>JAOSBM010000206.1:4023053-4046888 GCA_027568955.1 Erythroxylum tenue | reverse complement strand
TGTGTCTCATGATTACAGAAAACAGACACAAGATTGTAATACATATTCCTTTCAGATGTGGAAGCAAAAATGAGATGCAACGCATGGTCCACGAGAAAGATGCAAAAGGTAGCTTCTTTCTTTTCCTTAGTTTGCAAGCAAAGCTATTAGAGAGGATACGGTAAACTACTTTTTTTTTTTTGGAAAGTAATAAGCTTAATTACTTTTGTGCACAAAAGTTTTGATATTTATGATTTGATATAATTAATAATTTAAAAACATTTTTAATATTGATTAATTAAGTTGGAGATTAATATTGGATTTTTTAGAGATGTAAGGAAAATTTTTGATTAAAAAGCAGGTTATTATAATTTGTTTTTACCACTGAACATTAGTCGGTAAGATTACCCTTTGTGATTGAAAGATCACGGATTCGAGTCATAGAAATAACCTGTTTGTAAAATACAAAGAAAAGATTGCGTACAATTGATAAACTTCTTCTGACCCGCACAAGACGAGGAGCCTTATGCACCGAGACAAACAACCCTTTAATTTTTGATTAAAAAATCAGTTTTGAGGTAATTTAATATTTTATAAAAAGTTATTAGATTATCTACATTTTATTATAAAAAGACACTCAAAATTGATTAGAGTTTAAGGATCAATGTATTAAAAATAATTACATTTAGAATTGTAACTACTTACCTGAAATAAGTTCATCATGTTCGTATTTTTTATTTTTCTTTCGAAAGAAAATGAGATCTTCTCCCAAGTTTGTCATTTAAGTCTTCTTCCAAGTTTTTAACGAATTGTCGGTGCCTTTGAGAGGGGTGGGTTGTCTTTCTCAATGTCTGAAACAGAAACCATTCCATCCCTTTCTGTGATCCAAAGGGACATCAACCTAAATTTTCCCAACAACTTTTGATTTCACAATCTCGGCTTTGTAGTCCCTTTAGCTGGCTGATACATTGAGCAAAGAATACATTGTCCAGTGACATTGAATAAAGTGAAAAGGAAACTCAGGTAAATATTGATAACAAGCACTCGTGTTAAGTAAGAATAAATAAACAATACTGATTATTGCTAATAAAATATATAGAAATAAATGGAAAATAATACTCAAAATAGACACACAGAGTGATGACAGACAGTCTCTAACTCTATCTCTATCTCTATCTAGAGGAAAATGGAGCTCAGAATTGCCCATCCCAATGCCACTCCTCCCACCGTTTTCTGCATGCTCCGTATGGTTTCTGCTCCATTCTGCAAAAGGAATCTCAGTGTCAATAAGAACTTGATTAAACAATTCTTACTAATCAATCTTTATTATTGCATTTGCTTTGCATGTTGATGAGAGGAGCGTAGATGCTGCAGTGCAGTCATTAATTGTTGAAAGAAGTCACAGCTCATAAATGACGACTTCTTTCAAAAATCTTCACTGTTTAAATTTCTCCAATGGGCCGTTAGCTTGATCTTTTTCTCACAGCTTCACATTCAGAGATTTGGCTCACTTTGATGAACAACGAGACAATGCTAAAATCTAACGACAGCCTATGCGTTTCCACACATGGAGCGTGCTAATCACGCGCCACTGGCTCGAGTTTTATGAGGTGTGTTCTCTTCAGTAACTCAGCCACCGACTGTGTTGAGAAGCATTAGAAACAATGCCTGTTCGTACTGATAACCAAGTCTAATAACCAGTGCACTTTAGCGAAAATATATGCTTCCCACTACCCTATACCTCATGACTTAGATCTTAAAGCGAGCTTAAACTGAATACTTCCAGATCGGGAAGCGCATTGTACTTCCGGCGCACAATAGAGTCTAGACTCACAAAAGAAAATTTAGAAAGCGACAGAGGTTCAACACGTACCAAATCGGCCACCGAAGGACCGGGAGAGCCGGCGTCGCTCGATCCAGGAGCCTCCGCAGGCGGTGCCGGTGGTCCTAGCAACTCCGGAGTCGGAGCAGGCGACGGAGTTGCCGCGTGCTTCTTCTTCTTCGACTTCTTCTTGCTCGGAGCAGGTGCCGGAACTTCTGCAGGAGGCGCTTTCGAAGGAGCCGGAGGCGCAGTCGCTGGAGAGCTTGTCGGAGGAGTGACCGGTGCAGGCGCGGGCGGAGAGCTAACGGGAACTGGAGTTGGCGGAGAGCTAACGGGGACTGGGGTTGGCGGAGAGCTAACGGGGACTGGGGTTGGTGGAGAGCTAACGGGAACTGGGGTTGGTGGAGAGCTAACCGGAGTGACGGCTGCTGGCGGTGTTGCTGCTGGAGTCTTCGCCGGGGCTGGAACAGTTTGCTTTGCCGGAGAAGCGGCTGGTGTCGTAGCCGGTGGTGAAGATGCAGGAGCTTTTGTCGGTACTGACGATTTTGGGTTGGAAGCAGGAGCTTTGGCTGGTGCAGTTACAGGAGCAGCAGGAGGAGTCACCGGTGTAGTAGTCGGAGCGGCCGATGGAGCTTGACCTCCAACGCCGGCGACGACGACGCAGAGCAATGCGAGTCCAAGGACATTTTTGCGATCCATTTTGACAGAGACACTACAGCTGGAGTGGAGAGTATGCTAAGTCGCAGAAGTGTTCATATATAAATCTATATATATATAGAAGGGTTGTATGGGGAAGGGAAACAAAGTAACGGGCAATTGTAGATAGATCTGGATCGTACATCAGAGTTGGGCCCACTTCACTAGCCGTTTGATTACGGGGACCACTCATTTTGGCATCAGACAAAGAGGCTGCGAGACACAGTCTGGAATGGGCCCCACGGAGTCCAATTGGATGCATCAGCGCATGTGAGAGTTTGATTAACTTAATATAGAAACGACATGTCGTGTGATGATATAACGAATTAAATTATCGCCACATTAGCATCATAAAGACTCTGGGTTGGTCTTGATCTGGTATGGTGTTTTTATATTTTATAGCTGCTTATGATTGAGGTGGGGACGATGCCAGTTTGACAGGCCAATAGGCGGATGCCACGTGTTATGATGACAAATAATTGTAGGGGAAGTAAGTTGGAATTCTGGCCCACTGTCAACAGGTGTGGTGGGTCCTTGTACAAAGTTGTGTTGCAAATATTTTACTAAAGAGGTAAAAGTGAGAAGCTTGAAAACCCGGCAAAGGGGAAATACTCTGTGTTTTCTCTAGTGATTGTCAATGAGTATTTTTGTGAAAGTACAATAGGGTTTCCATTCCATTTCCAGCCAAATTTTGGAAACAAACATTTTGGTCTTAATTTCAGAAACATTTCATAACCATTTGGAAGAGGACAAGTCCTGCCGTGTTCTCACTTGGGTAAAATATAATAAACATCAATGATTTCACTTGGAAGTACATTAGTTTTGGAAACCCAGTTGTCCTTTCCTTTTGTAACAAACAAGTTACTTATGGCTCTTGGGTATCTTTCTGGTTAATCCATAAGGCAAAATGGGCTAGTATATTAATAATGACTAGACTTTCACGATCAAACCAACTGTGAGTTATCAACTTCTGTCCTTCGTTTTTTTGTTGCCCACGAGGTGTTTTAGGTGGGTCCCAATTATGAGAAGACACCTTTAAACCATTCCATATTCAGACTAATCCTCTATCCTTCGTTGTTCACTCACGTGGACCACTTGGTCATGGTGAATTTGGAAGCATGACACATAATTAGGAATGACAATAAAGAGTGAAGCAGAGTCTCCACATTGCCAGATCTCACAAACTCCAATATTCTTCATGCTCCAGCTCACCATTGACGATCCCACTCGGAGGTCTACTTTCGGACCCCAAACCCCGACCCTTATGAAGATAATGACCTCTTCTCCACCTACATGGACATGGACAACTTGAATCCGTAGGTCCTCTCCCTGACAGTGATAATAATGTTAAGCCCACGCATCGCTACAACAATTCTTCCATTATCGAGTCTATTGAGACAAAGAATGAAAGAAAGCTACGACTTTTAATAAATTAATTGAGTTGTAGAATGCCAGTACCATACATGCCAAGAAATTATTCCTTTATATAGAGGGCGGTGGTGACGACGACCTGGCAAGCGGCAGGTGACGGCAAAGACGACCAAAATGGAGAGAAGAGAGATGCACAGGAAGTTGGGGTCCTTGAGGAAGGATTCTCTGTTGCCTACCAATTAATAAACGATGTTGTTTTGTATTACATGAAAAGTGTGGACTTCAAGTTGACTCGGGTCAAGGAGCTTGAACCCGAATAAAAAAGATCAAATCCGTCAACTTCGGATTAGACCAAACCAGATCTTGATTAGGAATGGGTTTAAGTGTACTTGCATGAATATTTTCTTGTTAGCCTGACAGCAAAAAAAACACTTACGGATTTTACCGTCCGCCATGACCTGTAATCTGAGACCACAATATCTCCAAGTAATATATGAGAAAGGATCCGAGTTACCCAAACTGTATACCTACCCTCACTAATTGCACTTTAGGCATCTTTACCAACCAAATTCGTGGACCAAATCCTCCGGAGAGTAATTTGCTTTGCTTTGAATTATTATGAGATCTAGAATGTTGGGAATAGTAAAAGAACACAAAAATATGAACCAACAAGATTAGGTAATTAAGCATGCTCCAGGAAGGTACTCTAACAACCACGGTTCACTGTCTACAGGACCAGAACGCCAAGTTTGTAAATAAAGATCGGATGATAGGCTGAAACTGGTGTTACCTACTCATGCATATGAAGAGGATTACTTTATACGTTGGAGCTAACAATCATAAACTACTCAAGCATACCAGATAACTCATTTTGACATGCGACCATATCCCCAGTGAACTTTGAAAAGGCATTCATAGTTGGGAGACAAGAAGTTGCAAGAGGAAACTTTTTTCTGCGATTTTATTACTCTAAATATCTTTACAACAAAATGAAGTACAAAGAGAGTAAACAAATTATTGTAAGATTGTTACATTTGGGTGGATAGAAGTGCACCTCATGCAAGAGTCTGTATCAGTCCACCAGATACATAATTTCTTCTCTCCAGGGAGATGAACTGCCTGAAACACACTGTATGGTTCCTCAATGCATCTGCAATCTGTTGAAATTTCAAAATAAGTTCCAGCAATACGCTTATGCTGCAAAAGTAAGGCAACCCTCGACCATTGCTTTCACAAGCATTTGAAGTAATCCCAACTCCCACAGCATATAGAAAATAAAACAAGATTCATAATGATTTACATATAGCAAGAACTTCTGATTGGTCATGGAAATGGATATTTCCTTACATTTAAGGAATCTAACTCACCTCTTCAAGATTCAGTTGATTCAATCATCATAAGTGCTCAAAGCAGCAACAATAGATCCGGTTGTCGCAAACGTTGATGTTACATCTGGAAAATCTTTCCAGGATGTCGTGATATTGAGGGATGGATACAACCAACTTTTAACGGAATCTATGAAGGAGTTGGGATCAAATTTCAGAATGGCTTCCCAATCCACCTGGAAATCTTTTGGAATCTTTCCTGTGAATTCCATATTAGCAGCAAGTAGTAATCCGAGCAAAACTATGAAGCCAACAACAGCAGAACCTCTAGACAACGGCATGAAGTTGTACCTGAAATCAATTCAGTTCATAAAGTAACAGTCACCATTAAACAACAGCAATTTCTTACATGGAAGTAAGGATTATACCAGTAATATGTCATCCTCAAAATAGCTTCTCTAACATTTTCAAGCACATTGAAATCAGTACACCCATACGTTTCACCACAATAAGCATTACAGACCGCCTGCAAATAAGTTGGTCAACTAGCTATTAACAACCTGCTATGAGAAATATTAGGTATCATCAAGTGTAAGACTGTTACAATGATATAATGAGTAAAGGATTTTCTACACCACAATTGGTCGATCAGTCAACAATATAATGGCAGAAATTTAGATTAAAGAAATGCAGAGGAAGAATTGCAATACCCAAGATCATGCAGGGCTGAAAAAGTAGAGAAAGGATTGGTGCATTGATACAAATTAGCCTTTCTATTAAATGATGGGCCCTACTCAAACTAAACTCTTAACATCAATTAGTATTCATTAATATATTAGTTACTCACCTGGCTTAATTGCATAAACTCACACAAAGGTAACACCACAGAGTGGGAAACATTTGAACATGAATATATTGAAGAAACATTTGGCAAGACTTCACCACGCAATAACTAGTAAAACAATTGGCTGCTAATATATATTGGCCAAAACTACAATACCTACAAGCAGGTAAACAATACAAAGTACTGAATCACATTTTAGAACGTGATCAACTTACTTCCCATGCCATTGCCATCTCTGCATCAAAATCATCCCACCTAGCAGGCGTACAAGGAGTTCTAATTGCAAAATCAAATCCACGCTCCTCCCTAGAAATTTCAGACATTTGGTCAAAGAGTAAAGGTATAATAAAAATATAAAAGCTACATTGAAGAATATATAAAGGGGGGAAAAAACAATAGCCCAGAAATATATTAGTGTACATCTTCACTAGGGTAATCCTTGTTCCTTCAAGACGCTTCCTGAAACAATAAATAGAAATGAACAATATCATTACAAGAATCTTGCTATGCCTAATACATCTCTATCACAATAAAAGCAAACATTACCCCTCAAATGCCATACTGTTGCACCATGTAGCCAACCAGAAATCCTCACCCACTACTTTGAACAGATCAGAGCAGGTTTTTGCATCCATAATCTGCAAGTTTCCAGATTAAAATCAGGTACATCAATAGCTCTCTGTGAAGGAAGTAATAATTCGATAGTTTCCTAAAAAGCTAGTATAAACAAAGCATACTGCAAAATTTAGTACTCAGGCACACCAAAGTATTGAAACATTGTTTAGGAGTTATAAATCTCTCTACATCACTTGTTGCACAGCACACTTCCAATCATTGATAACGTGATAAACTTTATGATCCATCTTAAAGCACCATAACAAGCAAACTTGAACAAAATTTTGTTTAGATAATTCCTAGCGGAAATCAGAGTGCTCACATCTTGCAATTTCTCTGAGCTTATGTCAATAACATCGTCTGCCTTGTTATGTACATAGAGTTTCTCCTTGATGATAGATTTTGCAACCTCCAATGTTCTGCAGCATTGAAATTATGCGAGAATTAACAAAGGATATCACTATGTTAATATATGACTGGATCCAACTGGGTCTCACCTTTCATAGTTTGGGTAGTAGCGAACAACTTTTGCTTGTCCAAGCAACATTGGTGTGTGAGACCCAAAACCAGAGTTGAACTCCTCACTGCATTTTCCCCACATCCAAATTCATATGCAACAGAAAACATTCAAGAGGATTGCAAGTCAATGCAAATCTTCATGTAAAGTATGTATGGATGCTCAACAGCATCCCTATGTTGGTGATCAAGCTCATTGTAAGCTTTGCTAAATTATAGTGGATACATGGCTCAGGTTTAGGGATGGCAAAGGGCTGGTCCAAGCCCAACCCACTTTTTTTGCCCACAAGCGGCCTGAAGGCAGGTTTTGTCTCACCCATTCAACAAAAATGACATTGTTTTATTAACTTAACAAGATGACGTCATTTTTGTCAGCCTCGTTTGTTTCACCAATTCAACAAAACGAAGTTGCTTTGTCAACTTAACGAAACGATATCGTTTCTTTCAACAGTTTGGGCCAAGCCGGGCCGTGAAGCCCGAGCCCGAGCCTGGCACAAAGCTCGGAATTTTTTTTTAGCCCGACTCCAGAACAAATCCTGATCAAAATGGGTTTTAACTGTCGACGTATGGATCAGGCAGTTTGACCTTCCCTAATCAGGTTTCACAATGCCATTGATGCAGTGGGTCGAATACTAGCAAAGGCAGTAGACTAAAGTGATATATCTGGAATGAAAATAAGTCTAGGAAGTCAGAGACATGGAACATAGAAAGACTAGTGATTGAACAAATATCAAATGAATTGCATTTTAGATCCTTGATATTTTGCATTAGAGGCAATGATGATTGTCAGTCAAAAGAAAAAAGCACACTTAAAGCCAGCAGAAATAACATGAAGAGACTACATTGAATACAATGAAATACAATAACATTTAAGTAATCTCGGTATGCTAGAGTTAAACTAGCATGAACTTCCGTACCTTAACTTGTTGACCCACACAACAGGGTCACAGGGTTCAGAAATCTGTCTCCATTTGACAGCTAATGAGTAAATGTTATGCCATGACATCATAAAACGGACAGAGGATCTATCTTCTGTAATGCCATAAGAAGTTGACATTTCAGAAGAATTGCTTGTACTACAACTTGCACCACCTCTATTCTGGCTGGGCATGTTAATTTTTCTCCGGGCTCTCTTGCCATTTTTTGTTGTGTTTTTGTTAGAATATTTCCATTCAGCTTGCAAAGAACGCCATGCTTTTGAAACCCTTTGTGCAATTTCAATAGCAGCTAATCCTGCCATGCGATGCTGAAACATAACATGCAATAAATCTATTTAGTATGTATAGAATATGATAGTAACAAAAAAAAAGAATCCACTGGAAATAGGAGATCGTGGACATATAATTGTTTAACAGCAATGGGTTTCCATTTGAAATCCAATTTACAGTGAACTAGGTTAGTATGAATTGCAACTTGTAAGAACAGCCATAACATGAGAAATGTTTTAACGTTGGTAAGAAATATAGAAGCCATGGAAACAAGAAAAAAAATCATTATATTGTCAAAATCAATTACCTGACGCCTATTGGGTAAGAAGCCAGGACAATCATATTGAATCTTTTTGCCTATATTATCAGCAGCAACTAAAAGGACAGTTTTCTGCTTTTTAATTGTGAAATCTTGCTTTCTGAGTTTTCCCTTCTTCAGAGATTCACGCAGAGGAGGTTGCCTGTAGACCTTTTCACATACATTTTTGGGATGCAATCTTTTGCACCAGTACTCCTAAAAAACCCAATACAAGTAATTCATATCATATTTTTTTGATAAGGCCACAGGTAAACAATGAAATGTTTTAGTCAATGGATCTACTATGATGAAATATCTGGGTTCAAAGTACATCCTGAAGCATAAAATAGTAAACATCAGTAATCTATTTCTTCACATTTTCTCAAGAAAAAAATAGTCTATGGGTCCCCCAGATTATCCAAACGCTTGTGAATAGATTAAATAAACTTGATGTATGCATACACAACCCTGGATACTATAAATATGCTGGATGCATACAAATATGAATGTTGTCAAAGATCATGGTTCAGTATTCAATATAAGGATACTATTATATATTTGCTAGTGAAACATTCTATAATGTATTTAACAGTAGAATATTTTGGATATTCCATAATAGAATAGTTTAGGTAATATTTAGAAATATAATATTATATTATTATGGAATACTATACTATTGTAGATGGGCTAAACCTAATGAAAACATTCAGTACTCGTAATCTTTATGTTTGTGGAAATAAATAGTCAAACCACGTTAAACCATTATGGATATTCTCCTTTCATTTGTTTTGTCTTTATTTTCACATAATATCATAACTAATTTGACATAATATCAAAAGGCCAATTTCCCATTCTGAGAACCTATCCTCTTCAAAAGCCCAATTCTTTAATCCTGAAACCTGAATCCCTAATCTTTGTTTCTTCTTTTTCAGATCCTCAGTTCCTTCATTCACTGCCAATATCTTCTCTCTTTCGGTGAAGCACTTCTTCTGTGGAATATTTTTTATATCCTGTTAGGGAACCTATACTTAAGCCTCCATTAGTATATACTAGAAAGGCTAAAAAGGGGTTAATGGGAGAAGAGGGACCAAATAGCAACGAATAGGGGGCTAATTAGCAAATAAAGATAATTAAAGATATTAGGTCAGTGGGGGGTGAAGGAAAGGGGATTTTTTTTATCATGCATTTGACTTTTGAGAGCTGTTAGCTAGGACTGAGGCCTTGAAGCCGTCAGTGGGGGGAGAACGCTTGAGTCTCCATTGTTATCTTTCCCTTTTTGTTACTGCTATTCAATATATCGTTGCTGTTTCTCTTCTCCTACTGTTCTGGTGTGCTCTTTATTGCTGTGTTGTATTGTTCTGCTGCTATATTTCGTTGCTGTGTGGGTTGTTAAGAGCTGAGGTCCAACATTGGTCTGACCTGCCGGATCGTTGGGAGGTGGGTGTTGACACGCTTATGCCAAGAAAGCCGTCAGCTATGGAGAGAAGAGTGAGTGCGTTGGAGGAGAGTCAGCGGCAAACTAACGAGCAGTTATTAGCCATTTCAGAAGCCTTAAAAAACCTGACCAAGGTAGTAGAGGACATACAAGATTGAGGAGAACATGCCAGGAGGAGGGACGAATGCCGATAGGTGGAGGTTTCCAGCGAACCCGCACCAGACCTATCTCCAGAGACTGGGTCGCGCAACCAGGCCGCTGATCAGGAACCGTGTCACGACTCAGAACCTCCGATTTTGACGAGTCAGAGCGCCACCAGCCACCGACAATGTCACCGGAGCTGTCTGAGACTGAACTAGACGTTTTTAGGCAACAAACTTGAAGCATAGAGTTTCCCACTTTCAATGGGTCTGACCCATATGGTTGGGTGACCTAGGCTGAGGTGTTTTTCTCTATTCAAGGAAGCCCGGAGCGTGTGAAGCTTGCATTACCTCAAATAAGCATGGAAGGAGACACAATCCACTGGTTCTCCCATCTTAAAGCTTCCGTTCCCAGATTAACTTGGGAAAAATTAAAAGAAGAGTTGATATCCCGATACAGTGGCTGCAAACACATCAATCCATACGAACAACTCTCAATACTACGACAAAATGGAACATTGGAAGAGTATATAACAGAGTTTGAGATGTTGGTTTCGCAAATTTCTCATATCACAGAGAAGTAGTACATGGGATATTTCATGGGGGGAATCAGAGACGAGATAACACGAAAGGTGAAGACACACCAACCCAGCAGCTGCATGAGCCTTATTGAAGTGGCCAGAGATGTGGAAGAGGAGATGTTGAGGGAAGGGGTGTTGAATTACCGAAAAATCTTCTCCAATACAACTAGTGACAAGAGATTCTCTAGGATGAGTAGAGTTATTAGCTCAGCAGCTACTCGGCTTCCTTTTAGTGGCATTTGGGGTGACAACAAAAAGGGAAAACAAAACGAGTGGACTAGCAGAATCATATGGGCCTGTTAGAGCTAAGAGCTAGGAAAAGCAGTGTGGGGAGTAGTGGTGAGGGTGGACATAAGGCAAGTAGTGGGAGTCGCCCTAGCGGTACTATCAACTTGACTTACCAAGAGCTGCAGGATAGAAGAGCAAAAGGGTTTGCTACAAATGTGGGGAACACTTTACACCCCTCCACTCAGGAAAGCAACTTAGACTCATGATTCTAGAAGATGATAAGGAGCCCAATGGAGAGAAAGAATGGGTCATGTTAGAACAAGATAAGAAAAAAGATGTTGAAGATCATGTAATGTTATTGAATTGTATGGAGTGATGGTAGCAAATACTAACAACTAAGATACTATGAGGGTGGAAGGGAGAACAAGGGGAGTATCTATCCTTGTATTAGTTGACAGTGGGGCCACTCATAATTTTGTTTCTACGGAGTAGAAAGTTCTATGGGGTTGGAAGTAGATGAGAAGGTCAATTATGGGATCACCCTTGGTGATGGGCGTAGAGCAACAGCCAAAGGGGAATGTAGAGGAATGAAGATAGAGATTGTGTCCAAGGAGTTCACAATAGATACATATAAGTTTGATCTTGGTGGAGTTGATGTAATATTGGGAGTTTCTTGGCTAAGATGTTAGGGGATGTTCGAATTGGGAGAAAATGCGAATGGAGTTGGTTAATGGAAAAGTGGTGGTTCTGCAAGGGAATACCAAATGGGGTGATATGCGTTCAGCTTTGAACCGCGTGTGTCACCGTCTTCTTTGCCAAATGGAGGGTTTATTATGGTCAATGGGGAGTAGTCTAGCGCCAATATTGGGCGAGAGTGAGCTCACTTCGATCCAAAGAGAGGAGTTAGGGGAATTATTGGAATAACTTCAGGGGTTTTTTGCTGAACATAAGGGGTTGCCACTAGCCAGACCAACAGATCATGCTATTGTCCTACAAGAGGGTGTCCCCCCAGTTAGTGTGCGCCCCTACAGATATGCTTACATACAGGAGGAAATTGAGCGGCAAGTGCAAGAGATGCTGACCCCAAGGAATAATCAGGCCCAAATCCAATCCCTACTTAAGCCCTGTAATATTGGTGAAAAAGAAAGATCAAAGTTGGAGATTTTGTGTAGACTATAGGGCGCTCAACAAGGTAACAATCCCAGATAAGTACCCCATCCCAGTCATTGAGTTACTTGATGAATTGTTTGGGGCATGCTACTTTTTCAAGATAGATATCAAGTCCGAATATCATCAGATTAGGGTGAAAGAGAGTGATGTGCCAAAGACAACTTTGAGGACTCATGAAGGTCATTATGAATTTCTGGTAATATCATTTGGTCTCATGAATGCTTCAGCTACTTTTCAAAGTACCATGAACAATATTTTTAGGCCATTGTTGTGAAAAGAGGTGTTGGTTTTCTATGATTACATTCTAATATATAGTTCAAATTGGCAAGATCACTTATGTTTGGTGAAGAGAGCCTTGAATGTCTTACTTTCTAATCACTTGGTGGCTAATCAAAAGAAGTGTTCATTTGGGGTACAACAAATTGCATATTTGGGGCACATTATTACAATCTAAGGAGTTAAAGTGGATCCCGAAAAAATTAAGGGCATTGTGGAATGGCCTAAACCCAAATCAGTAAAAGGAGTTTGTGGATTTTTGGGCCTCACAAGGTACTACCGTAAGTACATTCAGAATTATGGACAATTAGCACAGCCTTTAACAGAGTTAACGAAGAAGGATAGGTTTTATTGGAATAAGCACACTCAGGCTGCTTTTGACAAGTTGAAGCTGATAATGATTACCGCCCCAGTCTTAGTGCTACCTGATTTTTCCAAAGAGTTTGTACTAGAGTGTGGTGCCTCAGAAAAAGGTATAGGGGCAGTGTTGATGCAAGATGAGAGACCTATTGCTTTTTACAGTAGAGCTTTCTCAAAAAGGGGATCATCAAAATCAGCTTAAGAGAGAGAATTAATGGCATTAGTACTAGCAGTTCAAAATTGGAGGCCTTATTTATTGGGTCTTCATTTCACAGTTCGTACTGATCATCAATCCTTACGACATCTACTACAACAGAGGATTCCTACTCCAACACAACAGAGCTAGATGGCCAAACTTCTCAGGTATAATTTTGAGGTGATAAATAAACCTGGGAATAATAATAAAGTAGTTGATGCTTTGTCTAGGATGGAAGAAGAGGCAGAGTTGAAGATGGCGGTTTCTTCTCCTTTATTGGTGGATAGTAAGGAATTAGCAGAAGAGGCCCAACAAGACCCTGAGTTGCAAGTCATTGTGCAGCAATTAGAGCAAGATCCCTTATCTTGCCCAAGCTTCTCTCTGAAACACAACATTTTGTTATACAAGCAACGGTGGTTCTGCCATCTACTTCCACATGGGTTCCTATCTTGTTGCATGAGTTTCATACTATTCATGTGGGTGAACACTCAGGTTTCCTACGAACATGCAAACGACTAGCAACCAATGTGTATTGGAAAAGGATGAAACGAGTTGTTCAGGAATTTGTGAAGGCCTGTGAGATTTGTCAAAAGCATAAATATATGGCAATGTCTCCGAATTGTTGCAGCCACTTAAAGGACCTTAGCAGGTGTGGGAGGATATCTCTATGGATTTTATATGAGGCCTACCCAAATCACATAGTTATGAACTGATTTTGGTGGTGGTGGACCGATTGTCTAAGAACGGCCACTTTATTCCCTTAAGGCAGCCAACATCCACAAAGAGAGTAGCTGAGATATTCACCAAGGAAATTATTAGGCTTCATGGTGTTCCTAAGTCTATTGTTAGTGACCGAGATTCTCGTTTCATAAGCAGTTTTTGGCGAGAACTTTTTAAGTTTCAAGGCACCACTTAAGATGAGTTCAACCAACCTCTTAAGTTCAACCAACCATCCCCAGACGGATGAACAAACTGAAGTGGTGAACCGAATACTTAAGACTTACCTACATTGTTTTGCTTCTGAGCAACCCAAAACATGGGTAACATGGGTGTATTGGGTTGAATATTGGTATAACACCTTGTTTAAAACTTCTACGGGTTGCTCTCCTTTTGAGACAGTTTATGGGAGGAAGCCTCCTTCCCTCCGCCAGTACGTTCCAAAGGAAATATTAGTGGAAGTAGTGGCACAAGATTGAGAAGTAGAACTCAAACAACTCAAATTCAACTTAAAAAGAGCTTAAAACCGTTGAGAAATCAGGCTGACAAACATAGGGGCTATAGGGAGTTTAAGGAGGGTGATTGGGTATTATATCTGAAGTTGCGTTCTCATCGGCAAACCACAGTGGCCACCCGCATCAATCCTAAGTTGGCAGCCCAATAATATGGTCCTTTTCAAGGGTTGGAGCACATAGAAGCGGTTGCTTACAAGCTCCAATTGCCAGCCAATTCCTGAATACACCCAGTTTTTCATATCTTCCTTGAAACCAGCCATTGGGGCCCCTCTTACACCCCCCACTCTGCCAGTTGAGTTAGAGGAAGCTGATGACTTGCCTTATGAGCCTGAATACATCCTGCAAACCCGGAATACTATAGAGGACAATGTGGCAAAGACACAATGGCTTATTAAATGGAAGAACTCCCCAGTGGAGGAGTCTACTTGGGAAGATGCTGAGTACATCTAGTTACAATTTCCACACTGCTACCTTGAGGACAATGTATCCTAAGCCTCTATTAGTATATACTAGAAAGGCTAAAAAGGGGTCAATGAGAGAAGAGGGACCAAATAGCAACGAACAGGGGGCTAATTAGCAAATAAAGATAATTAAAGATATTAGGTCAGTGGGGGTGGAGGAAAGGGGATTTTTTTTTTAATGTGTATTTGGCTTTTGAAAGCTGTTAGCTAGGACTGAGGCCTTGCTACCGTCAGTGGGGGGAGAACGCTTGAGTCTCCATTGTTATCTTTCCCTTTTTGTTACTGCTATTCAATATATCGTTGCTGTTTCTCTTCTCCTACTGTTATGGTGTGCTCTTTATTGCTGTGTTGTATTGTTCTGCTGCTATATTTCGTTGCTGTGTGGGTTGTTAATTTGTCCTGCTTTGATATTATATATAGATAGGTTAAACCTAATGACCATTCCACCACCATATTAAACTAATGTGTTCTTCTTCTTTCCCTTTCTTCTTTATATACTTTGACATAGTTTAAACATATATAAACAGGCACATACTAGCATGCGGAGGTTTACAAAGATAAGAGGAGATTAGGTAAAATATTTTAACTTTCTTTAAGGCTATATTCCAGCTCATACAATTAATAATTATTATTATATTTCCAAACAAGTGCTACCTATAAGTAACTTGAAACAGAAAGCAAAAGGGAAGATGTACATGAGGTTTAAAAACAGTCGTAATTTGTATCCATTATTACCTTGAATAATGGATCTATATCACCATCAATGTCAAACCAGGAGAACTCATTGTTGATTTTTGAAGCTGTGTACAGAGCAAGCTCCTTCTGCAAGAAAGTCGCTGACTCAGAAATCCTGGAATTAAAGTGATCCCAATATACATATTCACAGTTTAAAACATGATCCTTATCCAGCTGATTTGTTTCATGGAAACCACTTCATAAAGCATATCTAACATAATAATGTAAAATTCATCCGGAACAGAGGTGCATCCAGAGATCTACAAATATGAGAAACTCATTTTCTTTATTTACATCTTGCATCCTAATGAGGATAAAGAAACACCATTTGGCCTTGTGGCTCAATGGATGAGGATGTGAAAGACATCCTCCAGTCCATAGTCTAAATCCTAGTGAAGACCTTTCTGCTCTCAAAAAAACAGAAACAAATGATGTTAAAGAAAAAAACAAGGCACCTAACACTCAATTATTTCAACTAACTATAAACCTGATAGAAGGCCAAGCATTGAAACACAAACTTCTCCACCGAGTCCAGTTCCAGATCCAGTGTAGCGTCATAATCCTTGACCTGTGACAAGTAAATCACAGTTAAGCATTAAGCAAACTGATGTTGAAGAAACAGAAAGGATGTAATTCATAGCAAAGCCTAATGAACAAAAAGTCAAACCCCCATATTCTAATGCTGCAAATAAAACAGAATTGTTATAGAACATTTTTTCGAAGCAGTCATAATTTCTTATAATCAAAATTTGACTTGAAATTATTTGCTTTTTGTTCCTTTCCTTCCAAGAGTCTTAAGCAACCAAACACAAATTACTCCACCTCTCTAACTAGATCTAAACTGTGTCCTTGGATCATATAACATACCAAATTAGCGTGCATCAAATGAAAATATAATCAGTTGAACTAAAATTTCAAATTATGATTCATCCAGAACACATGGATTTAAAGCACAAGGATGCCTACTATGCAATGAAAAAGGCCCAAAAGAGGAAGAAAAGAAAAAGTAAGAGAACTGCTTCATCACCGCCTCTCCATATTCTCCAATGGCATGGTAGCACGATCCTCGTAAATACAAGCACTCTATACTTGAGTTCTCAATGCTCAAGGCAACTGATAAGTCCTTGATAGCCTTTCTGCAAATTCAAAGTCAGCTTAATCCATTCACTGTCACTGGCAATAAGCTAATGTGGAGCCTAAAATTAGTTACCGACAGACTCAGAGAATTAAACACTCAATATAGAAGCAATAGTTTGACAGAACATACTTGTGTTCTCCCATCCCATGTAGCAGTAGCGCATGCAAATGATATGCCTTTGCAAACCTATGAAAATCAAAGACAACAATGAACTCCTGAATGAAAACGTACATAAGTAAATCTCGAGAATACACACACACATAATGTCAGTAAGCTTCCAGGTGCCAGCAGAAGTGTTGAAACAATCAGAATTAGGCACCAATAACCCTTGAATATTTGGGAACAAAGAAAATGATGTGGAAAGAGAAAAATTACCTTGTATCAATCTGGAGAATTTGTTGAATGCATTCAAAAGCTTTTAGAGGGTTAGCCAAATCATGGTAGAACTGCCAAGTGTTAACAGAATCCACATTAGAGCAATGACTACTTAATAATCCTGCTTAACACACTAGTGACAAGTTACTGAATAGGCTTTAATGCCGCTCAACACACTAGTGAAATGGTATTGAATAGGCTCTATCTAGCATTTAAACTGTGAATTGGTTAAGTGCGTACACATCTGCCTCGGAGTTTATAAATATACCCTCAAGTTTGAAGTTTGTCCCTAATTAATGCATATGTACTCTTGAAGAAGGATTAATAAAAAGAACTTCATCTAAATCACAAATATTATTACTTAATAAAAATGTCACGACAATATTTTTGCAACAAGAATTGGCCATGACAACAAATATCATTTCAACCACAAATTTGATAGTAAAGGGTATAGTTCTTCAAGAATGTAAAGTGAATGTAGCCTAGAAGCATAAAATAAAGTCCCTATACAACGATATAATGAGACCTAAACCTTATAGAGAACTTGTCAACTAAATGAATGCATAGAAGAGGAAACAAATAGAAATTTGAAAATCAAGAGCATAACTGGAGTTAGACAAAGGTAAAAACAAGCCCTCAAAAACACAGTATTATATAAGGAAAGAGGAATTATTACAACATGGCCTTAAAATGAAGCATTGTGCTTGCTATAAATCGATAAAACACCTGATTTTCTCAACTTAGTTTTCATTTTTAAATGATATTTATTGATCTGTTATCAAATTTGTTTTTGAGGTACGTAGACTTGCAAGATCTGGTGCTTCTAATAACTGAAACTTTGCTCTCTGCCAGTGTATTTCCCTTAGAAACATATTTCATGTTCGTTTTGCTCCTTTATGACATAACTAATAGCACCAACTAAAAATCAATCTTTTGTGACTGAAGTCGGACCTTCAATCTTTGAACTAAAAAAAGATATTCTAGCAAATATTTGTGGTTGCAGTTGAACATGGATGCTCACTTCAATTTATGTGAAAATAAAATTCCAGATGAGAAACATTGTTGGATTCTTTCAGTAAGAGTTCTGTAATTGTTTACTAATCAAATAGCGAAATAATGAAGTAAGCCACCACATCCAACATGGACAATTGCACGTCCAAATGATGCAGGTTAGGAAAGCAATTTTTCAGAAAAATTAGGGCAGATTGTGGCTGGAACTATAAAAAACATATTTAGGTTTAAAGAACACTTCTGGAATAAATTTAACAACTAAACATAAATTGTTGTATCTGTTGGCAAAGTCCCTATTTATAGCCTAATAAATTCGTATTACGAATAGAAAAATCAAAGACAACATAGAAAAACACGGACTTCTTGACAAAAACAACCTGAGTAGAATACATTGTGAAGACTATTAAATAAGAAAACACAGAAATCCTGAATAGAATATGCTCCTGAATCACTAAATATCTGTATAATATAAGGATCGTGGTAACAAAATCAAGAATTTGAGTCCCTTTGGATGAAAGATCACAGCACTTGTGTATACCTGAGTGAGATGAGCACGTGCCTCATGGAAATTACAATCAATTTGAATTGATCTTAAGTGTGCCTCCTCAGCCCTTTTATACTCAGCAATTGAAGCTAATGCCAAGCCCTATTGAAATACACTCACTCAATTCAGGTGAAGGAAGTTCCAAGATAATCTAGACAGCAGTAATCAGAAAAGCCTCAGATATAAAGTACTGACTAAATACGTGTAGGCAGACTTGTTATCTTTATCAATCCTCACACATGCATTGAGGTCTTCAATAGCAGCATGAAAATCTTTAAACTTGAAATTGACAATTCCTGCACTATTAGCAATGAATCAATTATATAAATGGCTGTTTTACAAAGAGCATTCATTAGACCATGTTCACTCAGAAAAAAATTTTGTTTAAGGTTTTCTCCACAGAGTTGGATCAGATATCCTGATCATACCACCATGATTTGTCTGTGTGCCATTAGTGATGCCGAGACAGAAACAATGGCATGAAAATTCCTTACAATGTAACGGAGAATTAGAAATACGAGCATAACAAAAATTTTCTACTATAATCAAATATGGTTTCCTAGATGTCACTAATTTAGCTCAAGCAAAGGTCACGAGGAATAGGAGATTATAATGCAATTAACTATATCAGAAGGAGAAACTTGACTGACAACTATTTGAGAAAAGTACCCCTTTCATGCAATATGTCTGCAGAGTTTGGCTCAAACTCTAATGCCTTTGTCAAGTCTTCAATGGCCTGGTATCACCAACAATTAATCAGTCAATAGCATGATCTATGGCAGATAGAGTCAAAAGTTCTAAATAGAAACCTTTCTTGTTGTCTCTGTATAGAAATCATTAAACATAAAAGCTTAAACTGTAGTGTGAGGTCCAAGAATGGATCATAAATTACTCCAACACACCCCGCACATGAAGTGTGGACAAATCAAAATAAATCACAAATTTGAGACCAACCAATCACACGACTATGATGTCAACAAACCATTCAATCCAAAAGTTTAAGGTTAATGGTAACAGGTTCTCAAGGTTGTAGTTTAAGCCTTGAGACAAAAAACATAGTGTAATCTTTTGGATGTCCGTTTCAGTTTTTTCAACAGGACGTTAGGCATTTGTTCAAAAGTAAAGCTTTTACCATGGGCATTCAAGAGCTTAGGTTGTCTATAAGAAGTATGAGAAAATCGCTTTTTAGATGAATCAAGGTAAAATCATTTGCCGTCAAACATAATATGCAGATAGCATTAATCAAACATGTAAAAACATATGCAACATACCCAATTAAGATAAACATTTTCTAGAGTTATGAACAGTAAACCTGTGTGGGTTAAACAATTCTCACCTCTATAGACTCCCCCAAGGCAGCTCGAGCCTGCCCTCTCCGTTTCCATGCTTCACCAGCTGATGGGTTTGATTGAATAGCCTAAGATACAATTTTAATAGCCAGCTTAGGCACTCACAAGAACAACCAAGTGGCTCTTTATAAGCTTTTTAAGCATTGAAGGGTCTACCTTTGAAAAATCAGCAATTGCAGCTTCAAGTTCTCTTTGGAATGCATATGCTGTGCCTCGACCTATTAGTGCCTCAGGATAATTTGGATCCTCACTCAGTATCTGAATAAGAAAAATGTTTAGAAGAATCTCACAATTCGTAAAATCAATAAATACCTAAAGGAAACAGAAAAGCATCACAATAATGCCTGCTTCTAAAAAATTACCTGGTCAAAGATAGATATGGCAGAAGCATATCTCCCTTCATTAACCTGCAAAGAACGTGATTGTCAAATTGAATCGTACACAAAAATCTACTAATGTTCTATCATCATCAATTTAGGATAAAACTTGTAAAAGTTGGCACATGCCTGGCCTATACCCCTCGAGAGTCGGAAATCTACACTTATCGAATTTGAATTTGAAATCTTGGGAAAGCCAAATTTTCCATTTCTCTTGGCTACACCTGATTCATTGTGTTTGTCAGTTTTACGACTTAACTTGCTGGAAATTTCACTTGTATCATCTAACTTGCTGCAAATTCCACTTGTATCATCTGAGATGTTGAATACTGGAGAAAACTTATTTAATCGTTCCTTTGAATTGCTTAAGGCATTAAAAGAGTCATTGCTTAAGGCATTAAAAGAGTCAGAGTTATGAATCAGCTCAACAACAGTATCGTGAGCTCCATTTTTTCTGCCATCAACCTTTCGACTCCCTCCATTCTGATCAACTGATCCATTGCATATGTCAAAATTGTCCTCAAACTTGTCACGTGTTACATATACATCTTTCAACTTACTCAATAAACTGGATTCTTCATTCAATTTGGTGGGTTGCTTGTAAGTTACACCAGAGTTATCGTTCATATGAAGCCCTGGTTCAGATAAAGCCAAAAGAAAGTTCTCTCCAGAGTTTGTAAGTACTCCATTTTGTATCTCATTTTCGTCTCCAGAACTGCTGTTAATCTTAGACCCAACTCTTGATTTGATGCATAAATTAGGAAAGTCATACAGATTGTTCTGGTCTGAACAAGTTTTGCTCAGTTTGCCATTCATATGTCCTCCTGACTCAGATACGATTGTAGATAATGTGGACTGTGTCACGTGGTTTTCATGACCAACACTTTTATCTTCTTGTGAAAGCTTAAGAAGTTCTTCCAGTTCAAGCAATTGTTTCAAATCAGCAGACTGACACAAGGCACATTCGTAGCCTTGTTCCCATGCTAAAAGAGCATCCTCTTTCCTACCCAAGGATGAAAATGCTCGACCTATAGCACAAAATTACACATATAAGCCGGGGAGACTATTATCAACAAAATGCAACTCAAACATCAGCTACGTTTAAATTATAAGGACATGTAAAGGTATCAAATTATAAGTTTTTTTTTTAAGCATACTATGTGAGACACTGACTAGAAGCAACAGCTCTAAGTTTTTGATATAACTGATACTGAATAATCTGGACTGAACTTAAGATTTCCATCAAGGAAAAAGTGAGGAAAAGAGAAGGGGAATGGAAATGTACATGCTTTGGGCAATATTTATTTACAGGTAAGCTATTGATTACCATAGCACTCTGTATTCATCATTCTTTTCCCTGCCTATCCATTCAAATGGTATATCAAATTCGTACCCCTGGATATTTAGTGAAACAGCACTGGCTGCAGTACCAAACCTTTCTCCTGAAACTCAAAACTCTATCGTCTATAACTCAAGTAAGCCGCTGATTACATTTGTCATTCAAGCGTATATAATCAAACTGTCTTTACCAAACAATCCAAAAGTGAAACTTTCACCCCGTTCAAAAATTAGACAATCATTGTGAAGCTAACAAATTGTACTCACCAACTATCAGAAATGGAGCTAGAAAACGCAAAATTGAATAGAATTTCCAAAGTTCGAGGCACGTTGATTTAAAAAACAACAACCAAACGCAAAACAATACCTTTGAGGATATAAGCTTGAAGAACCGTGGGGTCGAGCTGAAGCGCTCTGTCGCAGTCCTTAATTACGTGCTTGTGGAGCTCCAATTGACTGTAACAAAAGGCTCGATTGCTTCAAGAGAAACCAAAAAAAAATCAATCAGACACGAGAAATGAAAATAGATCAATGAGGAAGAATCCAGAAGAGTCGAAGAAGGAACCAGATGTCTTGAGTGGAGAAGGAGGAGGACTGAGCCAGGAGCGAGTCCAGGACTCGAATCGCCTTGGACCAATTTCTGGAGGCACAGTGTTTGGCCAGCTCAACTCGCTCGGAAATCGCCGGAGCCATAGCGAGTAGACTCTCTCTGCAGCAAGTACTCAAATTTTCTGCTAAGATGGTTCGAGGTTTCTCAGCGTTGAATATCTGGGGAGAGATAGAGAAGAGAAAGGGTACAATGGGAAGAACAATAAAAACTGGGCGTGACAAATCGAGTTGGATGAAACCGAGTGTCTGAGGATTGCCCTACTACATCTACACGTGTGGAAAATGCTTAATGTGATAATTGTTTAATTGACGCTTAAATTGATTTTATGACTTTATCTTCATCTTTATATTTTAGAAAATTAAAAAAAAATAAGCTAATTACACTTTTTTCTTAAGATGACTAAAAAAGTAAAAGAACCGGACAGGTATCTCACGTGACAAAACGTGAGATCCGGTGCAAAAAAAGATGCTTCCTGGCAATTCAAGTAAAGCATCACGCAGGCCTGTCAGTTTCCGGAGAAGACGAACAGAACAGAACCCCCAAGGCCAAGGGACAAGGGGTGCGTCTTTGCCAGTTTCCCTAAATATTAGGATTTATAACTCTAATTAATTTTAAATATTTGATTATATAAATTTGAATTTTATAAATTCTACTATATAAGATTTAATATCATATCTTTAAAATAACCATACCTTTAAATTATGCAAGGCAATAAAAATATAACATCCTAAGTAATTAAGCATGAAATATATAAAAATCTAACAAAATCTTACGTCAAATTTGTCTTAGATTAATAATGTTTTAAAAATCGAACCGAAAATTTAACCGATAATACAAGAGGTTTAAGTTTAATAATAAAACAGGCTAAAGATCAGATAAATTTTAAAAAAATGAAAAATATTATCTTTATTTATCAAAAATTTTGAAGTTTAATTTAAAAAATTATTAAATAAAAATTAATTGATTTATTTTAGTTTATAAAAATTTATTAATTAGTAAAAATTAATTAATAAATTCATCAATTCATCAATTTTTTACAACAAAAGTTATTAAAATAAATCGAACTAAAAAATTAATAACTGAACTAAAAAATTAAATGGTTCAAAGATTTTACGAAAAAATGGGATAGATTTTTTAATGGCGATAAAAGGTACGAATGGTGCTAATTTAAAAAATATAAATGTAATGTAGTCTTACAACCTTTAAGATTAGATTCCTACCATTCACGAGAGTCCACGACATTGGACTAATTTAATGGGTCGGCATCTAAAGAAATTTTGATTTTGTTTTAGAAAAATATTGACGTAACTACATGAAGTCTATTTTTGAAAGATTATTATGCAAGTAATTATTCTTGGTGGAAGTGAATAGGGATGGCAACAGGGGATCGGGCTCAAGTTCCAGCCTCGGTTAAGATGGATATTTTCTTATTTAATAAAAAAATAGAAAATGATGTAATAATTGTTATGTCTCAAGTTGAACTGGATTTGGGTAACCTCAGCCCAGATCCTCTGTACCCTTCCCCTGGCCCTATTCTGGCCCCTTCCCATCTGAGCCATCCATTCAGGTGGGACCAGGAATTTGGGCTGACCTGAATGGATGGCT
>JAOSBM010000206.1:3995556-4006027 GCA_027568955.1 Erythroxylum tenue | reverse complement strand
CTGCATCACTTCCAAAGCGGTCTTCTGTGGCCGCTTACTTGTAGCAAACTGGTTGAGGAATAGCAGCTTAAAATCCTTGAAGCAAGTGATGCAACACGGGGGTAAACTATTGAACCATCGTCGAGCTTCTTCTTGAAAGGCGGTACAGAATGCCTAACATTGAATGGCATCCGGAACGCAATGTAGGTTCATCATCGACTGGAAGTGCTGCAGATAGTCTAGGAGATCGGTCTTTCTAGTATATTTTTCAGGCGTCGATATTTTGGTACCGACCGCGGGGAGGCTATCCAGGATCGCTGGGATGAAGGGAGAGCTATATTGTGTTGATGGATGAGCTGGACAGGAATTCATAGCCATGTTGATTCGATCGTCCACGATTTTCTCTAGGGCTTCAGCAGAATGGCGATCGGCCATCACACCAATCTGCCGAGCGGGGGTTTGATGTTGTTCTGGCTGAGACTGCAGGAATTGGCGAATCAATAGATCAACCGCTTCCTCTATTTGCCTCCGGGTAAGGGAGGTTTGTTGCGGTGCAGGAGGATTCGCGTCTGGGGAATGCTGGAGGTTTGGATGCGAGTCAGTCTCGGCGTTATCCTCCAGGGCTACGCTTTATTCATCTTGATCTTGGTTCTGAAGCTGTGGTTGATCATTCGGGTGTGAAGATTGAGTATGAGACTCGTGATGTGCTGTCGGGAGAGCGGCAGGCAATTGCGAACCTATCCGTTGTGGCGCAAGTGCCGTGACGGCGGCGATATCAGGATTGGCTGCTGCCGCTTGACTAATCTGTGTGTTTCTGGACGTGGTGCCCTGACATTGGGCCCCACGGTAGGCGCCAAATGGTTCAGTCAGATTTTGTTGAGGCTGGATGTTGCTGCTTGGATCCATGATCTCGGTAGGCTCGACGTGGAGAATACCTACAAAACAATAAAGGCACTCTAGGGGTTGATTCCCGGAAGGCCCCTCCGACGCTCAAGTCAGTTGCTTTGTGAGGGTTTTGATCGTCGAGAACAGAGAAAAGTAAGGTATTAGTCTCGTATCTGTATAATGGAAAAATAGTACCTTATATATGGACTAACTTGCTAGGTTTAGGTCTTTACGTACGGCTTAGTGTTTGCATGGGAGATTGTCACCTACGACTGGGCCGTCGACACCTGGACCTGGGATTGGGCCTTGTATGGCCGAACCAACCAATGGTGAATGGGCTCGTTCATTCAGAACACCTTAGAGAGCAAGAAAGAACTTTGGCTTCATTGATGGGACGATCACTAAACCTGCTGATGACTCGACGGATGTTGAAGATTGGTGGATTATCAATTCCCCATTGGTGTCCTGGATTCGAAACATCATTGAGTCATCATGGCGGAGGTACATGGGCCTAGTGCATCACTGGGTCCTCAAGATTTAATATATATATATATATATATATAATTATATAAAGATGGAGTTATTTAGGATTCAATGGTGCACTGACCCCCTCAAATTTAAAAAATTAAATATTTGAGCCCTTTTATCTTAAATTCTTGACTCCGTCACTAATTCCACTCAACAATCTCGCATATCGAGTTGCAGAAGTCCTATGGAACGATATTAGAGATTGACTTTCATTAGTGAATTGAACAAGAATTCAGCAGATAAAATATGATATTACAGGGTGCAAGCAAAAAGGAATTGTTAGATATATGATGTGTATATCTACTTATATTATTTTGGCATAATTTTATAAACTGGACTTATCATATATTTTACTAATTAAAAAATCATAGCTAATTAATAATTCTTGTTTAACTTGAATTCAAAAGTTATATAGATAATCTTTTAGTTGTGAAATAATCTTATTCTGGATTGAAGTCTATCTTGAGAAGGTGTGTGATGCATCACGTGTGTGTAAAGCTTGGGGGTACAGCTGGAAGTTGGGTGTCACCATGCATTGATTGAATTGGGTGAACAGTTGAAGGTGTGTGGGTGAAGTTTTTGTTGGTTGGAAAGATTAACGTGATGATTTTATGCTGTTAAAAAATTCATCATTTTGCTGTGTTTTTATTTAGCTTCTGGAGTTGCTCACGACTGGGTAGTTCTAGTGTATTGTGTGTTTGTTTTCTGGTCAAGAGATCAACAACTTTGTATTGATTTTGTGGGGTGTTGATTAAGCTGGACGTTCATCTTCGCGAAGTGTCTCTTAGGTAGACTGCTTTGTATGTTGCGTGCAACTACTGCTGTGGATTGCTTGTTATGTGTGCAGCCATGACTTGGTTCAGATTTCTGCATGAATTAGCCCATTGTTGTTGCGACGACTTCCAGTTTTATTTCATTTAAGCTTATCCTTTTCAGAAGCTGTTCTTCTCTTTTATCTCAAGTGTATTATTGTTATGTTCTTAATTGATTGATCACTTGAGTTGTTTGTTAATTGTCTTCTATTAAAAGTTGTTTAGAAAAATCCTCTGTCGAGATTAACACGAGTCGGTCATGTTATTGAGTGTAAAAATCTTTCATGGGAAGTGATGTTGAGAGATAGTTACAAGGATTGAGCGGTGTTAGCTTAGTGAGGTCTTATGTAAATCTATTGCACTTTTGTGAAATTGATTAAGCTGGGTGAGAGCCCCGTAGACGTAGACAAGGTGTGTCGAACTACGTTAACAAATATTAGTGTCATTTAATTTGGTGCTTTTAATTTTTCTATTTTTTGTGTTTGCCAGAAACATATCAGAAAGTTTGCGAAACAACCACTTATATGATTTTTCAATTGGTATCAGAGTCGGTCACCAAATAAAAACTTGGTAGCAAGTTGGTGTAGATCCATGACTACAAGAGAGGGTGCATCGATCACCAGAACACCACTGTTGGACGACTCTAACTATCCTGCATGGAAATTACAGATGAGAGTCTTTATCCAAGCTTAGGGTACAAAAGTTTGGCATTCGGTAGTATATGGGTGGACGCATCCGATGATTACTAACGATAAAGGAGAGGCAGTTTAAAAAAATCCATCTGAATGGACAAGAGCAGAAGAAGAAAGTACACTTGGAAATTCACAAGTAATGCATGCAATTTTTAATGTTGTTGATGAAGGACACTTCTCAATAATATCAGCCTGTGAATTGGCTAAAGAAGCATGGGATGCTTTGCAGACTATTCATGAAGGGTCCAAATCTGTGATAACTTCAAAACTATATATGTTAGCTGTGAGGTCTGAAAAACTGAAGATGGATGAAAATGAGACTATTGGAGACTTTCATGAAAGATTGCATGATATAGCGAATCAAACACATCAATTTGGGAAGAAATATTTCAATCTGAAACTAGTCAAGAAGACGTTGAGATCACTACCTCCGAGATTTATTCCGAAAATTACAAAAATAAAGGAGGCCCACAACATTAATGATCTATCATTGGAGAAGGTAATTGGAATTCTTACAAATTAAAAAAAAAGGAAAGTTTTAGTCAAATAAAGACCTTTCCTTCAAGACTAGGGGATGAAGATAATATTTTTTATGAGTGGAGTTCATTTTTATGTTATCCCGTACCGTAAAATTACTTTTTTGTGTTAGCAAGAAAGAAATAAAGGATTGATTACATGTTGAAACTGAAAAAGGTGTGAATGATGCGAAAGATGAATCTGATGAGAATGAGGATTTGGTGCCACTGATAAGTTGTTATTTTTTTGCTAACTTTGGATATAAATCTCTTCAATGTGTTGGAATTTTTATTTAAAATTAATGAACTTGTTTCTTAATTGTTCTCAGATGATTTTCAACATGTGGGAGAAGAATTTGAATAAAAAAGAAGCAAGAAAACTAAAGACAATTCGAATTTCCAATTAGCAGAAAATAATTGACTAAGAATAGGCATGTGCAAAGAAAAAGCTTATCTGTAGAATCTGATTTGAAAATAGATTCGATACACCTAGGATTTTAATTATTTTGGGAATCAAGTTGTTGTCTTTTGGTGTGGGATCTGCTACCTGATTTGTGGGAGAAGTGTATCTGATAAAGATAACGATAAGAGGGAAGAGCGAGGACATCCAGTGACATCATCTTTACATCTTCTGCTGTTTTTTTCCTGGGTTTAGAGGATTTTCATATTTTTTTTTCTGAAAAAGACCAGATATGGAGACTATGTGTTTTACTATTCTCCTATTGGGTTTTACCTCTGTTATGAGTAGCTAAATTCTTCTTCTTGGTTGAAGGGAACCACGTTATTGTCTAGTATGTGTGAGATTTTATGAATAAAGTTTATTTCATTTATGAATATTAAGTGTCTTCCAAATTTTTTTTTATGATTTAATTGATTGATCTCTAGGGTGCGCAACTAGGAATTGATTCATTTAATTTACAGCCAGATTAGTAGGATTTAGCGTTCAGTTTTGCTAATCCAAAGTGGCAATTAGGATTACCATCTTTACATTAGGGATTGGAAATTCTAGGAAAGATACTTATCTGGATTAAATACATATCATATGTATATTGTCTTGGTCACTGGTTCTCTTGATTCTTAAAGCTATTAATTAATCAAACTTAAGATCGTATCTAAGTTTTTGGTTATTAAGAGTGATTAGAATACATGTTTCTGTTCATTTAATCTTAAGAGAGAACATCACCCAATGGGTATTTGTTAATGAATTTAATTTTACATCGATGATTCAAATTAGTTTGATAGCATAGGTGACCCAAAACCAATGTTCGTTATTAGTTTTCCAGATCTGAATATTTTTGCTTATTTCAATTTTTTCATTTTAATTTCTTTAAATCACGTTAATTCAACCCCCCAATTTGTTTTAGTTTTCAACGCGTATAATATTTACGAATAGATTCCTTGTGGGAACGATCCCTACTTTCCACTACTACATTAATTTGTGTTGCAGGAAGTTGGTTTCTTTTTATATTTGGTTGCAGGCGATATCATTACCAGCTACCCACAAGAAATTTTGGTAAATGGCTGAAAAGAATGAAAAAGCATAGACTCGAGTTTAGATAACATGGTGGGAGTTCATCGAACAACAACTTTAAACAACAAGTCAAAACTCAAAAGGGTAAAAGGAAGGTGAAGAGAATCCAATGTCATGAGTGTCAAGGCTTTGGGCACGTTCAAGCCGAATGTGCTGATACTTTGAAGAAGAGAAAATGGAAATCCTTTACAAGCACTTAGAGTGAGAATGAATCCGAGAGTGAATATGGTTGTGAAGAAGAAATCGTTAATGGTGCTGCGTTAGTTGCTTTATACAACAAAAGTGCAGTTACTTGCTTAACAGTAATTGAGAAGGAAGTAACTAAAGACGAAAATGGGGAAAATCGGAAAATTTCGAGAAAAACATAGACAACTCAGCTCAAGGCCTAATATCATATTATAACAGTGATGAAAGTGGCTTAGATGATAAAAAGGAGAATATTTACGAGGCTTACAAAGCTATGTATAACGAATAGGTGAAAACATGTAGAAAGAATGAAAGGTTGAAGGAAGAGAATCTCTCCATAAAGAATATCATCTAAGAGTTAGAGAATAAATTGATGTTAGCATTAACTGAGCTTGGTGAAGCTAGACTGAGATTAGTAAGCACTGAAAAGGGAATGAGAATGTTAAATGGAGGCACAGAAAAGTTAGAAAAGTAAATGGAAATCGGTAAGGTTAAAGGAGATCTTTAAGGCATTGGCTATAAGAGTGAGTGCTTTAAGGTGAATAAGGAGAAATATGATATGTCCGGATTTGTCCAAAAAGAAGAAACATCGAGAAAGAATCGAAGATTCATACCCACTTGTCATTTTTGCGGAGTTATCGGGCGTATAAGGCTAAGAAGTTACCAGTTACTGCAGATGTTGTTTCAAAGAAGCCAAAGCTGAAGAATTCGATGTTCCTTACAAAAATCTCAACATTATCCCCGAAATCTACTTGGGTTAAAAAGAGTCAATTGCAAGCTCTTGTGGTTCTTAAATCGATGAAGGCAACTTTGCAAAATGGTTGGTATTTTGATAGTAGATGTTCACGCCACATGATAAGGGAAAAGAATTACTAAACTGATTATCAGAGTTGTATGGATGGTCATGTGACCTTCGGAGATGGAAAGAAGGCTTCGGTGATTGGTAGAGGAACATTATGCGTGGATGGATTGCCTCCCCTCAAGAATGTGCTCCATATCGATGGACTAAAATCCAATTTACAAGTGATGATGGTTTGTTAGTTAAATTTACAAGTGATGAATGCATGGTGCTAACTGAACAAGGAGGATGTCTTGTGAGCGGCAAGTGATCAACCGACAATTGCTACATGTTGCAGGTCATGACCACCTGTAAATCAGCCACACACGATAATAACATTGCTCTATGGCATCAAAAGTTTGGACACGTAAACTTTGATCTCATCAGCAAGTTGACGAAATTGGAAGCTGTGAAGGGTCTACCCATAATGAACAAAGAAGGGAAATGAATTTGTAGTGCGTGTCAAATAGGTAAACAGATAAGAGTGCCATACAAAAAGGTTAGACACGTTACCTCATCACGCATACTTGAATTAATTCACATAGATTTGGTTGGTCCAACACAACATGATAACATTGGTGGAATGAGATTTTTTAACTTGTGTTGATAATTATTCGAGATATACTTGGGTATCATTTTTGAAAGAAAAAACATACGCTTTCAAGAGTGCAGGTCATGAATATGAAAAATATGGTTGTATTGAGAATTCAATCGGATCACAAAAGGGAATTTGAGAATACAAGCTTTAATGACTTTTGTGATGAATATGACATCATACAAGAATTTTCAGCACCTAAAACTCCACAAGAAAATGGAGTTACCGAAAGAAAAAATAGAACACTTCAAGAAATGGCCAGATCTATGTTGAATGGAAGAAAATTGTCTATGCGATTTTGGGCTGAAGCAGTTAATAGAACATGCTTTATATGTAACAAAGTTTATCTTCGAAGCATCTTGAACAAAACATCCTATGAACTCTGGAGGGGAAAGAAACCAGATGTGAGTTACTTTCATGTTTTTGGCAATATGTGCTACATTCTTAGAGATCGGGAACAACTTAGGAAATTCGAGAGCAAAAGTGATGAAGGAATCTTCATTGGTTATTCAACTTACAGTAAGGCTTACCGAGTGTATAATCAAAGAATCAAGAAAGTGTTAGAGTCCATAAATGTTGTGATAGATGATGTACCTCTGTTGAATGATCAAGTGGCAGAAGAAAATCTATATGACCAACCCTTCGAACTAGCTCAAACAAGCAACGAGACAAGATTGAAAAATTGCCCAGATCTGCAGTTAGTTTCTACTGAGGAAGTTATTGCACAAGTTGAAGAACTTTCAGTTACTTCAGATGATGAATCAACCAAAACACGTGATGCGGAAATTATTTCTTTAAATGTTCAAAACTAGAGAGAAGCTGATTTGAATAGGGATTCTCCCTCTCGAATCAAAAGAAATCATCCAATAGAGAACGTCATTGGAGATGTCAATGAAAGAAGAAAAATAAGGGAAAGAAAAAGGATTGATTATTAAGAACTTGTAGGATACTTGTGCTACACATCTTCATGCGAGCTAAAGAACGTTAAAGAAGCTCTACAAGATAAAGTTTGGGCAGCAGCCATGCAAGATGAATCGATTTAATTTGCACGGAATGATATATGGAAATTAGTGCCAAGACTATCGGATGTCAACATGATTGGAACAAAATAGGTGTTTCGAAATAAAACAGATGAAAACGCAATGTAACTAGAAATAAAGCAAGGTTAGTATTCAGGGATATTCACAGGTTGAAGGAATAGAATTTGACGAAACCTTTGCACCAGTGGCACGACTTGAGTCTATCAGATTACTATTGGATATAGCATGTATAAAATGCTTCAAGCTCTATCAGACGAATGTGAAGAGTGCGTTTCTGAATTGGTTTATACAGGAAGACATATATGTCGAGCAAACAAAAGGATTTATTGATTCAGCTCATGCAGATCACGTTTTTAAACTGAAGAAAGCTCTTTACGGTCTCAAACAAGCACCAAAGGCTTGGTATGAAAGACTCACGCAATATCTCATCAAGCAAGGATATAAACGAGGTAGTGTTGACAAAAATCTATTTATTAAAAAGTTTAAATAAGATTTAATGATTGCTCAGATCTATATTGATGACATTATGTTTGGTTCCACACATGCAAAGATGGTAGATGAATTTATTAAATCAATGACATCCGAATTTGAAATGAGTGTGGTAGGTGAGCTGAATTTCTTTTTGGGTTTGCAAATTAAACAAGTGAAGGATGAAATTTTTATATCGCAAACCAAATATGCTAAGAGTTTAATAAAGAAGTTCGGTCTTGAGAATTTCAAACATACGAAAACACCTATGAGTGTCTCAACAAATCTAAATAGAGATGAGAATGGTAAAAGCATTGATGTCAGTCTATATCGGAGTATGATCAGAAGTTTATTATATTTGACTACAAGTAGGTCAGATATCTATTACAACATCGGCGTATGTGCTCGCTATCAAGCCAACCCGAAAGAAACACATCTGACAGCTGTAAAGAGGAATATCAAATATGTAAGTAGAACATCTGACTTTGGAATATGGTATACATTTGACTCTACATCTTATCTAGCTGGATATAGTGATGCGGATTGGGCTAGAAACTTAGATGATCGGAAAAGCACTTCAGGAGGATCTTTCTTTTTAGGTAACAATCTGATCTCGTGGTATAGCAAGAAGCAAAACTCAATTTCACTATCAACCGTAGAGGCTGAATATATCGCTGCGGGTAGTTGTTGTTCACAACTTCTTTAGATGAAGCAGATTTTAGAAGATTACGGGATAGATCAAAATATGTTGACAATTATGTGCGATAACAAGAGTGCCATAGACATCTCGAAGAATTCGGTTTAGCACTCTACGACAAAACATATTTATTTGAGATGCCACTTTATCCGAGAGATTGTGGAGAACAAAATAGTCATCTTGTCACATGTATCTATAGAAAAGCAGTTGGCGGACATCTTTGCAAAATCTCTTGACGCAGTCAGGTTTGAACTTCTTCGAGGGGCCTTGGGACTTTGTGCCCTACATGTCTAATGTATTTTTTTAGATAAAAAAACGAAACATTACGTTTTTACAAAAGGGATTAAAAACCTTAGTTTTTTTCATCTTATTTATGTTGTCACCAAAGCATCTACGACTACTTCTTTCCTTCCTTTGATTTTCAAGCAGTTGGTTTGGAAAACTTAAAGGGCTCATCAACGACTATTCACAATCATCTTGTGATTTTGTGTTAACCGAAGATTCTTAACCTCTTCAACAGTATGGAATTTATATTTCTCACGGGCATCTCTTTCTGGGTATAATTCTATCCCTTTTGACAGCGTCACTTGTCTTATCTGGTTTGGGTTTTTGCCTTGTGAGTTTAGAATGGGTAAGAGCAAAGAGAAGTCACGTTCGATTGTGGTGGAGAACCCCTGTGGACCAGCCTATTCAATGTTCAAGTTGTCTCTTGCTGAATCTGAAGTTGGGAACGAAATTGACAGGATTGGGTCATCCTCAAGCACCCCCATTGACATTCCTGACACCACTTCAAATTGGGAGAGATTACCAGATTTGGTTGACGATACTGTTTGGGTATTATCCCCAAATTATTGAAGAAACCTTTTCCGATTCTGATGCAGCCCCTAATGCAAAAGTACCACTAGTTGCTTGTCCTCCGGTTCCTTCCACTGATCATGACAAAAGGATAACAAAGATGGCTCAGAAAATGGTCCGCCCACCTTGACACACTTCTTCTGACCGTATAGCAATGGGAAATGCTTTATCCTTCACATTTTTCACTTCTGCTGCTGAGGACAAATGGGACAACTTCAGCGATTTCGGGTTTGTTCTTGATCGCCCTATTAACTTGGATGAATTTCATGATTATAATCTGGATACTCTTTTATCGAAAAGGAACTTACTACAAGTTGTGTTGCTACCGCAATACTAAGATTTAGATTGATAAAAGAATTTTATTGCAATTTGACTGGTGAAATTTTGATTAATATTGCATTCAATTATAAATTAGTGTATGTGTGGGGTCGGATGATTATCTTTGATGCTGATAGATTGAATATGTTTATAAGGTTTGATAATCTGCTCTGGGATAGAATTTATGATGTAAGTGGGTCGTTCCAAATGATGTGATAGCCACTATGTTAATCAGAGGCAAGTTAAATATCTGGTCGTCTAGTTCAGTCCTCCGTTCATCTAAGCTAACTCAAAATTATTTTGTGATTTTTAAGTTGGTTTTGCGTAATTGGATGCCCAGTACACATGTTGTTTCGATCTATTTAGCACAAGCCAAACTAGTCTATGTCATTGGTACCAGAGTGCATTTTAATTTGGGATGACTTATAATTGAGGCTATGTTGGCTACTGGGGGAATGTAACGCCCCAAATTAGGGGTTAGAATATTAAAGGAAGTTAGTACGAATTATGTTTGTTATTTGCTTATTAAATA
>JAOSBM010000206.1:3980972-3992357 GCA_027568955.1 Erythroxylum tenue | reverse complement strand
CTAGAATTTGTACTAGTTACCGATGGCTATAAATATATTAGCCACTGAGCTGTGTAGCTCACCCCATTAATTTTTCCTCCCCAGGTGTAACTCAAGACGACGGTTAGATTCTTGTAAGGCATCGAACGCTCCTCAATTGTTAGAGATTTTTGGTCTTAAGTTAGTACTTCTGGATAGTTTTCCAACATTTAGACATCGAGCATTCTCATGTATTTTATTTTCAGCTTCGTTATGGATGATAACATGTTGACTGGTTTTGTTGACGCTTTTGGTATTGTAATAACATTTTGTATGAATGTATGATGTTCATTTTGCTTCCGCAATTTATTTCTTTTGTCTATTCCGACGGGTCACCCCGAGTTTAGCCTTGGGGGTCGGGACTCGGGCCCAACGAGTTTCGATTGTGCTTCCGTTTTGGATCGTTGGACTCCGAAAACGGGGTCCAACCCCGTCCGGCCGGGCTCCGGGAACGGGGTCCAACACCTCTTCTTTGCCCAATCTGGAAAATTTGGATGACGGGGTGCTCTTTGCTCAATCAGGAATGAAACCTTGAATCTCCCCTATCTCTAGGCTCTCAATTTGTTTTTTAGCTCCAGGAAGCAAGTTCCACCACCCCCTGGTGGATCTCGAGTTTTTATGTCATATAAAGTCACGAAAACCTAAAACAAATACATGAAACCCACATGTCTCTTCGACTTCCAGTTCCCACGATCGCAGGAATTATACTTGTGCTTCCTATGGTCGTGAGTTAACTTAACATAAACTTTCTCTATAGATTTCCCACGATCATGGAAAACACGCCCTTTTCCATGGTTGTGGGTTCTTATTTTTCAACAGCTCCACTTCTTTTCTCTTCTCTTGGTCCCTAACTTAATCACAAAGGTGTCCACCCTCTACTCCTACACCAAAATGATCAATTCCTACCCTAAACCAATGTCGAACACAAAAGAACAACCATGAAGATCAAACTTAACAAAAACACACAAAACAAGTCCTAAAACACAATAATACTAACCTATCATGTAAGAAACACATACCAAATACTTATAAAAACACATAATAATGCACAACTACCAAATACTGCCATGTCCCGTTGGTTTGCCAAATGGGATCAATGTCGTGGCCACCAAAGAGGGATCCATCATTCTTAAAGGAGATTTTTTCCTTCAGAATGTCTTATACGTTCCTGGATTAACTTGCAACTTAATTTATATGTCGTAACTTATAGACCATTCAAATTGTATTGTTCTATTCACTCGTATTAAGTGTGTAATGCAGGACCACACTTTGAGGATGTTAATGTCAGGATGGGCTTTATTATTTCAAGGGGACTCCGCGCATGACAGCTTTGAAGATTGACTAGGTGGCGTCTTTAGACCTTTGGCATCAACATTTGGGTCACTTGTCGATACAAGTGATCAAGTTAGTTCCCACTGTAGGCTTTACGAAAAGTGGTGAACATTTGAATAAATGTTGTGATGTTTGTCAAAAAGAAACATAGACTAGAGAAAAATTTCGAAGTCTTCTGCAGCTGCGGGATTTGATTTACCCCTTGATTAAAGTCAGAGTCCGGAATGGTGTTGAAACCTTTTTCTGGTTTGATAATTGGAATGAGAGGAGTCCTCTTTGGCTTCAGCCTGACTTAGTGGGGGTTCGGAACCGTATTCCTAAGACGACTTCTCTTGCTTGGGTGGTCTGAGAAGGTGATCGCCTATTTAGGCGCAGATTCGGACACCATATTGCCAACTATACGACCAGCATTAGCTTGAGTCATACTGCAGATGAGGTGATTTGGGCAGCAACTTCCAATGGTTCCTTCACTACATCTTCTGCTCGTGGCCTAGGGAGAGCGCTGGGTACCCCGGTACCATGGGCTGAGCTGGTGTGGAATCAGGTATTGTACACGAAAGCTTCCTTCTTCTTGTGGCCAGCTGTTAAAAATAGACTGAGAACTAAGGATAGGTGGTTTGGTGCTTTCGACCCCCTTTGTGTATTGTGCAAGCTTGTTAATGAAAGTGAGAACCACCTATTCTTTGAATGTGAGTATACCAAAGTGGTTTGGAGCCGTATTCTACATTTGCTAGGTACCCTTGATTTGTTTTATGACTGGAATGATGTGCTGGAGGAAGTACTCCATAAAATGCGAAATGGGAGACTTGATGGTTTCCTTATTAAAGCCTTGTTTCAAATGGTGATTTATCAAGTGTGGAGGGAGCGGAATGCTCGCATTTACAAACAAATGGAAAGAAGCAAGTATGAGTTGGCGGATTACATCGTCAACTTGATACGGGAGGCCATCATTGTTAACGGTAAACAGGACTCTTTGCGGCTAGCCTTGAGGAGACGCTGGTATTTATAGTGTTTGTGATATGTCTGGGTTGTTCTTTGTGATTAGAGATTGTGGGGTTGTTTCCTCCTCTTTTGTCTGCCTTGTAGGTGTGTTAGATTCTGTACAGTATAGACTTTCCTATTATAGTTAATATATTTCTTAAAATTTCAAGAAAAAATTCATTTTAGTGATTTTAGAGCATCTGATGTTTTCGAGTTGATAAATTGTGATTGATGAGGCCCTTATAGAAATGTTTCCTCTTGTGGAGCATCCTATTTTTTTATTATTGTTGACGATTATTCTAGGATTGTGTGGATTTATTTCTTGATAGATAAGAAAGACCTCGATTACGTTTTGTTATTCATCTCTCCAAGTATTTGAGATTGTATCATTATAAGATTAATTATTAAAAATCTCTAATTTTATTCAATTTTATAATAAAAACTCAATTTTAAAAAATATTTTTTATAAAAATAATCTTATGTTAAGTGTTTTATTAATATAGGTTTTGATTTTCTTTGTCTCTCTCTGTTCTTTCTTCTCTGTTTAAGATTTGGTATTCTCTCTGTGTCTGACTGGTTTTCTTAGACAGTTGCATAAGTTTAAGAATAAAAGAAAATGAGTTTGGTTTTGATATTTAGCGTACATAGTTGCTCTACAAAGGCCACACTCCAGCTTCCACAATGCAGCATTCTCCCATGACATAATTTTGGATTGATATTTATAATGAGTGACTTGAAATGCTTAGCCAGTGAAAAGTTTTTTTAATTACTTGGATAAAATTTTAAAACAACATTCTAGCACGGTAGATATAATCACGGAATTCAATGAAAGTGGGCAAATAAAATTGATAACTTCGGTAGGCTGATGCAAGTTTCATTATGAAAGCCTTTCATTTCATTTCCTTACCTTCTATTGAAGTTTTATTTTTACATAATGTATCTTAATTTTTGGCCTAATTCTTCTTCTAATGATCGACTCAATCTCTTATCACAAAGATAAATACAATACTATGTTTAAAAAAGAGAATATAAATTATCTATAAAAAGGTGACAGAGACCGGAGAAAAAGAGGGTGTTAGATAGAGATGATAATGGGTCGATTCATAGATCAACCTTATCAATTTTTTTAAAATAATTTTTTAAATTAAAAGTATAAAATAACATCTTTTTTTAAATTAAAGGCTCGCTTTTTTTGTAGCAAATTCACAAGCATTTTGATGCTGTTGCTTTCTTGATTGTAGTTGTTTTCCAAGATCACAATATCATCTATACGTAAGGACGGACTTATTTAAGTGTTACTTCTCTCAAATCACATAATATTGTTTAATATGTAGCACAAATATGATATGTGATATTTCATATAATACTTAATCAAATCATGCAATGTTGTTTCTCTCTTTTTTTTTTAATTAAAAACTCAACAAATAATGACATAAAAATGAATGAAATAAAACTTAAATTTTAAAATAATATATAATAGTTTTTAAAAATTAGGTAATGAAATGAAAAATATCTAAATCACATAGCCCTTAAGCGTGTATAGCGTGAATGTGAAGTTAGACAGTTTTTTCTGTTCTATCCACCATAACCAAACATTTCACTGTTTCCACTTTTTGTTCCGTTCATTCTTCAAATTTCTGCTTCATTTCGTCTTCAGCTACCGAAGGCAGCAACTATACGCAACGTTAAAATACTCGAATCACGAGTGTCTTAATTGCTCCAATAATGTGAATTCATTGAGAATCTTACTAGAATAGTATTGGGCTTGATCACACAAGTACTAGGCCAACCCTTTCTGTATACATCCCTTTGTAATACCATACCTTGCTCTTCTTGCCTTAGGAACTGTTCAACCCAATCCAACAAATCTGAACACATCGATTCATTGGGAAAGCTTCGAATTCCCAATCCAGTCCCTCGTGATGTACCGATCAGTGCACTCTAGAAGAAGCGCATGGTTGAAAGACTAATATAACTATATAAGGTTCTTTTAACATATTAGCAAACTGGGTGCTTATTAAATAAATTATTAAGTGTATAAAATAATCTTTAAATAATATATTTAAAACAAATTATTTAATAGAAATAATTAATTTAAAATTTGTTTTTATTTTAAATTTCTATTTTTAAATTTAATAAAAATTTGTTTGTTTAATTTGTTTGTTTATGTTTTTATTTAGTTTCTTCTAATTTTTAAAATTTATAAAAAGTGATTTTGTTTTTTTTTTATATTTTATAATCTGATTTACTATCAACTAAATATATATTTATTATTTATAAAAATATGAATAATTTAATTTAACATTATATAATTAATTAGTTAATAATAAAATTTTAAATAATTTAATTTTATTTAATAATTTTTTAATTTTGTAAATAAATAAATAAAAATTAATTTAATAATTACTAAAATATAATTAAATTTACAAAATCTTCAAAATATATAAATTTAAATAAAATTTGATTTAATAATTAAAATAAAATAATTTTTATCGATAATCATTCTATTTAAGGTACAATCACCTTAATATGACTCTTTTATCTTCTTGAACTTGTTAAGGTAATCCTTTCTTCAATTATGATACGATATAGACAAATTGTTGGCGCATGTGTTATAATGAATAATGAAGTGTTTTCAACCCCAAGGTGAAGGGGTTGGTAAGGGACTTTCTTAGTTTAAGTGAGGTCGTACGTTCGAACCTCCTCATATATATAACTGTTTAAAATTTGAGACTAGAACTTTGCCTCTCACAAAGAACCTACCCAATTCGAGCAGAAATTAATCTGAATATAGATGACTTAAAAGTACCTTCTCATAATTAGGACTCGCCTAGAATACCTCGTGACGAAAAAACAAAAGTTTTCCATAGCATGTGATAAAATGTCCGAACACAACTAGATAAGATAACTGAAATAATCATTGGATTCTCATACATTCTTAACCAACTTTTTGATCTCCTAGTAAACCTGGTTAATCAGACAACTCATTCCATTACATCACATCCACTGTCTCTGTGTTCCAAAATCATGCAAGAAAACGACATGAAACATGAATCCTTCCTGTAACTCTCCTAGTCATATGCTTTTGGGTCTTTTCCTTTCATAACATCAACCCATCCTACTAGCCACTACTTTTTCAGTCACGACTTGCCGTTTTCACACCCCAACATAGGTCAAAAGTGGCCACTTTCCTGCTTAATCATGACAACCACCTCCTCTTCTTCCACCACCACAATCACCGCCTCCGTTTCCATCATTTACACCCATCACGGTCTCAATTCTTAATCACAAAAACTGTGTTCCAAGTCATTAATGTACACGAAAGCCACTTTTTTTTTTTTCTCAGGAAAGACAAAGACAAGGCCTGTGTGTGACTTTTCGTGTCTAGAGTACAGTGTCTCTCCACGCCAATTAAAAAGGAACTAATGTCTAATGGTGAATTCAAATTAAAGAAAAAGAGGAAACAAAGACAAAAGATATCTAATGATAAAAAGAATGCAAGCATGCTAGGGGACTGTTTCACGAGTCTGCCCTTGAGGACCTTCTCATGATCAAAAGATTTTTTAGTGCTAAAGCTGCTTTATCCATTCAAACGTTTGATCACGTGACATTGCTTGCTTTCCCTGTTGTTCTGCGATTTTCTTCTTTATCTTCAGCTGTTTCTGCTTCTCTTTTATGGACTCTCTTACAATTCTATCATTTCTGACATTATTAGGGGTACTATTGTTGCTGTTTCTAATGATGACCCTGTTCAGTGGAACAGGCTTCGCTGCACTGACTGAGCAGCTACAATCGCTGAAAATCCCCCCTCTGTTGTCTGATGTTCTCTGTTTCCTCACTTTCCCCAGGTTCTCGTCTTGAGTACTATTACAAGACCTAATGCGACTATTGTTGTTGTCAATTTGGCTAAAATTCTGGATGTTAGAACTGCTGCTACTAGTACTGCTGTTTCTACTAACCGTAGAGTTACGAAACTTGAGATCTTGTAATTCAATTTCTGGTGTACGGACAAGACCCCGTCTTAGAATGTTCCACACAGAGGATTTGCTTGTCCTGTTAGAAGCAGGATTTCTACCCATCTGAGAGGCTGCTTGCCTGATTTGAGGTCTGGGACTTTGGTGATGAGAAATAAACTGATTTGAGACTCTTGGCTTGGGAATTCTTGCTTTGATAGCAACAGAACTACCATTGCTGCTTGATGATTGATGACTTCTGCCACTACTGCTTCTACTACTGAAACTCGTAGACCAGCCAAGCGAGTAACGATCCATAGATTCTGACCTCAATAAGCTCCGACCTGGGTCGAAAGTATCCAGCTTGGAGAATTTGTTAAAGCCAAATTCTGAACTCACTGAGAGACGATGTGGGAGAATTTGGCCTTGAAAAAATATGTCATCCGCTGAACACATCTCTGATTCTGTAGATTGACGACCGCTCCAGGGAATAAAATCGAAATCTTCTTGATGACGTGATTCTGTTGTTTCAGCGTCTCCTTCGCTTGATCGATTCTCTTCAGCTATAACGTTAACTGGTAAATCACACAGTGACAGTGCTTCTTCCTCCTCTTCTTCTTCATCTTCTTCTTCTTCAAGTAGACAAGTCTCACAATTTTCCCATTTCTCATGATCAGCTGCCATTTTCTTGCAACGAAACTGTTGCTTTGGGTCCTCCTATCAAGAAACTAAGAGCAAATATCTAATGGTTATATGCAAGAAACAGTAACTTCAATGGTTGCATGAGAAGGATAGATAAAGGAAAAGGCTAAGTGGGGCAGTGACATGTGGAGTATAAAGAATTAAAGCTACTGAAAGAAAGTCCTGGACAAAAGAATTATATAGAACAGTGCGCGAGTTACTGCTTAAATCCCTCTCTCTCTCTCTCTAACGGGACCGAAACAACATGCTTCCAATAGGCGGGCCATTACCTGACCTACTGTTCTATGAACTCTCACTTTCTCTTATTCTATTGCAAGTGCTGGTGTGGGGTTGACATGCGGAAAACTACTGCTTTTCATCATAGGGGATATACTTTATGTTCCTTCGGCATACATAGAAAATGGTCCATCTTGCAGCAATCGCCATGTTACGCATCAGTGTACAGCTTTTGGTCCTCCTTCCAGCCCAAGGTGCCTGTAAATTCTCGGAGAAGAGTAAAGACGAACTGGAATTTGGTTCAATTTAAAAGTTATTAGATTGAAAAGCCAATTAGGAGTGAATAGTGATTGGTTTTGGATGTTATCGTAATTAGGAATGTATAGCGATTCCTATCTGATATTGTGTGTTAGAATTGGATACGCAAAGGATTTTGAGTGTTAAAAACATGGAGATTGTGGGATGTATTAAAATACAAAGTGACTAAAAGATGCTGAGAGGACGTTTTCTCCTTCAGGCAAGAAATAGATTGGCCTTTATATGGTTGAGGATGATAAGAATGGAAAGGAAAAGGGAGAGATTAGAAGAACGATAGTGACAAACACTGGCTTCGTACCCTTTTTCATTTCTTCATTCTCTGAATCTGATGGCATTACTATTAATTGATTGTTTAGGATACGTACTCAAAATTATAATTATTTACTCAGATTGATAAGGCTGCCAAAAATCTAAACTATGGCCTTGTTATTTGGTAAATGCAGATTAAAAGATATTTGGTTATTTGATCATATTAAATTTATTAACAAGCTAATTAGGTTGGCGGATTAACTTCAATCGATTGTTTTTAAAAATGCTACATTTTGCCTTAGCAGATGAGAAATTAAGGGATAAAAAGATGATTGTGTCTAAAAGTTATTACAAATTAATCAAACTATTAAGAGAGATAGAGATAGAGAAAATAAATTTATCATGTCCCTTCTCCCTTCTCACTCACATATTTGGTGAGGAAGAGAATTTATGATATTTTGATAAAGACATGAATTTCATTTTTTTGATTGCGGGATATAAATTTAACTTTGTTTCAAAACTATCATTAAGTAGAATATAACTTCATGTAAATATGATTTTAGTCAATCTTCTACTTCATCATGTATATCTTGAGTTTTCATGGCCGAACCAAGCTATTGATCAGTTCTTATGATAATATTTAAAGAAATACAAAGATATAATATTCATATTCTTATAAATATTTTTAATTTATGCCCTTCTCTCGTTATTTTACATATAAACAGTTAATTTTACCAAACATATTTAAATAAACAATTGATATTATCCAGTAGTTAAATCATCGATATTAATTCGTTGTTAACTGATTATCAACTAACCGCTGATAGAATCAACTAACAACTAATACAATTCGCTAATTGTCAAACAGGATATATGCGTATTTGAGTTTTCTGCCAATATAATTCATGATATACAAAATCTCTACAAATTAATATTATTTAATTAATATATTTAAAATAATTCATCAAGGATTGAACGATGCTATAAAATTTAAATTCAACTGTTATTTTTTAAAAACTTTCAAGTCCAGTTCAAATTGCAGGGAAGGCTTAAATAACTATGAATTATAAATTTTGAAACCCTAATTCCAACTCCTAAAAATACGATACAGGTTTCACGTGAAGATTAATAGCTAAATTGATCCGCTCATACTGGACTAGGCTTCAATTAATCCATTTCACGTTCAATTGTCCGAGGCCCAAATCAGTAATTATTCTTTTGATTGGATCTTATTTTTCCAACCAAAAGATCTATAAATTCGGATATTATAAGGCAGCCTTCTCGACCCGATTTTTTTTATTTAAAAGGAGAGAAAAAACGATACATATTACATGATGAGTTTAAAGCGACAAATCTCTGACATATCTTTTAATAAGATTGGGAGGCATCAAATAGGTGGTATATCAAAATTAATGATCCCTAGTTTGAACCGGTCGATAAGATTAGCGAGTCAGTCAGTACATTAATTGCTTTTTTTGTAATCGAGTTATAACGACCTAATTATAGGTAAACAATTCATTAATACCCAGAATTAGAGGATTGAGAGATATTGCACATTTCGACGGAGATGATAGGAGATTAATCACTGCACGCGAATTCACTTTTAGTTCAATTTGACGATAACTCAAGTTCCAAGCTAGCTTGAGATCGGACAAAACTCTCCAAAGTCCAGTAGAGATAGAAGAGCACCATTTAATATTCTGCACAAAGCCTCCAAGCTAAGTGCCCGAACTAGCTATCACAAATCCGACCCCCTATTATGACCGAGGGAGGAAAATGATTTTTTGCTAGCTCCATTCGTATTTAACCTAACTCAATCTTGAAGTAGTTTGCTATAACCAATAAGCTGCTCACATCGAAGGCCATTGGCCAGATTTACTAACGTAATTACGTAAGAAATATTAAATTAAAAACAATCGATTTTGTTGTAAACAAAACCAAGTACAAGGTCGCAGAGCATGACCAAAGATTCAAGGAAATGATCTTTTCCAAACATACACTAATGATTTTAGCTAGACAGGTAGACCTAGCTAAAACCCTGGCGTCTGATGGCACCCGCAGGATTTGCCTCCGCTTCAGAAGGCCCGGGGACGGCAGCGCCTGAAGGAATAGGAGCGTCAGTGGCGCCAGCTCCACGGCCACCAGACTCTCATGATCAATATCCTCAGGCTTTCTCTCAGCCTTACGCTGCTGGTTTTGGTCCTTCCCGAACTTCTTAGCTCTCTCCATCACTCTTATAGTTATCATTGCTCCTTTACTCTACCTGGAGCTGATCTGGTGTGATTCTTACATTGTTATCAATTTCTCTTACAAGTTCCAATGGATTATATACAGTTATGTATAAATTTTGCGAGCTTAAAGTACGTGTCCACCTTACATGTCACTAAAAAGAAAAATTAGTTTCAACAACTGTTATTAATAATTGCTAAAAATAAAAAAATAATCGTTAAAAATTATAACGACCAAAATCGAGTTGGTCACAAGTAATTACTATATGGTTGTTACTAAAAGTATTTAGTGACGAGTTATTACGTTGATCGTTAAAAATGTATTATTAATAATCATTTAAAATTGGTCACTAAAAGTAGAATTATTAGCGACCAAATTTATATTTACTAATGTAAAATTTCATGGTCGCTGTAATATTATAATGGTTGCTATAGTTATGCATACTGCGACTAAATTATTTTTGTTGTTAAAAAATAATCTTATAGCAACTAAGTCAATGGTTACTATAGCTATTCATACTGCGACCAAATTATTTGTATTGGTAAAAAATAATCTTATAACAACCAAGTCAATAGTTACTATAGCTATTCATACTACGACCAAATTATTTTTGTTGGTAAAAAATAATCTTATAGCAACCAAGTCATTGGTTACAATTATTTTTATCTGGTTGCAACAAATGGTGTATCAAATTTCTTTTAGTAACCATGTTGTGACGACATAATGCTGTTACTAAAAATTTACTTTTAGTAACCAAATAATTTATTGCGATGGTTTTAATAACGTCAGAAATTGTATTATATTTACTATAATTTAGTAACAAAAAATTAATTGTTGGTCATTAGAGTGTATCTGTTAGCCACCAAAACTTGGTCGCAAAAATAATTTGGATAGCTCCTAATGTATACCTGTCAGTAACCAAAATTGATTGCCAAAATAATTCAAATTAGTCGCTAAAATCTATGCAATAGAAACCAAATAAATACGTGGTTGGAAAAAATTATTTAATTGGTTATTAACAACAAATTTGAAGTAGTTCCGGTTTTAACATTTCAATACCTCTAATTATATATAAATGATGGTATTAAACCATAAATTACAAACACGCAATCAAAAGAAAATATAAACAATTTATCTAAATACTCCACGAAAAAATAATTCTATGAACATAACTTAATCCCCTGTGTCAAAATTCTCTATATACATATATATAAATGATGGTATTAAACCATAAATTACAAACACGCAATCAAAAGAAAATATAAACAATTCATCTAAATACTCCACAAAAAAATAATTCTATGAACATAACTTAATCCCCTGTGTCAAAATTCTCTATATACATATTTAAATGTACGAACAAGTTCTAAAATGAAAATCAGATATC
>JAOSBM010000206.1:3855114-3873912 GCA_027568955.1 Erythroxylum tenue | reverse complement strand
TTCTTGTTCTGTTCCGTTCTGTTCTGTTCCGTTCCGTTCCGTCCCTATCTACTGAAGACGCTAACCAAACGCAGCAAGGACCCCGCCAGCTGCCGCCTGTTGTCCTTGTGCCTTCATAGCGCCATCAGTCCCCTTTGGAACGGGTCTATATCAAAATTACAAGTAGTCCTTTTCCACTCTCATTCATTAGCTCTATGTTACATCATGATCTCAATAATAAGTAATTTAATCAAGATTTCTAATTCTTAATCCTTGGCCCATTTGACCTTATCTCTATTTTAGGATATATATATATATATATATGTATACTAAAATGTCAATAAAACAATTTTAACCAATGTTACCCTAAAAAGCACACGTAGTAAAATGTTACTCTTTAATTATTTTGATCAATGTTTAAAAACTGGACCGGAAGTTAAATCGGTAAGATAAGATGTTTAAAGTTTACAAGATTCAACCGATATTAGACCATTATAAAACTATATAAATATTAAATAAAATTAAAGAATTTAAAATATGATTGAAGGTGGTTGTCTTTATCTATCAAATAATTTGAAGTTTAACTGAAAAAATTTGTTAAATGATAATTAGTTGATTTATAAGAGCTTATTAATTTATAAAAATTGACCAATTAATTAATAAATTGATCAGTTTTTAACAAAAAGTTATTAAAATAAATCAAACCGAAAAGTTCAATAATTTAAAGTTTTTACTGTTGAACCAACCAAACTGGTTGAAATGTTTAATCATTGATTTTGATACGTATATTCTTATTTTTCCAATAAAAAGGGATTATTGGGTTAATTAGATGGGTTTAATGTATTTGCTAAGTCATTTCCATATATATATAGGTTTACAAGGAAAACTACTAAATTAAATCTAACTCTGGAGTACAGCACTCCATTCGCATTTGATGCCTACTGGCGACTCCTAAAGGATGTAGAGACCTGGACAGGGTTGGCCAAGCTGTCAGCACACTGATTTCCTTCCCGGAAGACATGCTAGAGATGAACCTCCTAAGGTCGGTGTAACAGCTCCTGGATATCTGACACCAAAAAAGAATCCCTAGTTAGCATAAAGTTAGGGTCAAAGGGAATATTAATGATCTCGAGCGAGTCCACTTCGGCTATAACCTGTCGATACCCCCTCTCCCAGGCCAACATAAGGCCGGAGTCCATAGATATTAGTTTGATGACCTTTGTGACCATTATAATTAATATAGCACATCAAAAATAATTTATAGCTCACTCTTTTTTCGTGCATTAATTCACATCAAAACGACTTATAACCATAAGTTTAGTAAAAGCACATGTAAAACAATGCTTAAAATCTTCAGCAAAAATGGACATAGAAGCTTATTCAATTAGTTATCAGATTAAAGTAACATTTGCTGTGTTCCTCGATTGATATGAACAACACGTAAGTTCCTCGATCTTTTAACTAAAGTTTTGCTGATTTTTCTTTTTCTCTGTAAGGTATGCATGGCAAATAGCTCTAAGAAGTAAAAACTGCGTACTGTAACACTCAGTGAAAGTCTGGATAGTACATTCGTATCTACACATATACATGGAGCCAATGTATGTACTTTGTCACGTAGTAGTTGTTCTAATAATTATTCTCTCAGTTCTTTTCCCAATACTAAAGCTTGACATAAAAAATGACACCCTTCAATTCTTTTTTTGTCTCTTCTTGTTAATGTTTTTGAGTTTCTCCTCTCTAGGAGAGCAACCTTATAGTTGATGTTTTTTTGCATGCTTCCTTGTTGCTGCAGAATTAATGGAGCCTGGACTATTATAGATCATAATAAAGAGCTAGCTGAACAAAAATGGCATTAGAGATCTTGTGTAGTTTAATATCCTCCTTGGAAAGAAGAACATGGTCTAACTGAACTACACATGAAGATGTCTCCATTAAAGCCTCTAGCCAGTACTTGTGTAGATCACTTTTAGCTCCAAGAATTGCAGAACCAGCCAAGCCAACACAATTAATGCCAGTACTGAGCTTGTTTATGAAGTTGTACGTAGAAACCATCAGGGAAAGATACAAGACAAAGTTAAATGCCTAACCCTAAAACCAAATCTGATCAGGATTCAGAGAAACGCATCGAGTACTGAAAAGTTGGATACTGATTAAGCTCGAGGACAGGATTGTAATCATGCATTACAGATTTTAATGGATTATCAATGGGACTTATTTCTTTGAGATCTTTTCTTGTTCACGTCTTATATATAGAGGAAGGACCATGCCATTGGATTGAAGACCGTTTCCTTTTAGAGATTTATCAACTGGTAAAGCAGATATATATAATGAGCTGAAAATAGAAAAGATTGCGGTTATTCTTCTGCGGAATTGAACAAAAGTTAAAACTTGAAACTTTATCTTAACATGCTTTTTTTGTTTTGTTGCATCAATTGATAAAGATAAGATCTGCCAAAGATGAGTTGTGAACTAGCCAGATCAAATAAAATGAAGTAGTAATTATATGAATTCGATGGGAAAAAAGAGAGAGATTTTACGCAGGAATCCAAGCAGTAGCAAATACAACATTATGTCCTTTCCAAGTAAGTACAAGATCATCCTCTTCTTTCTTCAATCCCCACCCAGCCGCATGCTCATCAAGCATGGTCTTAACTTCAGAAAACGCATCTTCACTGAAAGGAATGCCTCGAAAATTGGCGTTCCTCATCCTCTGAACCCACTTGTTCTTGGGCTCAAGCCTCTCAACCCTTTGAAGACCTTCGTGTGCTATAACATTCTCAATTTTCCAACATATATCAGCTTCATACCACTGCCTCTGCTTACTTCCCTTTGGAAGAAATGTATCCACAGTGTCATAAGGTATCCATAGGTAATTAAAAGCCGACCTTAATCTACACACCAAATTGTTTGATGTTAAATCTGCATCTTCATCTACTAGCAGAACTATTGTTGGGTCTAAACTCCTAAGTGATTTCAAAAGCATGGCCCGAACCGATGACATAGATAAGGAAGGGCAAGATGAAGAAGATGATTCGAAAGAGTAAATATTCGAGTTTGTACTAGGAATACCATGAATTGTCTCTTCAGGTATGTAATGAAGCAACATGTGACAATTTATGACCAGTGCTTCACCACTTTCTGCGTACACCAAATGTTGCACTCGAAGCTGTTCGATTAGGGAGGAGAATCCATCTGCGCAGCTCGAAGAAACTACTCTAAATTCCATCGTAACATGCCGTGACCTAGCAAAGTTGATCAACTTTGAGCCCAGTTCTTCATAGGGAATATCAATGATAGGTGGGATATCTTCGGTCGCTCCAACAACAGTGAGCTTTATCAATGGCGGGACTTCAAATCTATTAGCAATAGCATCAATAAGAGTAGGGATTTGCATGCAACGTGTCAAGCTTAGATCGACAATATGAACCACTGAATACCCTTCTACAGCTTCTAATATGGCGGAATTTGCAGCAGTGAAACCGAACCTATGCCATGGAGTTAAGTCAACGAAACTAGCAAGGTCGATGACCGAGAACTTGTGAGTATCAATAGCAAGGTGAGCGTTAGCCATTGCTGCGAGGAGCTTGCAAGTCCCACTTTTGGCTGCTCGTGCAATGAGGGCCCTGAGGAAGGCGCAAGTTAAGCGCTGATTAGAGTCACCGTCTGGAGGTGCAATGTTGTTGAGTACCCATAGGATCTGTTGAGCTAAAGTTGCATCGTTGTTCTCAATGGCGTTTGCACAGTGAACAAGAAGCTGCTCCATGCAATTCGCATCTCCAAAGCTACCTAAAGCCTTCGAAGTAGGGAAACCAGGCCACGGACGGGTTCTCTGAGTAGGGTTCTTGTTCATGGTGGGGTTTGAGAATTGAGTGATTTGGTGCAAAGGAGGAAGTGGGGTTTCAGTGAATTGCATCATGGAGATAGAAACAGGACAAACAAAAAGAAGCAGGCACAAAATTAAGAGAGAGAAAGATAGAGAGAGCAAAAAGGAAAGAGAAATGGAAATCAGAATTGAGCAGAGAGCAGGAAGATAGAAAGAGACCAGACTAGCAGTGGGTACCTTAGCATTGGGAAAGGATCCAATAGGTTGGTGGTGGTGGTGGAGAGAGTATGAGGAGACCCTATTTTCACTCTGGAAGAATTCTGCAACCGAATAAAATAAAAATTGACAGTTCAGCTTTATCTGAGGATTTTATTGAAAGGGAAAAAGGGACTGATCAGGAGGAGTAAGACTCACATCCCCAGAAGAAAATAAACTTAGTTGCAAGTCAAATTGGGCAAAAAAGACTCTTCCTTGCAGTAAAGATCAGGCCTTTTCAGCTTGTCAAGAAATAGGGAAGCAAAACAAACTTTTCTCATGGCTACAAAATGGTCTAATCCACTCTATAAACCCATCTCTCCCTCTGTTCAGCCTTTTTCTTCAGGTATCCAGAGAGATGGAGAGTGACGAGAGAAATGTCATATAAAGCAAGAAGAAGAGAGGGTGCACTAACGAGTTAGGTTGGATTTTGGTGGCATGTGAAGTAGCCGGCCAGAGACTTGTCTCTATGTGAGGTGGTGATTTTGTCACCTTTCCAGAGAGGTGGGGTTTGAAGGCAGTTAAGCTTTGGATCTCTTGCTCACGGGCCACCAAAAATACATTACATACATATACCTATATTCAGCAGCCATCATGGACAAATCATTTCCTTTTTGCAGTTTTTCTCACCATGCATCTTCTCCAACTATATGTGTTTGATTCCTTAGGCGTCCATGTATTTGTAGTAAGTCATCTTTTAGTTAGCAATACTAGGGTTTAGTTTGCATCCCTTCAATTGTGCTTCTATAACTTATCTAACTTGTCATGAAAAGAACTTAAGTTAATTATTTATAAACATTACTTAGATTAATCATGCATACCAATAATCTAAGTAATATTATTTAGAATTACGATAATATTATCAAAATAATGATCATAATCAAATGTCTATCCACAAACACTTACTCCAAGAAGTATGTAGGTGATGATCATTGCTTAATGTTCCATATGTTTGTAGTGTGTTATCATTTTTATAATCCTAGTATATGACGTCTTATTACAAGTTCATATCACCATCTAGGTGGGGATGTACTAAAGGGACATAATCGTTTCATTGATTGAGTTGGAATAAAATCGGGGCCTTTCATATGGCTCAGATAAGCTAAATCTGCTCGTATGCGTGGATTGATAAGACAAAAGATAGTCATTTTCTAAGCCAACCAAGAATTGCTTGATTGATCCCCACCCCTCTCCTGTCTCTCTCCAATACAGACCAAGAAGATTATCATTCCCTCGAGTTTAGTAGGGTTAACATATCTTTCAAATCCAAGTCATAATGACTATTTAATACATGATTAGTGGAGGGTTATTCCAAATGCCAAATCATATACTAATAACATGGTTTAATACTCTCGCAACAACTAGATACTATCATGAATTTGCTCAAGAAACTAACTGTTAGTGAATATATAAAATCAATTATGTTGGCCTCACACAACAACTTAAACTATTGTAGTGAAACGGTCACTTAATTTGGTATTAGAGCCTTTATGACCAAGTGGTCGTGAGTTCAAATCCTACCACCCACCTATTATTTAGCACAAGGTAGAGTGGGTCTATATAAAATCAATTATGTTGGCCTCACACAACAACTTAAGCTATTGAAACGGTCACTTAATTTGGTATTAGAGCCTTTATGACCAAGTGGTCGTGAGTTCAAATCCTACCACCCACCTATTATTTAGCACAAGGTAGAGTGGGTCTATGTAAGTTTCAAGCCCAAAGGGCTTTTACTTGAGGGGGTGTGTTAGTGAATATATAAAACCAATTAAGTTGGCCTCATACAACAGCTTAAGCTATTGTGGTGAAACGGCCACTTAACACTAACTAAATGTAGGGCACATAATTTTTTCCTTCACTTAATCATTATCTTGTCCTATTGTCCATTTCTCTTGGTTTTCCATGCACCAGAACTTAAAAGGATATATACATTACACCAATGCCGAGCAATCTGCTGAACTGGCTCTCCAATTCTCAGGCTCTCATCCAATATTAGGAAAGATATCTTATCCTGGACCAGTTGATGACATGCCCATTTGAAAGAGAACTAAAATGGGTGAACATAATAACATGTGAAAGTCGACCCCTTCAAAACATGTCCGTATATAGTGAATATACATATATAGGGTTACATGTGTGTGTGTGTGCTTCATTCCTTAGTTAGGTAAAGGGTTTGCTGCACCTTCGCACGTGATATATCTACGTTTGTTTTCTTGGCTTCTCTTTCAACTCGCTAGCTAGCCCCACCTTAAATAGACTAGTCAATTTGTCACCCTGTAAAGGGCACACCTCGATCGGTAACTCCATGTCAGCCTCTCTCTCTCTCTCGGTTCAGTTCTGAATTTTGGAATTTAATGTGTGCGTTCATAATTTGTAGAAGACAACTTAAATGGAAACTCCCAAGCTAATTAAGACCAACTACAACTCAAAGACAAAGCTTCCACCACTTGGCCAAGAGGAGATTGGTAGTGGAAGGAAACAGATATCAGTATTACACTATACATTTCGGCTTGTATAGTATTTTTCTGCTGAATTTTTAAGTATTTTTCGCTTTGCTAAATCTAAAAACAGCTTGCTAGGCAACGATCTACTGCCGCATCTTGTTCGTCATGCAACTCATCAATCTTTATACGTTAGCTGAACCGACGAATTGCTTCATGTGACTGATATCAACAGCTGTCGTAGGGCCACATGCATGTTTTTACATTCCTAGGCAATAGTACTATACTACATCTGCAGAAGAAAAAACATCCTGGAAAAGAATAATTACATTAGTTTAAGTATCAAAAAGGTCCTCGAAAAGTTTTGTTGTTCATCTTTAAAAAGCGGGTCAATTATATATCTCATGTCCTTCTCTATCACAGAGTCTCCAAGCTACATAACAGATTTTCACTGTTCCATAAGAAAAGGCAAAGGTACGGGTCATGGCAGGGAGGCAGAGAAAGCTGATCCCACCTTTTTCTCTCCTTTTCTTTTTGTTCACAATCAGAGCAGCTAGCAGAATTTTCAATTTCAAATTGGCATTACCATTTTCAGGACTTCGAAGTGCATGCGGCTAAAGAAGGGCATAAAGAAGAATCCGAGGAAAGCATATGAGGAGAAGCATATAAGTCAAGGGTTTGAAGTTTTTATAACACACTTTGAGAATTTTGAGGAGGATTCCTATAGTTTGAGATACAAGGACTAAGTGACCAAAATTAGTTTCCAAGCATGTTTTTGGAGTTTTTCTAAAAGGGAATTCTCTGGCATCTATGCAATCTTTGTCTTTCCCTTCATTAAGACAACATTAGAAACAAAAGTTCGTAAGGAATGTAAGCATGTGTTTAAGATACCCATATAGCTAACTCACTTTTTGACTTATTATCAAGGTTGTTCTCTTCTAAATCAATGGATTTAATCATGCATACCAGCATAATATACATGCAATCTTTCTTATTAGGGTTAATTATAAAAAATCTTTAATTTTATTTTTAAAATACTATTAAAATACTGTAAATTTTAATTTTTTAACAAAAATAACCCTATATTAAGTTTTTTACTAACGTGAATAATATGGCGAGCCATATCATATTAATATTTTAGCTACTTTATTGTATTTATGTCATATAAACATAGTATTTAATCAATTAAAAATATCAAAAACTCTAAGATATTTATACACTCTTTCATATATTTGTTACTTTTAATTTATTAAATAATAAAATTTATATGGAGTAATCACATGAAAAAAATACTAATCTAACGTTGCTTGCTACATCATCCACGTTAACGAAAAACTTAACATTGAGCTATTTTTATTAAAAATTAAAAGTTCAAGTATTTTAATATTACTTTTTAAAATTCGCTCTAGTATTACAAAATTGAGTAAAGTTATAGATTTTTTTATAATTAATCCTTAAATATATTGGAAACTCGTGATTAGTATAGATGTAATTCTTTATAGTTTGGGTTAAATATATAAGAAATTCATGTGATTTTACCACTTTTTCATAGTGTTATTTAATTATTATCCAATTTCTTCGATTATATTTCATTGGTTTTTCATCTAATTTTTATAAAAAAAAATAATGTAGTATTAAAATTCATAAGTTTGAATATGTTAAACAATTTTAAATGATTTCATGTCTATGGGATACTAAACAATGGAAATCCGCTCAATCATTGCTAGTAATGATCTTAAAAATGATTAATTACTAGTTCGCATTTAACTTTTATGGTTGGTACCACTTAACTAATATGGTTGTTTAAAAAACAAATTAAGGAATTCCAGGGCGCAAGGTGAGTCGGTAAGGGACTCTCTTGGCTTAAATGATGTCGTGGATTCGAACCGTTCTCATGTATGAAACCGTTTAAAACTTAGGGCTAGAGCTTTGTCTCCCGCAAGGAACCTATCCGACTTAAGCGGGGATTAATCTTGGAGTAAATGGCTTAAAGATGTCTTCCTATAATTGAGATCCTCCTAAAATACCTCGTGAGAAATTAAAAAAAAACAAATTAAGGTAGTGTGCTAAGAATTAATTAAATTGGCCGTCAATATTAAAATTAATTTGGTAGATAACACACATTTGAATGCGTGCATATTGTAGATCAAGGAGAATATACATATACATTGAGGCATCCTCTGACAAGGTATATATCGTGCTTACCAAAGTTGGACTTACATTCTTGGTGGATAGTGAATTCCCTAACTTAGAGGCTCTAATTTTTCGTGGCCTGGAAGGCATCAAAGTTACTGAAAAGTATGATAATCAAGCAACGACGTTGAATTTTGAAAACTGGCATTTTCTTATGGAAGAATCAGAGGAGATAGATTAATTTAATAATCTTAAGAAATTATTAGTTCCAGATATTAAGTTTGTTTCCTATGCAACAAATACAAAATTTAATCAGTTAAAAACTTAACCGATTTGACTGATTTAGTCATAAAAATCTTGAACTTTTTAATTTTTCGGTTCGATTTATTTTAATAACTCTTGTTGTTAAACGTTGATTAATTTATTAATTAATTTGTCAATTTTTGTAAATTAGTACGTTTTTATAAACTAAAATAAATCAATTAATTTTATGTAACAAGTTTTTCAATTAAATTTCAATTTTTTCGATGTATAATTACAATCTCTGTCAATCATATTTTAAATTCTTTAATTTTATTCAATTTTTACCAATTTTATAACGGTATAATACTTGTTGAACCTTTTAAATCTTCAACTACTTGTTTTATTGGTTTAATTTCCGATCTGATTTTAAAGCATTGGAAAAAAAAGGCTTTATGGGTTTTTATATCCTTTTAAATTCTCACTGTTTTTTAATTTGTAATTTAAGACTTCAGTTTATCAATTGCTAATATTCTCAAATTGTGAAAGAAATTACTTTTATGTATGAACTACTTTATTATTATTTACATAACAAATTGGATTTAGTGATGCACTGAAGAGTATGTAAAATAGGTCCATCCTTCACTTAAATTCAAATATGAGTCTGTTTAATGTTAGTTTTTTTACGTGTAAAATGACTTACGAGAGCACGACTTAAAAATTCTATTTATAAGAACATGTATTATATTTTAGTATTTATTTAAATATTCTCATAAGAATTTATATTTTAGATATTTAATTTCACAAAATTTAGGTTTATAATTCTAATAAAAAACATAGAACATATAATAATGATGATGACCATGAAAATAAAAATAAAAATTATTACTATTATTATTATTATTACTACTACTACTACTTTCTTTCTCTTTATTAATCAAGTTGAAATTTAGGATACTAGAGTTTGGTAAAGGGAAAGCAATAATAAAAAGATGATAGCTTGGGTAATTTGTAATAACTTTTGGATATAATCGTCTTTTCGCCCCTTAAAAAGCTTCTCTTAGGAGCATTTTTAAAAACAGCAGATTGGTTTAGTCCGCCAACTCAATCAGCTTATTATCAAATATAATTATCTGTGGTTTGACAAGATCAAACATCCAAATACTTCCCAATTTGTCCAAAAATAACTAATCAGTTCATTTATCAAACAAGATTGTAGGCAAAATTTTATACTTTTAAATAGCTTTTTTTAAAAGAAAAGATTATGAGTTGCATTAATGTAATATCGATCTCTGATGCAGTCAGGTGATAAAACAACACTGATCCTTCCTCATTGCTTAAAAAAAATCAGATCTTAAAGAAAAAGGGAAAAAAAATCAAACAATACAACTCCAAAGGTAAAGCTAAAGATGATGCTGCATGACAATGGTGTATAGTTGTATGCCTAAGAAAAGGTTAGAAAACAGTATTCAGTTGATGATTACATATAACGTAAAGTATTCAGTGCTTGACTGATCCACTTGGGTGTTAAGGGGAAAAAGGGTTAGAATTGTAGGATTATTGTGAAACAATTAGGGTATGGTGTGATTATGGAGGTTCTTTTAGGTATGATGGACGACGCTCAACAACGGAAGTGTCATCTTCACCATAGCACCTAATTTTAACATCAAGTTAGATGATCTTATCTTATCTGAACGTCTGCAAGTTCAAATCCAGATTACTGGAATAGAATTAACAAGATCTTACAGCCATCATGACTACTTTTCATCACCAGATGATTTATCATCTACAGAATCATATATTGAACCTGAATTTCCTGAATTTCACTTCGGATGCTCTTTATATGGTCGCTAATCGTTCTAATGATTAAACGACTATCATTCAGATCCCGACGCGACTATCAACATAGTAGCTTGAAAAGTTGATGCCTATTGAATAGATCACCAACTACCAGAAGGTGTTTCACGTGCCTCACCGACACTTTTTTCATACGACAACTCCTTCGATTCTAAAGACATTGGGAGATAGAACTGTTAAGTTCGTCTACGCACGGCCCAATGAAAATCCATTTAGACCTTAAAATGATATCATTTTTTTATAAAATAAGATTAGGATAAGTTAAGTGGTACAAAAGATTCATTTTTCATAAAATAAGATTAGAATAAGTTTAGTGGTACAAAAGATTTTAAAAATAAGAGTGTTAAAATTATATATTTTAGAAGACATCAAAGAGGTTTTCTTACGGAGTGCATTCCGACATGTGGGTCATAACTTGAAGGAATTAACGGTAGCCCAACAAAAACCGACTTCTTATACATTTGGGCCCATACCCATAGATTAATTACACCAGAAGCCGTAGATCTCACGTGGTTGGTTCACCAGCTGATCACTGCCCCTTCTGACATTCTCCAACGTCAAAATCACGTCCATGGGGTGAGGAGTGCTTTGAGAGTCGTGCGGCACATAGATTACGTTTCAACAATACTGCGCCGTTTTGTACACGTGAATGCCCATGTCCCTCTTGTTTTCTTCGGAAAAGACAACCTATCTTCACGCTTTCTTTCTGTTATATTCACCTTTTAATTTCATTTAAGTCCCACCGATTTTCTAGGAAATTGAATTTATCATTCACTAAAGTCTAAACTCTATTTTCCTTCTTTGTTTTTTTTTGGTTAATTAATCAAAAACTATGTTGCTGATATTTGATATTTTTCATTTTAATTTTTTATTTAATACCCCCTCCTATTCAAAATAAGTGTCGTTTTAGAGGGATTTTAATTATTCGAAATAAGTGTCGTTTGTAACTTTTTTATGCATATTTATGATTTTACTTCCAAAATTACCCTTTAATTTCTCTCACATATTAATTACACAGATTATATTTTCAAGGTACTTTAACATGTAATTAATAAGGGTATATCAGACATTTCATTAATTTTCTTAATAAATGTGTATTACTCTAAAATGACACTTATTTTGAATAGGAGGGAGTATTATTGTTTTAATTTTCATTCAAATCTGGCATAATATTATATTAATTTTCCGTCTATTCATAATTTTAAAATAATATTGTATTAAAACATAAGAATTTTAATATAAATTAATTTGAATACAAAAGATAAAAATAAATATAATATGACAAAGTGGGATATATAATAATTAAATATTATCACAAGATTAAGTAATCATTTTTAAAATTTTAAATTATAATAAAATAATGAAATTACAAAAAATTTCAATATATTTAACCTTTTTTATATAGCTCTATGGTTACTTACAATTCCAATATATATCAAATGGAATATAAGCAAAGCATTGTAGGTTTTATTCTTCGTAGATGATGATATTGTAGGTTTTATTCTTCTTACATGATGATATTGGAAAATGGAGCAAGTTATGAAATTCACTAGGTGTGGATCCGTAGGGACGTTATTTTGGCCCTGACCCGGCCCGATCTGTTGACATCTCTTTAAATCTGACTAAAAATAATTGAACTTATCAATTTGTAGTCATGATGGCTAACAAGGTTTGGCATATGTAGTTTAAAAAGTGAATTGGTTTGGCCAGTTTAATAGTAAAAATTTTGAAGTGATCAAATTTGGGTTCAGTTTTTAAATTTTGGTTTGATTTAGTTTAATAATTTTTGTTGTTAAAAATCAATCTGATTATTAATTAATCAACCAAATTTTATAAATTAATCAGCTCTTATAAATTAAATTAAATTAAATTAATAAATTTGTATTTAAAAATCTCCTTTTTTAATTAAACTTTAAATTTTCTATAAATAAAGAAAATCTTTTTTAACCATTTTTATTTTTTATTTTTATTTAATATTTGACAAATTTTATGACAGTCTAATACCGATTGAATCTTTAAATATTAAACTTTATATTTTATCGATTAACACTGTGTACACATTAAGTGAAATGAATTATAAGTAACACATAATTTATAAAATCATTATCATCACCCAATCCGAAATTCCGCAATGAAGCATGATTTAGAGAGGTCCGATAGTACGCAGCCTTACCCCTATAATATAGAGAGGTTGTTTCCGGTGAACCCACGTATAAATGAGACAATAAAATAATGATGCAGGACACAGAAAACATTTCATAAAAAAAAATAGGAAAGGTATATAATAAAAATAATAATTAATAAAGAAAAGACTAAAATAATAATAAAATAATAAAAATCAGAATAATAATTTATAAAATATTATAATTTATAAATCCATATAATTTATAAAATATTATATGGATTTAATAATTTATTACCGAACTCACCAAGGCAACACAGTGCATTTGTTTTTGTATTGCTTGATAAGGACAAGTTGATAATCATTCATGATTTCAATGGTACGTTAGGTCGTGACTTAAAAATTTGTCCAAGAGCCAGACGTCTCTTCCAGGTGATAAGAACATAGATAACCCTTGAATGAAGGTTACAATTGGCAGACACCCATTGAAGGGTTGTGTTTGAGAAAGCCAGCGCCCAACATTCAGAATCTCAAAAGGCCGACAACATAGGGGTATCCACCATTTTTATAATGAGATGGCTACACGTCACCCTAATCCACTTATCCTGAAGCAGACCCCTCGATGCCAACTTGCTTCAACAACTTGCAATATATTATATATATATATATATATATATAATAAGAAAAAAAAAACCATTTCATTTCACCACTTGCGTTGTATAAAAAAAAGTTACTTTCTTCTTCAAACTCAACTCTATGGATGGCTCTCTTTTTGCTTAAGAATAAAGAATCCGTATGTTTTTTTTTCAAGTCAATTTAGGTATATTTTTTTATTTGAATTGTCTTTTTATAAATTACGGATAAAATTACGTATTATTAAATATTTTCAAATAAAACTTTACAAAATTATTATTGTTGAACTCAATTTCAATATAACTCAATTGATAAAAGTTGTTTCTTTGTGATTATAAAGTTCCGTTAAAACAATAAAAATAATCTTTTTGTAAAAATTATAAATGAAATATTGCGTATACTAACGACTCTCTTCTCATCATCATCATCATCAACACACTCAATTTAAAGTCTCGTATTGAGGCGGAATCTGAGGAGGTCTTATAGTACGCAACTTTACCCTTACAAACTAGAGAAGCTGTTTCTCGATAGGCCCACATGCAGATGTGACAAGTAAAATGATGCAGAATACCAGAAGCAAGAATTTAAGATGCAGAATACCATAAGCAAGAATTTAAGAATTGACACGCATAGAAAATGAGTAACTAGAATCGCACTCAGACAAAAAGAAAAGGACATACCCGCTCGTTGGCCAGATCAAAAAAGAAACTAGACCTTTTACTGTATCCCTTGTAAAGAACGTCTCGTGTTGTCGCTAGTGGCTATAGAAGTCGGCACTTATCTTCTAAAAAAAAAAGTTGTAAGGTACAATTTTTGGTCTGCCCCTAACAACGCCTGACTCGAAGCTTTGAACAACACCTTACTACTCGCAAAGGTGTAAATGACACGGATTTGTAATTCCTATCATTTAAGTAAGAGACACGAGAATTCTAATGGGTGTCGTTTACCCTTATCCTATCACGTTAGACTTTTCTAATTTTAACAACTGTTTCAGTGAGAGCCAACTAACGACTCTCTTCTAATTCTTGTAAATTGGGTAGTTTTATTTATTGGGTATGTTGATTTTAACTTTTTTATGTATATTAAAGAGAAGAGTTAAAAAAATAATTTCAATGAAAATAATTATGAAAAATTATTACATGTTGTTTGCTTTAAATATTAATTTGATATGGTTTTGAGATATTAATTAATCAAGTGATAATTTTTACAATAAAAAAAAGGTGCATATATACAAAGAGAATGCATGAGGTTAAAGATTTGTTCCATTTTTTCGTAAACATGTGGATGAGGTGAATTAGACAAAATAATAAAGCAAAAGTGATTTTAAGGGTGAGGTGAGAGCTAAGGTGGATGACGGGAGCGGGGGGACCGTGGACCCCACAATCTAAATGCGGCGAGACGCAGCATTGCGGAAGCCAAAGGCTAATTTTATCCCTTCTCTTCGCTTTCTTTGAACTTTAATAATATTTCCATGTATTAGTATTTTACATAAATAATATTTAAGTATATTGTTTATATAAATCATTTTAAATTTGAATTGAAAATAAAATTATCTGTTATTCATATTTTAGTTGAATTAAATTTTTGAGAAAAAACTAATAATTGCGTTAATTTGAAAAATATTGTAGACATATTCATTTTATAGTAGATTTTAAAAAGGTTCGGGTTTAAAGAGATAATACATTTAAGTTAAAAATAAGGTTATGTATTATTGCATCTTCTGAATCTCGTATTTTAACGAGATTTATACTAAATGGTCTTAATTATTAGATGAATATTTACGTATTATTTATTGTTATAATAGCAATAATAATTTTTAATTTAATTTATATAAATTTAAAAATAGTTAATAAATTAAAATTTTGAAACGTTTCAAAGAATATGTGTCAAACTCTTTAACTTTTGTTATTTTTATTGGCATAAAAAGAATTAACAAAAATAAATAATAAAAAAAAGCAGAAGAATAGCGAAGCGTGAAATGATGCGATGACGTGGATCGTGACACACCATTCCCGAAAGTAGGAGAAGAAAATGACCCTGAAGTGGAGGGAGAAAGAAAGAGCCAAAGTACAAGTAAGCATCCAAGCTGACCAATTTACAATACATTGCTTTTTTATAAAAAATTTGGTGAAACCTGAGGCGCAGGTGTTGGTAAGACAATTTTTTTTAGCTTGAATGAATCTGGGGATTCAAATACTCCTACGTATGTAGTTGTTTAAATTTTAGGACTTTTATAAGAGATTTATCCGATTCAAGCAAGGATTAATCTGAGTGTGAATAGTTTAAAAGTGTCTTCTCATAATTGGAATCCTCCTAAAATACCTTGTAAGTTAAAAAAACACTGAGGAACTAATTTATATTATATTTTATTAATTTTATCTACAGTAAATAAAATTAAATATCCTAAAAAAAATAAGTTACTCCAGCTCAAAAAGAAAGAGACGTAGAAGCCGCAAATACTTGTGTACAGGCCCACTCTTTCTTTGATTCCTTCCCCTCCTCCACACGCCTCTTTGCGTTCTCCGAAAGCCGCCTCTCTCCCTCTCCCTTCTCTTTTCTTAAAACCTGCTTCTCAGTAATAAGCCTCCATGGATTCGGTAAGGAATCATATACAAGACTTCTCATTTGTCAAAGGTCGAGGAGTTAAACGATGCTTCCAACCGATGAGATTTTGTAACTGATGCGTCACCGCCAGGTCAGAGTTATCCAATATTATGATAATTAAATAATATTATAAAAATATAATTTAAAATAAAATGACCAAAATAAAAGGATTCCATGTAAACGACAAGGCATAACTCAGTAGAAATCTTAGTTTTATTCATTAGTTATAGCTAAACACAAAAAAACAAGAGGGAAGGAATGCAAAAAGTCACCGGCAAAGTCATTTTAGCTCTCTTCACCGCCACTCTACGGTTGGACTTGAAAGAGAAATCCTTTACCGATAACTTATCCCCCCGAATTCAGGCAAAAATTACAAAACAAGACTTGCCCGTATTTCGATTCTTAGATAAAAAACAGCTAGACCCAAAATTGGACCATAATTTTACACCCAACTAACGGTGAACGTCGGATTCACCCGAAAACTAATCGGACGGTCAAAACTCTCCCTATATTTAAATGAACAGCCTCAACAACTTCCTCTCTCCTCCGTACTCGTCCCCTGTTTGGCCACTCTCAAGGCACGTCGCCGTTGTCGTCACCGACTCCTCTGAGTTCATAGAAGGGGTTCCAGCCCGCCGGAGTTCCTGCTTATTCTGTGACGACTTCGGTGTGAAATTCGTCGTCAAGCCAAGATCGAGATCGCTTGCTTGAAGCTTTGTCGTCGAGGTTGTTTCATCGAGTCGTTTACGTTTAGGAGAAGCTTTGGATCTGGAGCTCGAGAATCGCAAATGGTGAGTCGCATGATAGGAGTCCTGAAGCTTCCACATGCCGGTGCAAGCAGCCTCTCCCTCGGAAGCATCGTCCGACTGAGATCCTCCTGTCAGTAGCTCGGGGAGGGCGCGCAACGTGCCGCCGCGAAGCACAGTCTCAACTGCCGCTTGGCAAACTTTCCAGTTTCCAGTCCACAACAGTCCCACGGCACCGTTTACAGGATTCACCGTTCTACCACAGGCTTCGAATAGCAGAGACTGAAACAACGCTGAAACAGAAAGCAGACAAACAACAATCAAAACAAAGATCTGAAAGTACAAAAGAGAAAGAAAGCAGCAAGTCAGTCCAGTTGGGTCAAGTACTTACCAGGACGCTGGTTATGAGGTACAGCCGATATAAAGGACATGAGGCCGGCGCGACCGAAGAACTTGGCGACGAAAACGGTGGCATGGCCTTGAGCTTCTGGGCTCTCGATCCACTGCAGGCACGGACGCAAAATACACGTCTCACTGCACCCTTTTCGCAGCACTCTGCAACCGTTGCAACTCATTATTCCCCAAAAATCGCATCAAAGAAACCGAAACGGCCTAATTAGATCAAAAATGATACCCAGATAGACGCAGACGATGACAAAGAACAGAAAGTAAAGAGAAGGAGAATGGGGAAATGGAGGAAGGTCGCAATGGAGAGGAGAGGATGGAATATATATAGAGAGAGTAATGGAGAGTATGGGTCTAACTGGGGTTGAGTTAGATTCGGGAATGTGAGTTAGTGAGTGTTGGTCCAGTGTATAATAAACTCTATAATGTATGTGTGATTGTGAGTGTATGTATATGTACGGTGAGAGTTTAGATTCCAAAGACATGGGCGCGAGCGGCTCCGTGTCTCCGCGGACGGTTGTCCCTCCGCCGTTTGCTTCTTTTTTGGTGTTCGTGTTTTGAGTGATTATTGCTGGCATTTTAATAAATTATTAATTATTAATTTATATCTAAGTGTTCGACTCATTTGCCCCTTAACATGTAGGGCAGCCCCCAAGAGTTAAGGATATTTTAGTATCCTCTGGCAGTGAAGGGTAGTTTGCTCTTTAGGAGTGAACTAGTTGGTTGCCGGACTTCATTCTACTGTCTCGCCTATAGTAGATCAGGGTTTGACTCACATAAGTTCCGATTTACATAAAACGTACAATATATGTCAAGAATATAGTGGTAAAAAAATAAAATAAAAGTAAGTAATATTATTGAAAAATTAAGAAAGATAAGATTAAGGTGATTTGAACGTGTTAAGAAGAGATACCCACATGCTTTACTGAAAAGATACGAAAAAAATTATACTTAGAGGTTATTAAAAAAAAAGCTTGAGGAGAGAGGAAATAAGGAACAATATGATTCTGCTAAAACTTGTCGAAGATATAATTCACAATAAAAAATTTTGGCGTGATCTCATATAAAGAGATCTTTGTCGTTCTTATAGAAACTTTAATCACTTTTCTCTTATATTTAGCTTAAACATTTAATTAAGTAGTATTTATCTCTTTCTTGCCTCGCTTGGTTGGCAGGAAAGTAAAGTTAATTTGGAATCTGATTTTTTGAAAAATAAATTTATAAAAAGTAAAGATATTTTTATGTTTGGATACCTGTAAGAATTCTAATAGAAAAATTGAGTGGATTCTTATTATACTGTTTAGTATGCAACAATATTTTATAGAAAGTAATTTAATTTTAACTCATTTTTCCAATCATATCCCTCGACAAAAAGTTAAAATTATTATTAATTTTTATACTACAAACAAAATCGGAAAAGCCTTGTTAACTGACATCCTCTCTCGTTTTGAAAAAGCTTGTTAACTGCTCCCTCTATTTCTCACTTTTTCAATGCCTCTGTTTTGATTTTCTTTGTTCAAAAACTAAACATGCTTCGGATCTTGTTGGAGTCTTTGAGTG
>JAOSBM010000206.1:3777265-3807872 GCA_027568955.1 Erythroxylum tenue | reverse complement strand
AATATATGAATTACCTTGTAGTTATGAACGCAAAAGAACTAATGCTCGTTCATGCATTTTTAAGCTTCTAAATTATACTAATTTTCTATTATCTTCATAATTTGATCTAGCCTGATATCATTTGCAATCAATTTTATTATATTTTAATAATAAACTTTTTTGATGATATTACTTATAATGAAATTAATGTTTATAAGTTGCTTTGTGTAAGTGTAAATGTTTATTAGTTAATAACATTATTTTTTAGTCAGGGGTAAATGTGTCAAATGAAATAATTGAATTCAATTATAATTTTATTGAATCTTTTTCAAACATTGTAATTGAATTCAATTATAATATTACTAAATTTGTTCTAAACAGTGTAAATTGAATTCAATTCAATCTTAATAATATAATTGAATTCTTAATTCGCTACGTTCCAAACAACCCTTAAAAGAAAAGTATACGTGCCATTGCAGGAAAAGACGGAAAACTCTGATTTGTTGGTCCAGGAGAACTGGAAGGATGTGGACCCCACGACCTAAGATACCAATACTACAAAACGTTTTTACATTCTTAACTTTTATTACTTTTCAAAATATATAAAAACTTAATTACAACTTATGATATTAATTTTAATATTAACATTTATATTAGACCTTAACATTATTAATATTATTATATTTATAAAAATTGAAAATTTTTAAAAAATAAAGAGTAAAATTATAATTTACATAAGCAAATTTTCTTACTTCGTTTATATTAAATGTTTAACTTAGCTAAAATTGATTAAGCATTACAATAAATAAAAATAAAAAGTAAAATAAATAAATAAACTGCATGGGATTTACTAGTTTTCTTTTCATTTCAAATTTAATAAAAGATTATTTTATTGAATTTATATTTTTATTTTACTTCCTTACGGTTTTTATAATTTATGAAAATCACAAAATTTTGTTTTCATTTTTATTTTATTTTTAATCATGGATTAATTTATTATTAACTTAATAAATATTATTTAATAAATATTATTAAAATTATTAATATAATTAAATAATACAATATAGTTTAATTTTATATTAAGTAATATTAGTAATAAATATAAATTGGAGAAACAATCATTTTTAATTTTAAAATTGTGATTTATGAAACAATTTTCAACTATAAAATATTTTATTCTGAATAATGTATTACTTTTAATAATTAGAATACATATAATACATTATAAATTTTATAAATTATTTAATTATTTAATTAAATAAAATATAATAATTTTATTAATAAATATATATTAAAAATTAAAATTCATTCATTCATAAAATTAATTTAATATATTAACAATCAATCAAATTTTTTAAAATTAAAATTAAAATAATGAAAAACAAAAAGTAATAAATAACTTCCTCATTTTTACACAATTTCTCTTTTTCTTGGACTTAAACATCCGAATAAAGTGATTGGGTCAAATGAACTTTTGAGTGTCAGAAGGGGGCCCACTATAATTAAGAAGCCCAGAAACGGCCCGCGTCATTCCAATTACTCTCCTCCTTTCTCTGCCTTTCTTATTTGTATTAGGGATTGCGCTCTTCTGCTCAATGGATCCTCAATTTACTGGAGATATTTTCAAGTAAGTACCTTTTTAGTTGTTATTCTTCGTAATTTCTACTTTGATTATGTTTTTTATTAACTATTGTGAATTATATATCTGTGTGTTATTGGACGTAGGCATTTGGAGAAGCAGAATGAGTTGTTGAAGGATGCTCACAATTCCATGTCCCAGGAATTGCACAAGCTTCAGGTTTTCGTTTTGAATTTGGATTTAGAATTTTCTATAATCAACACTGCAACGTATTACTGATACCTTAACAAAGAACGGAGGTGTCTTGTGGATTAAGAACGGAAGGCGGGAAGAATTTGGGGTTGATGATGCTTTGTTTCGTGTTTATAAGAATTTGGGGTTTTGAATTGAATTTTCTCCTATCACGCTCTTGTTGCTTAATGAACTGTTGAAGGAGGTTTAATTTGACTCTCCCTGGTGTGTAATTGGAGAATCTAAGTGGTGGAGTATTTGTTGTGTTCAGGTAGAGGAAGAGATGCTAATGCGCAAATTTTACGAGCTTATGACTACTCATGGTCTTACTAAAAGGGTATGCTTAATCGTGGATTTGTGTTATTGTTGTATACTTAACATACTATTACAGCCGGTATCCTATCTCATTCTGTGTTCTCTGGTTTTTAGTTAACAGTGAGGAGGTATGATGGTTTTACTTATTTGCTATGCTATGATGTTTAATTCTTTATCGGAAGCTTTGACTGACATCAATATTTGGTGTAGTTTCTGCAATTAAATTAGTGTAAAGATAGAGGTATTGGTCAGTAGATATTACCAACTTCTCTATCTTTAAATCTAAAGAGCCAAGTTGAAACATAGAAACAGGTTGATTTTGGGGTATGTTTAAATCCAGAACCATGTGCAAAGGAAAGATTTCTAGTTGATAATTGGTTAATAGTATTAGGATGGACAAGCTTGATGACTTTGAGCTAACATTGGAGATTTAGGATACTATCAAAATTTTCTGGACATTTTGTCCTTTGAAAAGCTGGGGGGCTTGTCAAGTGTCCTGCAGCATTTGATGTTGATAGTTACTCTCATTCAGTCCCATTCTTTAACTCTGCCGTAGTTTCTTTTCATGCGTATCTTCTCATCTTAAGAGCTTGATGATCAGTTCAATGGATTTGTCTTTGTAATTAGCTTCTTTTTTTTTTTTTGCTCTTTTCAATATTGTTCACTAAGTTGTGTAATCTCTGTTACATATTTTGCAGAATGAAGGCGGTAGCACAGTGTCTAATGATGAAGAAATAGGACACCACACTGCTTTACTTACTAATACTAATAGCCATATCTCTAATGCTGATGATGACAAAACTGAAAACCATACTACTTTAGATACCAAACAGCAGTGAGGAGGATCTTGTTCCCCACGTAACGGCAGTAGATTTGTTGACCGGAATGATACAGTATATTCGTTAGCTGAATATCTCTTCTGCAGCATTTACTTGAGTGAAACCGTATAATTAAGTTTAATTTTGTGTTAGATTACTTGGTGTGAGTATTAGGTATGGATCCATGGTCAGGGCGATGAGAATGAGAACCCAGCTTAACCTAGGAAAATATGGTACTGAAAGGAATGTAAAGGAGAGAACTTCCAAAGATCTGACAACAGAAGGAACTTGCTTGTTCAATGATTTTGCTATTTGACTACAAGCAAAGTGATATGTGAACCTTTCTTTGTTTTTCATGTAATTTTCACTGTTATGAATCCAGTGGCCATCTTATGTTAGGTTTTTTGCAACATTTACCAAAACGGCCCATCTTTTCCTCTCATAATCGTATTTTAAGCTTCAGTTTGCTTCCTCTCTTATATATCCAATTCTTATTCTCTTGGCATGCCTATGATGCAAGCAAGAGATCAAACTTTGGATGGCCTTATCATCTTTTCTCTGCAAAACATGCACTTGGGAAAGATTATATGAAATTGAACCGATCTTCCTATGATTTAGGACTCAACGTAAATGTGTATCGAAAATGTTGGGAGGAGTAAGAACGTGAATTATGAATGCATGTGACCGACGTACTACAATGTTTGGGGAGGAAGCCACATTAGAGTGAAATGTTACTGAAAAACACTAATCGAATCTTCAGGGGAAGAAGGTGAAGTAACATGCAACTGACTCACCCGAGATCACTTTGCAAATGTTGGAAATGGAAAAGCATAAAGGGAAAGAAAAAGAAGAAAGAAGAACAGAAAGAAAAAGCCGCATCTTAACTTGTGACCCAAAAATGCCCGTTAGAATATGTGGAAATAGAAAAGGATTTCGTGGTATCCACTCCATACCGCAACAAAACTTGTGACAGGTACATGTAAAATCATTCGATACGTTAAATAAGAACTTCAGGTCACCGATTATGTTAGTCTAGATGTTCATGAAATAAAGCAGGCAGTGAGTAACAGGAATAAGTTGTTCTTAAGTGTCGATTGAAGGGTATAGCTACATGATTATATTCTTATACTCTTTGTCTGTTTAGTCAAGACATGAATTCTCAATCTGGTATGCAAGTTTTGATCAAAACAGAATCAGATCCATGGAAGGTTTTGATTTTGCAAACTTTACCAGGATATCTCACGATCTGTCCAGCTTTGAATTCTGCTATTTTCCTGGATAATGAGATAAGATTCTCTTATCCCATAGATATGACCATTTCCTTCAGAAAGTCTCGTTGGTCCTCAACTTCGTACACTTCAATGGCTATAAAGCAAAGATAGATGCTTGACGTGTTTTAAGGAAATCAAGCCTCTAGGCTGTGTGCTGAGGATGAGACCCTTGGCCTAGTTGAGTGGCTTTTTAAGATTGGAGAGTACAACAAATAATTTAATCAACAACAACATTCCTTTCACGAGGGAGGAAGGGACATAAACAAATAGGAATTTGGGCATGAAATTGATTGCTGTCCCGTTATGCGTCAACTACTGACTGATGGAAGGTGTTGTGTTGGCCATTATTCCTCTGTTTCACAAACTGGTTAAATGCTTGTACTGTGTTCATGCCAATTGCATTTTCTGATTGGCTATGAAAGGAAGATTTTGAGAGATTTCTTTTGTTTTTTTTAAGGGAAGCTGCCGACGTAGATTACAAAATAAGTCTGGAGAAACTGGTATCCGACATATCCTCGAACAGGATACGTTGGCATTCTATAGATGCAGTATCAAAATAAGTTACACAAACAGTGAATTGTGCAGTTTGAGTAGCAAGTCAGTCAGTACTTATGTTGCTTTCTCGGTAGACATGTCGATGAACAACAGTTTAGTTGTAGTTAAACAGTTCGCGAATGCCCGCGACAATTGGGCATAACGCCTGCGTGCAGGTAACCGAGGAAGAGAGGAGCTGGTGCACCGCAGTCGAATCCACCTCCGACTCGATTGAGAGATTTCTTTTTTATTTTCCTGGAAGTTAGAAAAGGACTGACGAGAAGGAAAAGGTCAATTTGGGCATAAATTAAAAACAACTACTATAAAAATTACAAATACACACACATATATGTGTATAATTATAATAATTAAAAATAAAGATAATAGTAATAAAATATAAACAAATAAATTAATACATATAATTAAATAATTAAGAGGGAAGTAATATGTGTTAAATGTTTAGGCTAAACGCAAGGCGTAAGAATAAGTAACTGTTTAGATGGACTTTTGGGAGATCAATAAGTACTTTTTTCTACCATAAAAGTCTTTTAAAGAAAAAAAAGTATTTGATTGTAAAATAAAAAACACTGTTTTAAAAGATATGACTTTTTTGACAGCTAAAATACAGCTTTTAAAAAGTTCAAATTTAAAGCTTCTCAAACAAACCTCTCAAATAACTTTTTCAAGTAGATTTTTTAAATCAATTAATGAGCCTATTTTTTAGTCCATTTTGCCCTTATGTTTTACACATAATTCCTACAATACCTACAAAGCCATATTTACGTTTATCTTGCAAACTCATCTTCACGTTTTACTTATGTTATAATTCATATAAAAAATCTGGTTAGATATATTTTTATTTATGTTTCTTATAGTTTAAAATTATATAATAATTAATACATTATGTTTTGCATATTGTTTAATATACTTTAAATAATATTTAAATTCATAATTAAATTTTATTATAAAATAAAATATAGTTAAAATTAAAAGTGCCTTTTGTTTTTATGTTATCAAATAGTCTACTGTATAAAGCTCTTTCAAAAAAATTCTTTTTTAAATAATAATCAAATAATCAACTGGCTTCTTAGTAAAGTTCTTCTCATAAAATATCTATAGAAAAAGTTCTACTGACAAAAACTATACTGATATAAGCCCAACTAAACAAAAACTAAAAGAAAAATGATTAAAAGATCTCATGTATCTTAATATACCAAAATTTTCTATTGATGGTTGTATTTTCGATAAGTCTTAACAGAGTTATATCAGTTTTGATTACATCATTCTAATTCTTTTTAGGTTTTTCTTTTTTCCTTTTTGTTAGTAAATCCAGTAATTTTAATTTTTTTAATTGAGGACAAATATATTTAGCAATTCAATTTTATTATTTATCATTAAACCTTTGAATTTAATTCTTAAGTTTTACTAATTTATTCATATTTATATTTTTATTAAAAATCTGTTAATAAATTTGGAGGAATAAGCATGCCTTGTCTTATAGGTAAAGTTGGCAATTGACAGGCTACAAAGACACCTTGACAATGAGAGTAGGTCCAAAAAAGTGGCAAAGAAGAAGACCCCTTCTTCTTTGCAAAAATTGGCACCAATTATTTGATTATAAATGTTGTAATAATGTCAAATTACAATAATGTTGTATGCATCGTCTTTTAGTGACTGTGTTTAATAGGCATCACTTTCTTAGTTTATCAACATATATAAAAACAAGATAGAGATCAGTGTAACTGTATATAGTAATGTCGGTGTATTGTACTTCATCATATGTTACAAAAAATATCTGCATGCCACAAACTTAAATTTTGGAAGATGAGGGTTGTAAAATTAGGAAATCTAAATGATAGCGACGGCAGATTCCTTCGTTTAAAAAAAAAGTTGTAAAATTAGAGTATATTTAAGTGTTTGACTCCACTTTTTATTCTTAACTTTATAAATTATAAGTAAACGATTTAATAGATCATACAAAATTTATTAAACAAGTAAAAGTTTGTCTAATAAATTTAGTATTAAAATTTACTATTGTTATCTAAAATATATCAAGTAAATAACTATTTAAAAATTTTGAAATATGATTAAAAGATATTATCTTTTTTTATAGAAGAATTTAAAATTTGATTTAAAATTGTTAACAAAATTTTAAAAAATAATTATTTATTTTTAACATATTAAAGTAAATTAAACTGTAAAGTTGAAAACTGTATAAAAAATTGGACAGTTCAAAATTTTTACTATTAAATTGGCCAAATCGATTGAGTTTTTGGAGGTGTTTAGCAAACATCTTATCAGCTATTTTTTAACTTATCAACTAAAAGTTAACTTTTTGACTATTTTAAAAAGTTATTGATGTGTTTGGTGAATGACTTATTAGTTAGCTTATTTAACCCCAATAAGCTGATTTCTAAAAAGTCCATAAGAGGAGCTTTTAGAGATAGTTGTTTGTCTAATGACAATATTGCGTTCCACTTTGCTCTCTACTTTTGCTCTGTGTGTTTTCAAAATTAGTTTTTTTTTATCGTACAATTATGTCGTGAAGTTTGGAAGAATATAATAAAAAGGTTAATTAAACTTTTTAATCTTTATTTAATTTTGTAATATTAGTTTATATTTAAAAATACAATAATGTTAAGTTTTTGAACATAAAGAGTCACATCAAATTAATATTTTTAGTATATAATTACTATATATCGTATTTATGTCATATTATAATTATAGATATTTTTATTTATTCTAAATTCTTATAAGAATATTCAACGAAATACTAAGAAATATAATATTTATGTCCTTATAATTTTTTTTAAATCATGTCCTCATAAGTCATTTTACACATCAACATCTAATACTAAATAGCTAATTTTACCAAACATCTTTAATAAACAACTGATATTATCCGTTGATCAAATCAACTGACAGAATCAAGCTAACTGCTAATGCAATCCACTATTTTACCAAACAGGGCCTTTAAATTCAATACTCATATTATAACAATTTTAAGAAAGAAGTCTCATTTCTTATTACAGTGCTGAGTTAAGGACATGGTGTTGTCGCTTGTTTTCTTGTTCGTGTGTTAATTTCTCAAAGTGATAGAGTCCAGTAACGGCGAGTATAGCTGGTGTAGTAGTAACCAGACATGGATTTGCTGTTTCATAAATAGGCCAATGAATTGTCAATTTGTTCAGATCAACAAAGACAAAATTTATATACAATATCCTTTCATTTAAAATAACAATAATAACATCTCTTGTCTTGTCCCCTTGTGAACTGCTTCTTTACTGTTTTGTCTTATTTCCATTTCTTTTTTTTTAAAAACAAAATCAATATCAATAGCATTAATAAGAGAGTTAGGATTCTGTTTTTAAACCCAGACCGGACTGGTCGGTCTGATCACCGGTGACCGATCAGCTAACCAGTCCGGTCCAACCTAAAAAATCAGTTTAAAATTGAACCAGTATGAACCGATTAAAATCGGTCAATTGACAGGTCGGACCGGTCCGATCACTGGTTCAATTAATTTTCTTTATTTTTAAATGTTATATATAATTAAATATAATTATTGCATAATTATTACGTCATACCGGTTCGATCGGTGGTTGAACCGGTCAAACCGGTGACCAGTAAGGCCACCAGTTCTATGACTGGTCCGAGTTTCAAAACACTGATTAGGGGTGAAACTCAACTACACCGACTAGCATATAAATGTAAGACCTTTGCTAAATTACGAGTCTCAAAGGAGATAGAAGAGATAACTTCGTCTATTAGTTGCAAGACATATCTTTCTTGTCTCATAACTCGTGAGTCTCACATGGAAGAAGCCAAAGATTGGAAGAGAACACAAATAAAAGGAGAGTCTCCAAATCTGCAAGCCAAGTACTTAAGAAAGAAGAGCCGTGGTCAAGAAGGTACAAGCTTTAGTGAGCATTAGTCTCCTCCAAGTAAAGACAATTTGGGTGCCAGTTTTTGCAATACAAAAAGTAACGAGACTTCTAACTTAGTAGTTAAGAATTTCCCACTTCTGCCAAGTGTTTGAAAGGGAGTTGGTGTTTCTTACACTTCAATTTAATTAACATGAATTAGTTGCGACATGGAACAACATGTTTGCAAACCCTTTATGGACAGTTTAGTTGCATTTCTGTCTCAAATACCACCTTAAAGACACATTCCCGTGGTATCATGTTTAAATTGTAATACGTAATAGTACCTTAATTACGTATTCCAAATCGAAGGTGAAGGGTAAGAAACGAAGAAATGCGGAAATACTTAATTTCGGTCTTCGTAATTTCAAACGTGCTTTTCGAAGCTGAAACGAGCACGAATCTACCGCCGTCTTTACGGGAACTACTTTTCGGGACACGGGTAAGGTCTTTTTTACAACTTTTTCAAAACGTAAGTTCTTTTAACGGGTCAGAGAATTCTTTTGTTGACGATTGATTATATGAGCAACTACAGGAGACCTTAACCTTTATATATAGTATTCATATCGAGTTCAAGACCAATATGAGTCTGGTCCATACTAATCAGGATCTATTTTTCACATGAATTTCGAATCATTGATTTAGATCATTTATTAGGCCACTTTATTATCTTTATCTGAAACAAATTACGTAACTTAACTGATCAGTTTTTAAAAAACTGAAAAATGCAATTAATAATTACCCAACTTGATAGAAAGGGACAAAATTGTCCAACATAAATGTCTTCATAAATAGTGTAAAATATTTTTAAAAGTTTCATATAAATATCTTAATCTTTATAATTTTGGAGAAAATTTCTTTCATTTTTCAGTTTTTCATAAAAAATATTGTTAAAAATTTTAGTTAAAAATAATGATAAAATATACGCGTTATAAATTTCAAATGTAAACTAATTAAACGTCACTAATGTGATAATTCAACTTAATTCTTTAACCAAGCTCTAATTAATTAAATTAAATTAAAATTAATTATAATAATTTATTAATTTAAATCAAATTTAATTAGTTTGATTTGATTTTAAATTTTAATTTAATCGTGGAATAAACATCATTGATTATTACAAGTATTTTTTAAAATATTAAACGAATTCGATTTAATTAATATTTTAAAATTTAATTATATCATCTTTTAAATTATTAAAGTAAAAAACAACTCCTAACCACAATTCAAACTTCAGACAATGGAATTAGTGAACTGCATAAGTTGAACTAACGGCTTTCAACGTCTTTTTCGGAAATTTGAGGGCCTTAGGTGTCTTTTTCCCGATAGTTGAGGGCTTTGGATGTCTTTTTCGCAACTCACTAATTACTTGTACGGAAACTAATAAATACTATTGTTAACGAGTAGGTCTAACCGTTTAAGCAAGGAGATTAGCATCTCTAAAAACAGTTACTTATCGCTTACTTCTTTCTATTAAAAATAAAAGTTACGGATATATTTTTATTAAAAAAGTTAAAGAAATATTTGATATTTCCTTATTAATTGCATGTCGATCTGTCTTGAAAATGTAATCTTTATAATCAGGATATGAGAAAAATTAAAGGATAATTTTGTAAGTAAAATTATAAACATGCATAAAAATTCACAAACGACATTAATTTTAAATAATTAAAATTTATTTAAAAACGACTTTATTAATAATAAGATTAATTTGGATCCTTTACGAACCAGACAAAATATCAGTGTAAAGTATGAAGATAGAATGGACCAACGTTGTCTTTGCATGGTAGTGGAAGTCCGTTCACGAATAGGTTGTCCAGTAAAGAGGAAAAAAGTCTTACATAAAAGCTATAAAGCATCTGCTCCATAGCGTGTGCATGTCTCCCCAATACTCCAGTAAATTTAGAAGAGGTCGGTGGGTGGAACTATCTTATCTAACGCCAACAAATTTCAAAGATGAGTGTCAAAAGTGGGTCAGATTTTCTGTTCCCATATTTTTATCATATTTTATTAAATTTTATTCACATATTTATATAAATAAAATTTAATGAAATAGAGTTAAACCAGAATAACTGAAACAGAAAATTTGATGTACAAAAGTGGAAGCATAACTCTCAACTTCGGGACAGATTCTTTGTCTATTTTATCCTGTTTTATGAATCCCAGTTATCAATTTATGTGGGACCCACATAAATAGGTGGTTGAGATTCACTGGACAGGTTAAAGATAGGATAAAATGAACAGAAGATCCTGACTTCTCAACTCCAATTATTATTTTTTCGTTAGGTTATTTGAAAATAGTTTGTTTATTAACTTTTTTCATACTTCTAATGTGAGCCCGTAGTCCCATTGCAAATTTCACATGATATCATAACAGGTTTGGTCTGGATTATTAATTTCTCAGTTGTCTGTTTAGATTTTCAGTCCTAGTGTCCCGATCCGGTTACCACTTTATTTATTTCAAGTCACAACTAGATGTCTAGTCCTAATTACATTTGAGGAATGTTGTTTACGGGAAGCTGGGTAGAAGGAAAAAGAGGCTCCTAGCTAAAAGTAGCTTGTCTCGACCAGGAGGTGGGAACAGTTGAGAACAAAGTGACGAACAGGAGGGGGAGTATAATAATGCCCACATGTGAGTATCCCATATTCAAAAAAGAGAGGAAAAAAGATTAACATAAAAGTCTAGTGAACTACTCCACTTATTGCCAATTGGTTTTAAAATAAAACTTCACTTGGGTTTATGTATGGTCTAACTTTCCTTCTCGTGTGGACTCGTAAACTTATTGCAAATTTCACAAAATTTACAATTAAAATAATAGAATTGAAATTTGCTAAATTGTGGAATGTTTTTCAGGTGCATAGCATTATTGGAAAGCCCCCACCAATGAATCAATTATTAATACCTAACTTTGAAACTACTACATAAAACTCCAAAGAAAGCCAAGAATAATCGGAAACTCCACAGATTCATAACAAAGTAGTGTGTGGCTTTTCTAACAGCGACGTTCCCACGATCCATTCGTTTTTCCAGACCTTAGTGGAGAAGTCATCGCCCAAAGCTACAAAGTCTTCATCTGAGATGGAGATGTGTGGTTGGAGTTTTAGGATGCCGTGGACGTGATTGTACAGAATCTCAACTTATCAAAAGCAAACTTAACGGCACTAATGATAAATATAGAATGCGCCTCGATCTAAACTAAAGTTAATAGAAAAAGAAATCTATTTTTTTGATGGAATTGGACAGTTAAGGACATGGGGATCATCATTTGATTTTATAATGGAAGGGCAATCTCGTCATTTGGTCCGTAAAGTAGATTCTCGTTGTACACGTGTCATTCTCGTAAATACAACTAAATACTTGGTAAATAAATAATGGGGGCAAAGTGGAAAATTAATAAATAAGGAAATGCGGCTGATGACGTCAGCAAATCGGAGCATCCAGATCTTGCAGCCAAAAGAAGCTTCAAGTCTTGCTTTCGGACCAAGTGTTAAAACTCTGTCTCTTTCTCTCTCTTTCCCAGAAAATTTTCGGCGAGAAAGAAAATCCAGAGACAGAGATATGAATTTAGTGAACTCGAAAGAAGCGAAGAACACTAACTCATCATGAACACCCATCGTCGTTACCATTTCATTTTCTTTCCGATTCTGTTGCTACTGCCGTTGACAATCTCTTGTTTAGAAGACCCTCTGTTCACTACAATTCAGAGAAGAATTCTACACCAACCGTTATATCCTGCCAACTCCGCCCCACCACCCAACGCCGACGAGTCCTTAACCCCACCCCCACCTCCACCGCCGGACCCCACCCCGGACCAACCATTTTTCCCGGAGGTCCCAGCCGCACCAAATTCCGACCAGACTCAACCGCCGCCAACAGCAGCAAGCACCACCAATGGGAGCGCGATACCAATCCCAACCGCAACACAACCTGCGAAACCTGCGAAGAAAGTGGCAATCGCTGTCTCTGTCGGTATCGTCACTCTGGGAATGTTATCTGCTCTTGCTTTCTTTATGTATCGCCACAGAGTTAAGCATCCAAGAGAGACTCAAAAGCTTGTTGGACCAAATTCTCAGACGTTCCCTGACGAATCGCGAGTGCCCGCCTCGAGTTTCTTGTACATTGGCACTGTGGAGCCCAGCACAACGTCGGTGGGTGAAGTTAACGGAGCAGCGAATACGTCGCCGTATCGCAAACTGAACTCTATCAAGAGATCTGAGCGATATAGGCCTAGTCCTGAGTTGCAACCACTCCCACCATTGCCTAAACCTCCTTCTCACGATAATTCTCCGTCGTCAATGTCGTCTTCCGACGAGGAGAGTCGTGAGACGGCGTTTTATACCCCACAGGGCTCGTCGGTGAGCAATGATGTTGACGGGTACTACATGCCTGTTTCGGTGAGGTCTGTTAATGGTAGTAGAAATGATGCTCATGCTCATACTAATAGTTCGTTTCCTAACTCTCGAAGAACGTCTCCGAGGTCGAGATTTCCGGCCGTATCATCGCCGGAAATGAAGCATGTGATTGTACCACCAATGAAGCAACAGTCTCCGCCGTCTCCGCCTTTCTCACCGCCCCCTGTGATTTCACGGCAGGACAAAATTCATGATACTATGCCAACTAGTTCTTATGTTCACAGTAGGCCAAAATTCTCAGGACCGCCACCACCGCCTAATGTGGCTCTTCTCCGATCAATAAACAGCCAACAATCAAGTAGAATTCCGACACCGACACCGCCCCCTCCGCCTCCAGCTCCTCCTCCTCCGCCTATACCGCCTGCATTATCAACGCCGAGGAAGGCTGGATCTTGCGAAACTTCTAAATCAAGTGTGTCGTCGATGCCAAGTAAGGTACTTGGGAAGCCGCAGTCTTGGACTCCTACCCCCAAAGTCAGTTCCACGACTGAAACTAAAAGCCCTGTTGAACAACTTAGTAATGGAGCAAGTTCATCGGAGAGGAATGATCCCGATGACAATGACGGAATCAAGCCCAGGTTAAAGCCTCTGCATTGGGACAAAGTGAGGGCAACATCTGACAGAGCCACAGTGTGGGACCAGCTCAAATCCAGCTCCTTTCAGTGAGTAACATGAAACTTTGTTTCCCTAGTTAATAAGTTTGATTCTCGGAGGAATTTAGACTCATAGTAATTGAAGTTATTGATTATGGATGGTTATTAAATTTCTTGGCAGATTAAACGAGGACATGATGGAGAGTCTTTTTGGATGCAATTCTGCAAATTCAGTCCCGAAAGAACCTACAAGAAGATCGGTTCTACCTCCTGTTGAGCATGAGAACAGAGTGTTGGATCCAAAAAAGTCACAGAACATAGCAATTTTGTTAAGAGCACTGAATGTGACGCGAGATGAAGTCTCTGAAGCTCTGTTAGATGGTAAGTAGTATTGCTATTTTCTGTTCAGATCATCTATTAAGGTTCATAATCATAACCTGCTAACCTGTCTAAAGAAAGTAGGATAAAAGCAAAACTAATAGAATCGTACTGTACTTCATGTCTTCCTTGGAAAAAGTATGGCTAACCCATAAATTCAGGGGAGCTGATGCCTTTATCACTCCGTGAATTATGCATGAGAGACTAGGCAGTGCAAATGACTATGATACCCAATAGACTGTACAGTTCATGTCCCCCAATCCCGTGGACTACTGTGCTTGCTTTTTATACAAGTAAATCGTATTGTATAAGCAAAGTTGTAGTAGACTAACATATGATTACATGTATCTTAGAATTAATGCCTAAAATTTGGAAGAAAATACACCTTTTGGAAAACAGTAATTATAGTCAAACAGATTAAAATAGAAGTTATCATCATTACAGTCTCAAACAGAGTAAAATGCAGTTTAGCATAATCATATGACATAAATGATGGTTTTGTTCCTTCAAAGGCAACTCTACCAGAACGAAGTAGAAGTGGAAACTGGCAGTGTCACAGGAAGAAGTTAGAAGTAGTGAGTGCTTCAGAAAACAGATTTTTAGTCAGGTGAATGTTATATTTAAGGTTAACATATAGGTCAGATTCAATAGGTTACCATCTGTTATTCTTCTTCCTTCAATGTGAGACTACTCGAATGGGGCAGAATGGCTGAAAGAGAAAACAATGAATAACACTCAAACACTCTTGAAGATTATGTTAATCTATTTGATTTCATACTCAGCGTTCAAAGATCAGTGGGGCACTAAAAGTACAGTAGTATGAATAGATCAGATATGATGAAATCCGTGTTCTTTATGAAAATTTAAAGCTTCTGTTTCTGATGCAAACGAAATGTTTTCACCATATTCACATTGCAATGAAAAATTATTTCATCCCTCTGGCTTAAGGAACTGAATGATCCTGGTGACATATACCCCTTGTAGCTTATTTATGCTTAGTTGCAAGATTGAAGCTTTCGTTTTTTTCTTCTGTTACAACTAGTAATTGCAACGAGAGTGTCACCTAAGGCTTGGGCCAGAGGAAACTCCCTTGATCAAGTGAAAGACCACATTAGTACCATTATGATTTCCAAATATGGAATATAGTTCTGCTGTCAGTTCTTAAGTTTTCTCTTTTTGGTGGTATTTATTAATTAATTATGATTTTCTGCACAACAGGCAATCCGGAGAGCCTGGGAGCTGAGCTTTTGGAGACTCTGGTAAAAATGGCACCAACGAAGGAGGAAGAAATAAAACTTCGAGACTACAAAGGTGATGTTTCCAAATTAGGGACTGCGGAACGATTCCTAAGGACAGTGCTTGATATTCCGTTTGCCTTCAAAAGAGTTGAAGTCATGCTATATAGAGCAAATTTTGATACAGAAGTCAGATATTTGAGGAAATCTTTTCAAACCCTAGAGGTAATTGAGCTATAATCTAATACTGCTGACACTGATTATGTCTTTTATCTTGATTCCTAAAAGTATTCCAAAAAACAAACAACCTAGGCGTTAACCATCATATCTCCATCTCTATCAGGAAGCAAGTGAGGAACTGAAGAACAGCAGGTTATTCCTCAAACTTTTGGAAGCTGTTCTTCAGACGGGAAACAGGATGAATGTTGGCACCAATCGTGGTGATGCTAAAGCATTTAAGCTTGATACACTTCTAAAACTTGTTGATATAAAAGGAACAGATGGGAAAACCACATTGCTACACTTCGTGGTCCAGGAAATCATTAGATCAGAAGGTGCATGTACTGATTCTAAGAACGAGTATTTTCCGGAAAATAAGCAGTCCACATTGAAGGATGAAGATTTCAGGAAGAAAGGATTGCACATTGTGTCTGGACTTGGCAGAGATCTCAGCAATGTCAAAAAGGCAGCAGGAATGGACTCTGATGTTCTAAGCAGCTATGTTTCAAAGCTAGAAATGGGGCTTGAAAAAGTCAGGTTAGTTTTGCAGTATGAGAAGCCTGATTTACAGGGAAAGTTTTTTGATTCGATGAAGGATTTTCTGAGAAAGGCTGATGAGGAAATTACTAGGATCAAAGCCGATGAAAGGAAGGCATTATCGCTTGTAAAAGAGGTAACAGAATATTTTCATGGAGATGCAGGAAAGGAGGAGGCCCATCCTTTAAGAATTTTTATGATTGTAAGAGATTTCTTAACCACATTGGACCATGTATGCAAGGACGTGGGCAGCATGCAAGATAGAACAGTGGTGGGTTCTGCTAGATCTTTCCGAATTTCTGCAACTGCTGCACTACCAGTTCTTAGCAGATACAATGTGGGACAAGATAGAAGTTCAGATGAGGAAAGTTCTTCTCCTTGAAAGAAATGTCTGAATGAAGTCATGATCCTTTCAGGAATATAACCAAACTATAGCTGATACTTCCATGGTTACGAACTCAGTTTCAATCGATGCAGCAACAGGGCATACCTGGGTTTTCCTTTCAAATATTTCAGCCCACAACATATGGAGAGACAGCTAGTAGTTTTACAGACAAGAACAAGAAGACACATTTTGTCGAATAGTTATCAAATGTCAGACAAAAACTACTAAACAATGACAAGAAAGAGGAATTCATCGAAAATTTTCCCCAAGCAAAAGGACGCTGGCATTTGAGCGCCAGAAGACACCGAAGAAGAAAGTGAACTACAGAAATTTCATTTTTAGAAGAAAGCGTGCAGATTTCCCTACTACTTCAGCAAAGTTGCCATAGATCGAATACGTTATTACATTTGGACATGATTCTAATACCATTTTAAGAAAGCAGAATGTTTTGTGGTTACTTGCATTGTATTATTTGGGCATTTATTCGACATTTACTAATAAATTATAGTTAGCATTTCTTGGTCCCAAGTTCTTCTCGTGTTTCTTCTTGCTCATACAAAAGCAGAGATGGGAGTTTCAAGCACCTTACTGGCAAATCTGAAGTTTGTTTATCTGGGTATGTACAGAAAGAATCAATATAATCAGTGTCTAAATTACAAGTAACAGATCAAAAACTGAACCCGGTTCAAGTAGGAATTGAGTAAGGGTACGTTTGGATGATGGTGGAGGGATGAAAGGGAATGGAATGGAATGGCCCAAATGATTCAGGCCATTGTTTGAGAGTCTATTTTGAAACAAGATGAAATGACAATTAATGGCTTTGGAAGCCATCTTTTGCCATCCAAAATTCAATATTTTATGACTTCCCAAATTGAAGGGTCAAGGATGGAATGATATAGCTTGCCTTTCAAATCCTAATTTAATAACAAAAATACCCTAAAAAATAAATGAAATTACAACCTCAGTCCAGCAAATACTTACGTGGCTACATGTTACTACGTCCATTATGTTTCTCCTTCAACTGGCTTCTTCCATTGACGAACGTTTTCCTCCACAGCTACTAGGGTCATCTGTCTTCGTTCCATCAGGTAAGCATCGACTAATCAATGAACTTAGTTGTATATGGATATGCTTAACGAAGAGAACAATACGATGAGGGTTAATGAAAAAGAACAAGAAAGTTGATTGCTTATATAGGAAAAATGACAAAATTATATTCTGGGCATCCTAGAATTTGAAATGTTTTAGGTTACTAAAATAGTTTCATGGCAACTATGAATTTTTTATTACAAGGATAATTTTGAAAAAAAATATTACAAGTCATTTCATTCCATTTATTTTTAGTATCACTTCCAAACAATAGTCAAAGGAGTCCCTCTCTTATTTTATTTAAACTTCCAAACAATGAAATGACTCATTTCATTCCACTCCATTCTACTTCGTTCCATCCTAAACTCTAACGAACCTAGGAAAGTAAACAAGCTTCCACTTTGATGCTTTGTTTACCCTAATAAACGAACCTAGGAAAGTAAAAAAGCTTCCACTTTGATGCTTTCTTTCCTATTCTGCCATTGCCCATTTGAAGAAAAAGCTTGAAGCTTTAAATGACATGACCTTCTCCTTGGAAGAAGATGCCGAATCGATGAACTTGGTCAACAAGTTATGACCCGGACATAGAAAAGGACAATGAAATAAGAGCTATCAACATCAATTTCAATCAGAACTTTAGGGACAGATCCACAGGCAAATAGAAAACGTTTCACATCTGTGAACAACAATTGTCGGCGTTCTCTGATTATTGAGCACCGATATTTCTTGAAGCATGTGTCAACAAAAAGACTTTTCTTTCTTTGCCTTTTCTTTTAACTTTCAGTGAAGAAATAATACTTTTGATTTACATTAATTAGAACAAAATATAAATTTAAGTTTAGATTAAATAATTTTCTATGCTAATTTATTAATATCTTGACTTACTTGTAAAAATTTATGTATATTTATTATAATTATATAAATAAATAAAGTAAATTTATTTTTATTTCTGCCAATTAATTTTTTAAAATATAAAAAAGTAATACATCCTGAGGCACACTTAATTAACAAAATTTTAATTTTTTATTTATTTAAAATCTATTTTGAATGCTTTAAAATTATTAGAATAATTTATTAATAAAATCAATTAAGGTTAGTTATGAACTTAAACTAATATATTTTAATTAATTATATTAAAAAATATTTTTCATCAATTTGACTTTGGCCAATCTCACAAGTCCAAATTTAGTCTGATTCAGACTAATTCTATAAATTTGAACTTTACTAATTCAAATTTAATTTGTTGATTTTGAATTAGGGTAGATCGAAATAAAAATACCAATGTTTTAAAATTCAATCTGGTAGTTAAACTGAAATTTAAGGTTTAAAAGATTCAACGGTTATTAGATCGTTATAAAAATCGTTATAAAATCAACTAAAAATTTAATGAAAATAAAAATTTTGAAATATAATTAAAAAAATTACCTTTATTCGTTGAAGAACTTGAAGTTTAATTGAAAATGATAATGTTAAATGAAAAGTAATTGATTTATTTTAACTTATAAGAATTTATTAAAAAGTTGACCAATTAATTAATAAACTAGCCAATTTTTAACAAGACTTATTAAAGGAAATATATCGAAAAGTTAAAAACAGAATTCAAAAGTTAGATTGTTCAAAATTTTTATGATTAAACCGACTAAATCAGGTGAGTTTTGAATCACAAAAAATATATTTTGAACACTTTACAAATATTAGAATAATTTATTAATAAAATCAATTAAGGTTAGTTATGAACTTAATCTAATATATTTCAATTAATTATATTAAAAAATATTTTTCATCAAATTGATTTTGGCCAATCTCACAAGTCCAAATTTAGTCCGATTAAGTCTAATTCTATATATTTGAACTTTACTAATTCAATTTTAATTTGTTGATTTTGAATTAGGCTAGATCGAAATAAAACTACGAATGTTTTAAAAATTAGAATGAAAGTTAAACCAAAGTTTAAGGTTTAAAATATTCAACCGGTATTAGACCGTCATAAAATTAACTAAAAATTTAATGAAATTAAAAAATTTAAAATATAATTAAAAAATTGTCAATTTCGTTGAAAAATTTAGAATTTAATTGAAAAATGATATTGTTAAATGAAAAATTGCCAATTTATTTATTTTAGCTTAAAACAACTTATAAAAAAATTAACCTATTAATTAATAAACTAATCACTTTTTAACAAGAGTTATTAAAAAAATTGAACCGAAAAATCAAAAATTGAACTGAAAAAATAAATTGGACAAAATTTTTACGATTAATCCGACTAAATCAAGTGAGTTTTTGAATCATTAAAAAATACTCTATCCTATTCAAAATAAGTGTCATTTTAGAGGAATGCACATTTATTAAAAAAATTAATGAAATATCTTATATACCTTTATTAATTACATGTTAAAGTACCTTAAAAATATAATCTGTATAATATGTATAATTAAAATGTGAAAAAAATTAAAGAATAATTTTAAAAATAAAATTATAAATATAAATAAAAAATTACAAATCATACTTATTTTAAATAATTAAAATATACGCGTATTTTTTGAAGGGAGTACCAACTTTAAGATTTATGCTTATGGCAGCTTTCCAACACGTGAGAGTACAAAGATTCTAAAAAGAATCTATTTTGTTATTAATGGTTTCTCTCAAGAAACAAGGCTGAATGCATTATCTCCTACTTCTAGGAAGATAATTACAAGAAAAAATATACAATTGAATGCCTTTTTACTTTCTTTTATCAACAAATCAAGGCATCTGAAGAAAAGAAAGGTGATCGTGATCCTCCAATGCGCTTAGTTCTGAGTATGTTCTTAACCAGTATTCTCCACCTCATCTCGTCCTTCTTGCTCTGTTTCGCAGTCCTCTCCTTGAAGTTCCTGAATAGAAAAACAATTTGCACTAGGAATGTTAGCGTCATGATCATGTTCTTTTGACGAAACAGAGCAGAAGAACGTACATTACCTGCACAAAGGAACTCTGCAAGTATCTGAATCAGAACAAAGACGGGAGTGAAGCTCCAATAGTTGCCACATCCTCCTGCAATGGCTGCACCCGCCAGGTATCCTCAACTTGCAACTAGCGAAGTGTCGAACCAGCAATTCTAATCCTTTGCAGGCTGAATAATTGCATGGTGGTTGGTTCTCGGAGAATTCTTTGTCGTGAGGACCAATCGTCCGGCAACCATCTCTGCATATGTGAACAAGAGCCTCCATCGCCTCGTACAGCTGCAAGTATATCTTCCTCTCGTTCGACTTTTTGATCCTCTGCTTTTGCCGCTGGAAAGTTACAAGATTTTACGTCAGAACACCAACACAGAGTCACCAGAAAGAGAGATTCATATATACACATAGATTTTCTTACGTTGTCTTCGTTGATCACGGATTCAAGAAGCTGTTTCTCGAGAACCGGATGGCTCTTCATCATTACTTCCCATCCTTCTGTAGCGGAAATTTCTTTCAAGTTCTTCAAAATCATTCGGTGACAAATGAGGCTGAGTCGAGGAGCATCACACAACAAGGCAAGCTGAAAGATGTCTACTACGTTCTCTGCGTTAACAAACCCCTGTTCCAGATGCCACACGCATATTTGCTTCAATTGTGGGACAGCAAACACATGGGAGAGAACCAACAGATGCAGTACAAATTCCTTCATTTCATCTTCCTCGTAGCTATACGTACAAGAACATACGATCTTAAAGATTTAGTTCATCGAGTTCTATTAAATACAATGAGATTCTAATCTTCCTGTAGGTTGACTGTTCACACGTACCAGGCAGAGTACAAGAACCGGATAAAAACTCGAACAGCGTCATGCGAAACACCGTGAATCGATATTGTTCGCCGTCGGCCACGACCTTTTGCTTGTTTTAACATGCCTCTCAATACCGGAGAAGCCATTCCCTGTAAAAGAAAGCAACTAAATTGATAAATTGAGTTGATCTGATCTGACAATTGACAAACCTCAAGTTTTTCTTTTTCTTTAAATGCTAATTACGATCCAAAGGTAGAGAATCCTCACCAGAATACTGGCATGCGCACAGATGGAGCCACCATTGTCGGTATTAACAGTAACATCCGTTCTATATCCTTCATCGAAAAGACGATCCCACATATATGTTGCTCGAGTAGACGCAGCGTTGTATCCTCTTAAACTTGAGCCATCCTTGCCCGATCTCTTCTTCTTGTTACTAGCTCTCAAACGATCAGGTAATGGAGGTGGCACTGGAGACCGTTGTTCGGAAAATTTAAGAGAATCCTCACGGATGTTTTCCAATTTTCCCATCTTTCGAATACCCTCTGTGAAAAATTGAGAAATGAAGAAACCCAATTGAGAAATCTTCTATAAAACCCAGAAAAGAACAAGATACGAGGTATCGGGCTTCATTGTCCGAGGCTCAAAGCCGCATTTCTACACTATAACGTTAAACAATTCCTTTCATGTTTCATTCCATTTTCCATTCAGTTTCAGAAACTCATCGTCCCAACTTATGCTTCCCAGCTTCAGATTCAACTACCGAATGATCATGCATTGACAGAAAAATAGAAAGACGAATCCTAAACCAAACCCACAACAGAATCATGCATGACCAGCTCAAAAAAACCAACCAACCAACTTCATTGAACACAAACGAGAAGATCAATCACGTACCTCTTGCAATTGGCTTAAATGAGGAATAACGAAATAAGTTCCCGGAAACCTTTAACAGGATCAACACCTCAGCTTCTCTAAAACCGAACCACGATCACAAACTTCTGAAACACCAGAACAGAAACCAGAGAGAGAGGCAGAGAAAGAGAAGAACAACACAAAGACGAACTCCTATACAAACAAACAAAACTCTATCTTCTATATATATATATAATTATAAGGGATTAAGGTTAAAATTTACTGGGAAACCAAACTCTTTCTCTCCTATGCCTCCCCCTCTGTTTCTATGTTGGGAGTCAGTAAAACTTGAATCCCAGTACTTATCGTTGGTGACAAACCTTCTCCTCTCGATCTGACCTGTCAATGTGAGCCGTAATTTTGATTTTCCAAACGTGTCTCATTAAATGAATCACCTTTATTTAGCCTTGATATGGACGGCGATGGTGACTCAGATATACGTAGGAACCGTTCATGTCCTTATCCACATCTCTCCATCCACGCGCTGTAGATATTTTTGGTCATCTCACTTGTCTATTACAGAGTACCACGTTCCAGCTAATCTGTGTCTGGCAAGATTTGTTTGTTACTAGATTTTTTCCTCCTGCTCTACGGTCGATATGCAATTTCACTCCATTCTGCTTGTCTTGTAATTATTATCCTCATCCTTTTCAAACGCTTCTTCCAATTTTTACTTCTTTTCATAGCAACTTGCATATCAATGATCGATAAGTAAATTTAGTTCAAATAATCAATCATTAAAAAATATCATTTCGATTAAAAATCGTAAAAATTTTGGACCGCAAATTTATTATTAAAATTGACCAATTTATTAATTAATGATCAATTTTTATAAATTAATAAACTTAAGGATGACAGTAAGTTTTCAACCCGATAAATATCTGCATTACCCGACCAAAAAAATGGATATAGAAACTAAAAAATAGATTTTAAATGGATGTTGAAAAATGGATATGGATATGGGTATAGTGATAACCCGAACCATGGATACCCATATCCTACCTGTTTTTTATTAACTTTATTTTTCTATTTTTCTTGAATTTTATAGTTAAATATAATAAAATATTAATATTTTATGAGAAGAAACAACTTTTAAATTTTCACTTTACTCCTCAATACTCACATTTTTCATCAAATTTTATTTTCTTATAGGATGATAATAATGCAAATGATATGGGGATGGAGTTTTGAATGCTGTGGAGTTCACGCAAAGACAATTCGAAGCTTTGGTTATTTCAATATTTGTTTCAATTCTAAATTGTGAAAAATGTATGTTGTCTTTGTACTAAACATTATGATTTTTATTATTCCAATTTTATAATTTTTTAATACATACAAATCAAAATCTTAACTTATTATTATTAAAGTAATTTTGATTTGGAACGTTCGCAAAAATATGCTATTTATATTTTATATTTAGAAGTTATATTTTTATGTGCTATACAACCCGATGGATATCAAAAAACCCGAACAATCCAATGGATTTAGATATGGGTAGTAAATAGTAAAAATCGATGGATGTAGATATGGATATGGGTTGAATCATAAAAAATGGATATGGATATAGGTAGAGTAAAATCCGAACCGAACCCTACCTATTGTCATCCCTAAATAAGCTCTTATAAAGCAATTAATTTTTATTTAACGCTTTCTTTTTTAATTAAACTTCAAATATTTCAATACATAAAGACAATTTCTTTTGATGATATTTTAAATTCTTTAAATTATTTAATTTTTAATCAGTTTTATGATGTACTAATATCTAAACTTTTTAAACTTTAAACTTTTTGTCTTATCAATTTTACTTTCGATCCAATTTTTAAAACATTGTAAATAATATGTAATTAATGGAATTAGAGTCTATAAAATATAATTCTTTTAATATCTCATAATAAAAAATTAAAAAGTCAATTCAATCATTAAATTTTTGATTTAATATATTTTAAAACTCTTATTATTAAAGATCAATCGGTATATTAATTAATTAGATAATTTTTGTAAACCAATTGATTTATATAAATTATAATAAATTAGTTAATTTTTATTTAATAATTTTTCAATTAAACTTAACTTTTCAATGAATAAAGACAATATATTTCTTTAATTATACTTTAAATTTTAAACATATCTTGTGTGGTCATCAGGAATTAAAATATGGTTATTATTGTTATAAAGAATAGAAAAATCTAAAAATATTATTCTTTAAAATTTAAGTAAATATAAAAATAAATAAGTTATTCCTCGTTCACCAATTTTTAATTTTGAGTTTGTGGTGTTAGTATAGTAGCCGAATCATGGTCTTGCCTCAGGCTTATGGGCCCCCAATTCTTAATGGACTGGGCCAAAAAACAACGGCTCAATAGGCTTTCGGCTGGTTTAGCTATAAGACATTGGCTCAGATACACTTAACACCATCGGACGAACTTTGGTGATGGTAACTGAGTTTAGGAGTATTTAACTATTAAAAAATAAAAATAAGTAAAAATTAATAAAATCAAGTTTTATTTTATCCATATTTATGAATCCTGCGGAAGAAGTTGTGGACATTGGAAGGAAGACAGGCAAGCCCTAACGTAGGTGTCAGGAACGGATAACTAGGAGAAGGAAGATGGAAATATTCCATAGTTCATGGAGCCTTGGACATAGACATCACGTTGTGAAGACAGGAAGGAGGGTCAGAGTCAGGATCGAGTACTCTGGATCACATCGTGGATGACAGTGGAACCCATTATTTTGTCCACCTAGCTCGTGATCTGCATGCGTATTAACAATACGATATTATTAGCAAGCACCGTACACGCTCCCTCTCACTCTCAGTCTCTCACACATAGATACAGTCAAAGCTGCGGACCTTCTTCGGTTTTAGGGGGTCAAATCAATGGCACTGTAACCTACAACCAAGAAGTGACAATCTTTTCCACTTGATCTGAAATGGTGGAATTGTCCATTCTAGATACTCCCATACTCTAGTCCGAAAGAGTTACGAGGAAGATAAATTATGGTCTGATCTTAGCCAGTTTTTTAGAAGGGTGGCTCAATGCCGGTACGCACAAGGAGTCATCACATTGGATGAACTCTCACACTGTCGCTGTCGGGACTCGAACCTGAGGCCTTGATCTGAACTTGTCCTTTCAATGACCAACGAAGCTACCCATGCGGGCACAATCTTTTCAATTTGCGTAGTCGTGGTGGGGATGGGAAGTTACAGTAATTCTGTTATATTTTGTTAAATCTGTATTTACGTATAAATTATATAAATATAAGAATGAGATTTAATGGAAATAATTGAAATATTGTAAATAAAGTAGATGATTTGATGTGGAGATGGAGCACCCTATTTTTGTTAGAGTGTTTCAATTCTATGCTATTTAATCTGGTCTATATATTTATGTAGACTTCATATAAATATGTAAATTAGATTTAATAGAACAGAGTAAGAATTTATTAACTGAAACAGAGGATCTAATATCTTAATTATGTGATCTTATGAATAATAACCTTAAGTTTGTAAAAAAAATAAAAAGCTATTTATTTAGACTTTATATAAATATATGAATAAAATTTAATGAAATATAATTGAAATACTATAAATAAAGCATAGGATTTGATGGGGAAATGGAGCACCTTATTTCTGTTAGGGTATTTCAACTCGATACCACTTAATCTGGTCTATATATGTATATATATCTTACATAAATATGTAAATTAGATTTAATAGAACATAATAAAAATTTAATTAACTGAAACAGAGGATCTAATCTCGTAGTTATGTAGTCTTACTGTTAAAAAGTACCTATCTCACCTCCAAAAGCTAGCTTAAGAGGGAGAGATTTGCATACTATTATAAATTCTTGAATGCTTTCATAGTTATCCGATGTGGGATTCCTGACACACCCCCTCAGTCCAGAGTAGGACTGAACATTTGATGGACATATTGGATAAAGGGACATAACCGGGCATCACCCCAAACTATCGAGACAAACTGGCTCTAATACCATGTTAGTTAAGCATTTCTAACATGGTATCAAAGCCAGTTTATTTCAATGATTTAGGGCGGTCCCGGTTATGTCCTTTTGCCCAAGATGTCCATCAAATGTCCAGTCCTGTTCTGGACTGAGGGGATGTGTCAGGAATCCCACATCGGAGAACTATAAAAGCATTCAAGAATTTATAATAATATACAAACCTCCCCCTCTTAAGCTAACTTTTTGAGATGAATTAAGCATCTCTAACACTTACGAATAATAACCTTAAGTTCATTAAAAAAAGCTATTTTTTAAAAAATATCCTCATGCAATAGAGGGCTTTGGGGTGAATACATCAACTTTGACTTTATAATTTTTTAATTTAATATATTTTAAAAATTTTAATTTAATAACTATTTTTTTAACTTCATATCAATTAAGTTTAATTTTTTTTTGGAGGTATGCTAATTGATACGTATGGATCAAAAGACTTTCCTTTTTTCCCGCATGTGTCGAAACGGGCTGTCAAATAATTACTCAATTCTTGGCTTCTACACATTTTCTTCTTCTTACTTTTTAATGATTATTTAGGATTGTAAAGCTCTTTTTAACGAGCATCAGTTTATTTCTACTACTTTTATTAGGAGGCCAACAAATTAGGTTGCTCGTTCGATAGTTAGGGCAATTAATTCTATGTCTGATTTTAAATGGGTGACATGTCCTCCAAATTTTCTGTATGACGTTTTAACTTTAGATTTTAATAATATGCGCTGAGTGCACCTGATGACGTTTCAAAAAGAAAGTTTTAATTTAATTTATACAAAATTTTAAAAATAGTTATTAAATTTATAAAATTTAAAACGCGTCTATTTATATTATCCTTTAAAAGTTGTCAAAAGATTATTATTTAGGGATTAATCACTAAAAATATTTGACTTTATAAAATAATATTTTTGTTATAAATAAAATTTCGTGATAGAGAATTATTAGATACGAGTAATTATAAATAAAATTAAAATTTTTTTATTTAATAATAATAATCATTATTAAAAACTACTAAATAATCATCATGTCATTAATTTTAAATTGGATAGAGCAGGAGCGTCTGGTTTGTCTTTTAACAATATATATATATATATATATATCCTGGTGCTGGGACTGGGACTCTGGGAGTGAGTATTGACTACTGAGTGGTCCAGCCTTTTCACACGTGAAGACGCTCCTGGCCTGCAAATAATATAATTTAAAGTCACGTGTGATCTCGCCACCACCATCAATTCTCTCTTGGACCATTGGACCCCCACAAGTAGGCCTTCCGCTTTTTACTCCCTCCCTCCAAATCTCTCCCCAAACTTTTTTGCTACAATCAATATTTTAGAAAAACATAAAAATTAAATAAAAAAGATTTAAAAAATTTAAGAAATTTGAAAAATTGAAAACTATCGAAAAGTTTAAGTGTTAAAATTTTTTATGACAGAACGGTTAAATTTTTTAATTATTAGTTAGAATTGACTGTTAACATCTCTTAAAGAGTTTAACTTAATTTTTAATATTTTTAATATTAAATTTTAAATTGCAAAATTAAAAATTTTAATATATAAATTATAAATTTAATTTATATTACATTATAATTAGATAATTTAAGCTTATCAAATAATAACGTGATCTTAAAAATAATTTTTTAAATATTCTCATTATGCAATGTATTTACGTAAACAATAATATTATGATTAAATTTGATAGTTAATTCACCAAATAAAAAGTCATTATATTAAATACAATTGGCAATTAACTGATTAATTCTATAATTATTAGAGCTAAATTATACCGCTCAATCTTAGACTCTATAATCTTGATTGGATTCATTTTATTTGTGTTCATCTCGAATGGTTTCAAATTTTCAGTTTAATAATTTTTATTATCAATTTATTAATTAATAAGTTAATTTTAGTAAATTAATTAGTTTTTATAAATTAATTAATTTTTTAATATTATATTATTTTAATTAAAGATTAATTTTTTAATCTTTTATAATTATTTATCAAAATTTTTAATTTTATTTAATATTTAATTCAATACATATTTTTAATTCTTAAATCTATAGGCCAATGGTATTCTAACTGAAAAATATTATCATTGTACAAAACATTGAAGATCTGTGACGAAGAGAATCAACTTTTATTTGGTATTTTTAAACTTTAGTTCTATCCGATAAAAAAAAAAACATCATCCTTAAAAGAAAAAAGACTTTAGAGCTCCGGCTCCCTAACATTTGGAGACAATTTTGGCTATGTTTAAGACCGTATGTTTCCACTTACGTTGTACCTCGACTGAATACTGTATGTATATACGCGGGAAGTAACTGCTTAATAGCGCCTCTTTATATCTCTTCCTCTAATTTTGGCGGCACCAAAACCGCTACACTCCATTACTCACTCACCCTGATTCTACTCTCTATCCCCACTCTTTAGATTTGCTCAATCTGGGCAACGTGGATTGAGCAGTTGAATCCTACAGAATGTCAAATACCCATGTTCCAGTTTGAGCTGTTGAGGTTATACTTATTATAGTGTTCCATGGGAGACTTTGAAAGTGGTGTGCATCTTTCTGGTCTGTTGTGTGAAGAGAATGAAGCTTCTTGTTACAGTGAAAACGGGAATGGTGACGGTATTTGTAGATTTGATGACCACGAAGCTTGTTTTGTTTTGGGAAGTGAGGAAATCGAGTACGTGGAGAATCTAATTGAGAGAGAGAGCAGTTTTGGATTCGGATGTTGCGTCTCTTCTGGTGGTTGCTCAAGAACCAGCAGTGGATGGTTAAAGTCTGCTCGCTTGGATGCCATTGAGTGGATTTTTCATGTTCGTAAATGATTCTTTTACTGTGTTATGAAACATTTCCCATTTTTTCAGGTCTGTTTCTTGAGTCTAAATCCTTGTGTGTTGTCTTGTTCACAGACTCGGGCAGTCTTTGGATTCCAATTGCTCACAGCTTATCTTTCTGTGACTTACTTCGACCGGTTGCTTTCGAAAAGATCGATAGATGTAACTAACAAGTTCTGTGTTGGCCTTAATGTCTTATCACGTTTGGTCTTTGGCAAGGATAACGGTTGATGTTGTTTTTTGGCAGGAGGGGAAGTTGTGGGCCGTTCAGTTGTTGTCCGTGGCGTGTTTGTCAATAGCAGCGAAGATGGTGGAGTGTAGGGTACCAGTCTTATCAGAGTTCCCAGTTAAAGATTATTGCTTCGAGAACAAGTCGATTCAGAGAATGGAGTTATTTGTGTTAACCACCTTGGAGTGGAAAATGAGTGCAATCACTCCTTTGATCTATCTACGGTACTTTGTTGCTAAAATTTGTGGTGAATCTAAAACAAAAGAACTAATATCTAAAGCTGCAGAACTCATAATGGCAATGGTGAAAGGTAAGCTTTTTAAAGTCGAACTTGACCCTTTTTTAAGTCCAAGTTCTTTGCCAAACTTGAATCTTTTTCTCTACTCAGATGAGAATTCCTTGGATCATCGACCATCTGCTATTGCAGCTGCCGCAGTATTAGCGGCATATAATAGCCAGTTCACGAGGAAAGAACTGGAGCTCAAGATGAATATGATTTCTCTGTGGAATTCTCAGGAAAAAGTTAGTTTCTTCATATTAAAACACAGTTCATTTTCTCAATTTACGGACATAACATCTTGTATCAATTCTTTTTTCCTTCAGCAGGAACACATATTGTCCTGTTTTATTGCAATGCAGTGTAAGGAAATGGCAAAGTTGAAGACATCCGAGCCTATGATTACCCCTGTCTCATCCTCAATTCTTTCGAACTCAATAGATGTTAAAGAGAACTCTCTGTGCGCCTTAAGAGCTGGCATTAAAAGAAGATTGACATTTGAAGACTGTGATCAAAACTCCCCTGGGAGGAAAATTTCTCGTTAGTATCAAGATAAATTGATACCCTTTAAGGAGTAATTGGCTTCATTAGTTGTTTAAACAGCAAATACCTTTCCCAGAGAACAACAGTCATTATTTGCAAAAGGTTGGTTTTACAGGCTAAGTAAGTGTTCTGTGCCATTTTATGGTGTGGTTTGAGTAGATGATTGGGGAGTTCAGTTTTCCAGAACCAAGTAAGGACTCAGTTAATTTGACAGCTGGAGCATGTGATATAGAAAAGGGAAGATATATGTATAAAGTATAGGTTTAACATACTTTAACATGTAAGAATCCGACTCAAAAGGTCCAAAAGCCAAATAAGGTGGAAGAGGGACTTGGAGAGTGCCAGAGGGCCATTGAAGACCTGTTTAATAGCATTCATTGTACTGTTTGCTTTTTCATGAACCCTACTACTGGTCACCAAACTTTTAGTTTGTTTCTATTCCTTTTTCACTTATTTATCAGTTTCACTTCTATGTATTTGGAGAAGAGAATTATGTACATCACTTAAGTCTTTTGATGGGTTCTTGGGATGCTTCCTATGTCTTTCAAAAGGC
>JAOSBM010000206.1:3748055-3777003 GCA_027568955.1 Erythroxylum tenue | reverse complement strand
TAAGTAGAGTACTTATTTGAAGAATGGGTCACTTTGAATAGGTTGAGATTAGAGAGCATCCTTTCTCAAAGTTGGCACCCGAGGTCCCATAAGGCCATAGTTTTCACCAATACATGCGAATGCTAATATTGCTTCCTTTGATGGTGGTTGTAGGACCCAACTCATCATCATGAAGTTAGAGACCTTTGTTTCTGGGGTGTATTGGGAGAGTTAAAAGGGGTATAAGTTTAATGCACATTGATGTCAGAGGCTCCACCTCTCTCATATGACTCCACAGGGGTTTCCTAGGATATTCCAGTCTGGCATTGCGCAGAAATTTTGTTCTACTTCACAGAATAGGAAGACAGTTTGCTGCTATTAGTACATATGGTCCTGTTCAAGTCCATGTTCATGTGCCCACTGGACTACAACGTCTTGGCTGAATCCCTAGTTCAAACAATAAGGTCATTAATGCTATGTTTTCTTATCCAAGATTTGTGAAGAAACAATCAGACAGACATGTAAGTTTTTGGCCCCAAACCTGCAAGTGTGTATGTACTATACCAGTTGTAGGATCCTACTGACCAACATTTCTATCTTGTTCAAAGCCTAGTGTTTCAGGCATTTGAGGTTCTGGTTAGTAATTTCTTGGCTGTAGAGTCTGTCGTTACCATATGATAACAACATTTCTTGTTCAAGTTGGTGTGATTTGAATTGAATGAGAAGTAAATCTGCATGGAAAATCAACAAGTGATGCTATGCATGTGACAGAACCTGCAAGTCTGCAACTTCAGGTTCTGTTCTTTCACCGTGTTTTCCATTTAAGCTCTTGGTGCGTACAGATGTTAGTGGTTCGCATCAAAGTCCACACAAAATGGTAACAAAGACCCATCACGGGGTAGCCTAGTGGTAGAAAAGGAGAGAGGATTGTGTGAAAGTTATGGGTTCGAGTCTCAAAGAGAAGCAATCTTTATTTAAGGTGATGTAGTCTTTCTGGTGGTGGCCTATCTTTTGAAGCTGGTACCTCTGATATTATCTAAGATCAGATTTGGATTTACCTATTTATGAATTTAAGTGGGTGACTTATAGGTCTCAGAATAGTCGAACGAAGCCTATTTTTTAAAGCAGGTACCTCTGATACTATCTAAGATCAGATCCAGATTTACCTATTTATAAATTTGAGTAGGTGACTCGTAAGTCTCAAGATAGTTGGGTAAAACCTGAAACCTGAGTTATCAAAAAAAAAAAAAAGGGAGGTTACTTTGTTTGTATCCACTCCACTCCCCACCTACCATATGAAGACACAGAGACACTTGCAATAACAGGAACATACCGATCTGCAGATTTGCATAGATTATATTCTTTTGGGCTATTTCTATTTGTCGGTTATTTGTCCTTTCCTCACAGCCCAAATATTTTAAGCATTCCCAACATAATAGGCCCGAAGCCCAAACGAAATAAAGAAAAAGGAAAAGTTTAAAGAAATTGAAAACCAACCAACTCCCTCTGTTTCTTTCGGTTTCCCTCCGAAACCAACAATTTGAAATGGAGAAGAAACTCCGGTACTCTCTCCGTTCCTCCTCGGCGGAGGAATTCCTCTCCGCCGCCGTGAAACTGGGCCTGAATTCCTCCACCAAATCCACTCTCAAGTCCCTAATCCATTCTATACCTCCCTCTTCTCCGCTCTCCACCTCTCTCCCTCTCTCCCTCCGCAACTCCATCTCCACCTCCCTCCTGTCCTTCCACAACCTTCCAGAACATTCCCCGCCCTCCAAACGCCCCCGTCACCGAGATGATCAATCCAGAGAGGATGCGTCCCGGTTTCTCTCCGAGCTCCAAGTTCTCGCTCATGTTACTTTCCTGTGCGTGTCTCATCCCAAGAAGCCGTTTTCGTCCTCCGATTTGCTGTCCGCGGCTCAGTTACTGCACGATAACTTGGTTCTTTTCGATCCGAATTCGAGCTTGTCGTCAGAGGTTGCGAGTTTGTGTGAGAATTGTTGGAAATTGGATTTTGACGGACGAGAGACCCTGATTTCTCAATCTTTGCCGTTTCTGGTTTCGAGATCGCTGACGTTGAAGAAGAAAGTCGACGTGCATAGGGTTTATGCGCTGCGTGAGGCCTTCACTTTGCTTGATTTTGGAGATGAAAGTATAGAGGACTTGAAGTTGCTGTTAATTCGGTGCGTGATTGCTCCTCTGTATTTGAAGACCGAGGAAGGGCGGCGGTTTTTAGCGTTCGTGTTTGGATTGAGTGCCCAGTTGTTGAAGGAAGCATTGGCTATGATAAAGTCGCAGATTGCTTTCGGAAGGAAGTCGATTTTGGAGGCCTATGGGGAAATATTATTTAGGGCGTGGAAAGATGTGGATGGGGACTTGAAGAATGAGATCGAAGATGGATTTTTGCAGAGTTTGACTGAGGGTGCTATATACGCGAGCTCGCGGGGGCTTTCAGCTTCGATTAGGAGAGTATTGGGTGGGTTTATCACCCAAAGGGTTACTGATGGGGTTGAGAAATTGCTCTTCCGGCTGGCTGAGCCTGTGATATTCAGATCATTGCAAGTAAGACATTTGTTGTCAAAAGTTAATTGTTGAAATAGTATTTGCGTGGGTTGTTTTTGGCTATGATGAAACACGTTGACATAATCCTAAATCATTTTCATTTGTTGCATGTTGTTAAGTTATTTCAAAATGCCATTGTTGGAGACAGACCTTCCCTAGGTAAACTAGCACATCAACATAATAATTGTACTGATGTATGTGCTCTCACTGAAATTCCTAACTGATAACTGTTTTCAAACTTAGGCGAATAAGATAACACATTTGGAAAATTTTGACATTTACCTGATCTAGAGGGTCCAATTTTTGATGTGGGATAATGACAGTGTTGTTATATTCTTATTTTACTGGGACACTTGCTAGTATTTGTATATGAGCATCTACTGTGTATATTTTGACAGGTAGCAAATTCAAACGTCCGGCTTAATGCTTTGCACTTACTTCTAGATTTGTTCCCTCTTGAAGATCCTGATGCAACAAAGGAAGATAAAGATATAGTTCTTGATAAAGAGTTCTTTTTACTGGAAAAGTTGCTCATGGATGATTGCCCAGATGTGAGAGTTGTTGCGGTGGAAGGTTGTTGCCGGGTACTTCATTTATTCTGGGAGATTATTCCTTCATCAACCATTACAAAAATACTTACAAAAATTTTTGACGACATGTCGAATGATATATGCAATGAGGTCAGACTTTCCACATTGAACGGCATTGTTTATTTGCTTGGAAATCCAGTATCTCATGGAGTACTTATAGTGCTTTTACCAAGACTTGGCCATTTAATCTTGGATAATATTCTTTCAATTCGTGTTGCTGTTTTGGAGCTCCTCCTCCTTATAAGGGATATAAGAACATTCCAGTTTAACAAGGTATAGATAACTCCCCAAAATGCTGCTTTATTATACAACTGTTTTTCAAAAAATGTTCTAGAGGTGTTTCTTTGTGTTTTCTGATTGTCTTTGCATGATGTCATACCAGGTGGTTACTTTAGAAGTGTTACTATCCACCCTTGCAAATGATCAACCTCAGGTTGCTCAGAAGGTAACAAAACTGCTTATACCATCCTATTTTCCCTCAAAGTTATCCATTGAACAAGCATGCGATCGTTGTATCACTATCATAAAACGATCCCCCATGGCTGGTGCAAGATTTTGTGAATACTTGGCATCAGAAGGGGCTTCTCTTAAGTCCCTCATGGAACTACTTAAATTGCTAATCACTTTAGTTTTATCACATGCTGAATTAGACGAAAATCAGATTGAGGGTTTACTTGCTGCTGCTGCCCACCTCTGCAATAATCTAATGAGTGAACCATGTTTTAAGAGTGCCCTCAAAGAGTTCCTAGTTGGCGGAAAAGTAAAGTGCTTGTTTGCTGCTGCACCTACTTTGCGTGCTCAAGCAGCTGTACTTGACATGTGTTCTGCTGTCTCTCCAGACGATGCAGCTGAACTTGTTGAAGAGTGTATGGGTCTAGTCACTAATTGTAGTGGATTACCAGACAATGTTGACATGCAAAATGAAGTCAGGTGTGCCCACAAATTACTTATGTCCTGTGACTACTTTGATCAAATGTTGGAGGCTCAGACAGCACTTTTACAGAAGACAGCATATCGTTGCCATGTTAAATTTGGAACTGAGATACCAAAGCAAAGAGTTTCTCCAGGAAAAAGGAAAAAATGCAAGCCCTCTGTCAAAGTTGCGGCTAAGTGGAAACATGTAAAAGGAAAGAGAGTTTCCACTCTTGAAGAGGATTATTCAGTTGCTGTTGGGATAGCCTGGCAAATAAAAGATTTGCTAGCATGTGAGGGCACTAGGAGGCAAATCTTAAGTTCTCTAACTCCAGAACTACCATTAGATGCTTTGAAAATTATTTCAGAGGTCAGCGCTGTGCAATGTATCAACTACATGTACATGGATATATCTCCTATCTTGGCATATACTGCCCTCGCCTTACACATGACTCTACAAAATATAAACACAGGCACAAATGTTCGTGGTTCCAAGGAAAGTCATTCAGCATCAATTCAGAAGCAAGTACTGTACCTTCTCTGTCACTTATTGTTCATCCTTGTTGTGTTTGAATTGTTTGTGACATGTCATTGCACATTAAATTTAGCTTTATCTGCAATTTTCGAACATGGCTACTTTTTTCTTTTCTCATCGTACCTTTTCCTTAGTTCTGGAACCTAGTAGAGAAGTTTGTTGGTTGTGTTTTTCGGTCACAAAGTGGAGCGACTATCGTATAACCAACAACTTTTCATCGTGATAATATCCTTGAGGCAACAAAATAACCAAGAAAACAAAATCATACGTGCAGTTCATGCTGCTAAAGTTGATAATAAATATCAAGGAGCAAACTGAAACTTCAGTTGCCCTTAGATGAGTCTTAGTTGAGGCTTGAAATGACCACTTTATCTGTAGAGATAGTCAGTTTCCTAAGAATTGTATGCTTGTAATTTTACCGCCACAAGAACATTCCACATTGTGAATTAAATGCAGCTAACCATCCTTAACCTATACAAAATTTCCAATTTCAGATATTTTCCGTTGCCAGTATATTTATGTCGTCAGTATTAATATTATGATCTTTGGTCAACAAAATTATTTGTTGATTGTAGTTTGAGGTCAAGAGCTTTCTTATTGTTAAAGTAGAAATTATTGTCGATGATCCATTTTCAGTTTTTCCCAAAATTTTCCATTTCAGCTGACTGTGCTGGATTCGGCAGCAGATCACCTGGTTAACTGTGCAGAGAAGTTGTTGGGAACAGGTGAGGCTGGAGAATCTTTGACAGTTAAAATGAACGCCCATCTTACTGGAGAAAAACATAAATCTCGAGCAGATTCTTCTTGCTCAAATGATGCTGGTAAGGCATCTACAATTGTCAAGGAACCATGATTTTCACACAGCTAATTTTTGTATTATGATAGTGCTTTCCGAAAAAAAAGATGATTAGTTTCAATAACCAGGGTATTAATTGATTAATGTGTCAGATTTTAATTTGCTTTAAAACATTTTTCTTTCTTATAAATAACAGCTTGTGAACTTTCATTAGGATCTCATCATACCTCAGAATGGAGAATGCGCAATATGGTGAAGATGCTAACTGCAATTCTCAAATTCATTGTTGAGTCTCGATCAATGGGTTTTCTTTCTCGGATTCATGGAAGGTGCCTAAACTTTTCATCAGCATACATAAAATGTATAATCTTGGCTTTTGGGCAACAATGTAGAGGAAACTTGAACTTGAAGGAGGATGAGTTGAAAGAAATTGTTGCGTGTCTGAGGAGCTCCTTCAGTTATGCAGCTAAGTTGCTCAATCTGATCCTTAGAGACACAAATGAAGCTTTACCACCTCCACCAGAAGCTTTTGCTCTTGTCAATGATATGCTTGATCTAATTGTCTTAACTGAAAAGTATCAGGGCTCTAGTGTTGCAGCACGTCTTACTGCCCCGGCTAAGTTTTGGCTGCCTGATTTAGTTCTAGCTTTGGGATCTTGGTACGTGCTTAAACAGACTGATAAAGAAAGCACTCATTTGACTGTCTTCAACAGAATGAAACTGAATTTCCCATCATGGACTTCAACTTTGGCAAAGAATGAGCTCAATGAAATGGATGAAGTCAGCCCACAGGAGGACGATGTTTCTGAATCACAAGAATTTCGCGTATTTAAGAGGTTTGTGGAAATGATAATTTCGCTTTCGAAAGGCAACTCCAACATTTTGGATGCCATAGGGGTGATTTTCTTAACTGGCTCTATTCTTGGCCTGGAAAGAAAGGACTTGGAATTGGTATTGGGGCTCCTACACTTCGTCTGTGCAAAGCTAGTCGGTCCAGAAGACAGAGAATGGAGTAAACTTGACATGATGTTGACATTATTGCCGGACATATACCCAGTGATTGAAAGACAAATAGAGGAATCAAATCCTGGAGACGAATGTCAGAAACTGCAGAGAGCCAGGGCAATGCTTGAACCTGTTTGGTTGTATCACCTTTACGAAACCGGGAGGTTTTCTTCAATGGAAGAATAGACTGTTATATCATGCTATCCTTTAACAGTTCAGGTCTACAGATATTCCAGGCATGTAAGTCTCATACCTGCACTGGAATACATCCCCTTTTTTCATGAACTGGAAAGCAAAATAAACTGGAATATATTACTTGTAGTTGATGTATTCATTAAATAATGAGCTCGTTTTTGCATATAATGTTGGTGTTATTGGTCCATAACTTGGATCCTACGGTTGTCAACCTTATTATTACACTTTAACAGTTATAATGTTTAGCCATTATTATGCTCCAACGTTCGTTTCTCTTATTGTCAGCGTATACATTTTCTGTTATATATAGGAGTCATGTATCTGCTCAATAATGAGACCGTTGAACATTGCTCATTTTCTTTGTTTTCCTTCTCTCACACATCTTTATTTGCTCCATTCAATGCAAGCATTTTCCTCTACATATAAACACCTTATACAGATTTTGCCTTACGCACAAATTCTTGCATTTATCTGTCTTCCTTTAATTTCGGAGACAGTTCTTACTCTATCCTTTGAAATGCACAGAAGCTGGTGGAAAAGGTGTTAACTCTGGGGTTATATTCCGTTGTCATGTTGCATCGTAGAGAGGAAATTTCCAACTTAGGGCAGTAATTTTTCACGATGCCTTGCGTTTTAGATAAGCCGTTTCATTTTAATTATTATTGCTACTTCAACTAACAATCTAAGTCAAAAAGTTATTGTGTTGCTATCATTTCTTGGAAATTACTGTGATTTTGCTATTGCGTATTTAATTTGGTAGAAGTTAGAATACGGTGTTGTTTTCTTCATATTGTTTGATTACTTCGTGTAAGACATTTCTGCTTTTGGATTTAATATGTCGCCTGCAAATGAGATCAACATAAGTTCTGTACTTACTGTTCTCCATCTAGGTTTAGCTCCTATCATCGTAGCGTCAAAAATTATACCTAATCTAACTAGATCAGAGCTTCTAGATGAGAGAAATTTTAAACAATTGTCTAAGAAAATTCTGCTTTATTTCAACAATAAGAAATGGATTATGTACTGTTTCAAAAGATTCCTAGTAATAATACTGACCCTAAGACTACTAAAGATAACCGCATCGTTAGGAGAGTGTTACTCAACCATATGATCAACCATTTGTTTGATATCTACTGCAAGTATAAAACTGCTAAGGAAATTTGGGATGCTTTAGAAGTGAAATATGAGACGGATGATGCCGGTACTAAGAAATATGTTGTTGTTAAGTGGTTAAAATTTACCGTTGTTAATGATAAGCCTATTATGAACCAACTACATGAAAATCTAGTTGCTGAAATTCTTACCGAGGGTATGAACATGTGTGAGTTGTTTCAAGCTAACGCCCTTATTGAGAAACTTCCTCCCTCATGAAATGAGTACAAAAACCAGTTGAGACATAAGAAGAAAGATATCAGGAGTTGATAGGACATATAAAGATTGAGGATGCCAATTGTGCAAAAGATAAGACCAAAACACTCAATTTTTTGTCTCTACTATTAAGGCTCATGTGATAAAACACAGAAATGCTAATAACTTCAAGAGGAATGATGGACAAAATAGGCCTTTCAACAATAAGCAAGGTCAGTTTAAGCACACAAGGATTGATGGTGATTGTTGGTTGTGCCACAAGCCAGGCTATCCTGTTGCCAATTATCAAGCTTGAATCAACTATGAGAAGAAAGCCTAAGGACAAACCAGAAGAGTTTTGGTAAGCCTTAAGCTAATATGGTTGAAGTTGGTAATGACGAGGAGGTCATTATTGCTATGGTGCCCGAAGTCAACCTTGGTGAAAATTTGGTTGAGTGGATCGTTGACACAGGAGCTACACGCCACATTTGCACTAACAAGGACCTTTTCAAGGAGTTGAAATGGGCAACTCTAGCAAAGTGTTTGTCCAAGGAGTTGGGAAAGTAACTCTCAAACTCACTTCTAGAAAAGTATTGGCACTAAAAATGTTTTATTTGTTCCTGATGTACGTAGAAACTTGATTTCTGATGCATTACTTAACAAAGTCAGAGTTAAATTGATCTTTGATTCTGATAAGCTAGTTTTGACCAAGAATAAGAACTTTGTTAGAAAAGGGTTTTGTAATGGAGGCTTATTTGTACTTGATGTTGAAATGAATGTATCTACTTCTTTTGCTTATATTGTTGAGTCTTTAGACCTATGACACTCTAGACTTGGACATGTGAATGCGAGGTCAATTAAGAGGATGCAAAGCTTAAACTTGTTACCTAACCAAATCACTAATGAAATGGAAAAATGTCCAATTTGTGTTGAGGCTAAAAACTCTAAGAAACCTTTTAAATTAGTAACCGATAGAGAGTTGTTAGACTTAGTTCACACAGACTTGGGTGATTTTAAGGATTGTATGAGTAAAGGAGGCATGAGATATTATATGACCTTTGTGGATGATTGTTCTAGATTTACTTATTGAAAAATAAAAGTGATGTAGAGAAAATGTTTATGAAATACAAAGCTGAGGTTAAGAACCAATTGTAAAGGAAAATTAAAAGATTAAGGTCTGATCGAAGGGGTGAGTATAGTGCTTATTTTCTTGCTGATTTTTGTGAAAAAATTGGTATTATTCATGAGCTTTCAGCCCCTTATACTCATGAACAAAATGGAATAGCAGAGAGAAAAATCGAAGACTCAAGGACATGATGAATGCAATGTTGATTTCCTCAGGATTACCTGATTTTATGTGGGGGAAGTTATTCTTTCAACTTGATATGTTCTAACTAGAGTTCCTCATAAGAAAATAGATCAAACCCCATATGAAAATTGGAAAGGTTATCCACCTAACTTGCGCTTTTTGAAAGTGTCGGGGTGTCTTGCTAAGGTTGCTCTACTTAAACATAAGAGGAAGAAAATTGGGCCTAAGACCATTGATCTAATTTTTGTGGGATATGTCTTTAATATGGTTGCCTATAGATTTATGGTTAAGAAAGAGGGGTTTAGCACTTGCGGATCAATTATGGAGTCAAGAGATGTAGTGTTCTTCGAAGATATATTTCCTATGAAAGTGAGTGTGCAAGTCCCTAAAGAATTTGTTCCTGATTCTTCTATCAATGATAATATAGAGGAAGAGGAAATTGTTGAACTAAAAAGAAACAAAAGAGCTAGTGTACCCACTAGTTTTGGTTCTAACTTTATTACTTCCTTTGTGGTGACAAAACCTGAGGAGATAGATGATGCTTCTGTGGTAACTTATATTGTTGAGGAAGATCCCAAAACTTATGAGAAAGCAATGAGATATGTGGATGGTACGTTTTGGAAGGAAGCCATAGATAATGAATTAGAGTCAATCATGTCTAATAAAACTTGGGTTTTAGTTATTCTACCTCGAGGGTGTAAGCCTTTGGAGTGTAAGTGGATTTTCAAAAAAAAATTGAGACCTGAAGGGACCATTGAGAAGTTCAAGGCAAGACTTGTGATTAAATACTTTAAACAAGAAGAATGATTGGACTTTTTTTATACTTACTCTCCTATTACTAAAATTGCATCTATAAGATGTTATTTGCTATTGCCTCGGTGTTTCAGCTTCATGTGCACCAAATGGATGTTAAGACAACTTTCTTGAATGGTGATCTAAAAGAGGAAATTTATATGGTCTAGCCCGAGGGGTTTAGAGTGCTTGGTCAAGAACAAAAGGTGTGTAAGTTGGTTAAGTCTTTGTATGAACTTAAACAAGCTCCCAAACAGTGGCATGAAAAATTTGAAAGTGAGATTTTCAAACATAGTTTCACCTCTTGTGATATTGATTCTTGCATTTATGTGAAATCTTATGCCAGTGGTTGTGTAATCATAGCTCTTTATATGGATGATATGCTTATTTTTGGTATTAGTTTATCTGTTATTGATACTACTAAGAGTTTGCTAAAGTCATTTTCTGATATGAAAGATCTTAGACCTGTGGACTTTATTTTGGAAATCAAAGTTGATAAAATTGACTCTAGTTTTGAGTTGAATCAAACTCATTACATTGAGAAAATTTTGAAGAAGTTTGGTTACTATGATGTTGATCCAGTCAAAACTCTCTATGATGCTAGTGTTGCTTTAAAGAAAATATTGGTGATATTGTAAACCAAACTGAGTATGCTAAAATTCTTGATAGTGTGATGTTCTTAATGAACTATTCTCGTTCTGATATTGCATATTGCATGAGTAGACTTAGTAGGTATACTCATAATCCTAGTCAAGAGTATTGGAATGCATTGATTCGTTTGTTAAGGTACTTGAAAGTTACTATGCATTATGGATTTTTGTCGGTGGTCATCCTACTGTATTGGAGGGGTATTCTGATGCTAACTGGGTTACAGAGAGTGATGATATACACTCTACCAGTTGTTATGTTTTTACCTTGGCAGGAGCTGCAGGTCTTAGAAATCACCCAAGCGAACATGTATTGTGAGATCAACAATAGAGGTTGAGTTTATGGCTTTGGAGTTGGCATGACGGGAAGCTAAGTGGCTAAGGAATCTTTTAGTAGATATCCCACTTTGGGAAAAACCAATTCCTTATGTTTTCCTTCATTATGATTTGCAGGCTGCCATTCATGTTGCCAAAAAACAGGCATATAATGAAAAAAGTAGACATATGAAATTGAGATAAAAAATTGTTAATACTTTAATTAGACATGGTGTAATTTTTCTAGACTATGTCAAATCAGAGAGAAAATTAGTGAATCCATTTACAAAAGCTTTGAGTAGAAAACTAGTTTTAGAGCATGCTAAAGGGATGAGCTTGAGCCCAATTGTGTAGTAACCTCATGATGGACACCTAACTTAGGAAACTAAGTTCAGTGGGTCAAACGAAGTTATGTGGTGACTGCTTACTTGTACTTTGTTTGTGAAATAATACTGAGATATATTCAGTTGTTAAATTGCATCCTTAGCATGACTTTATTGCGTTTGATGATGTTGGATTGTATAATCCTTAATGAGTTCCATAGCCAAATTTTGGATGGTGTGAGCAGTACACACTTGATGGACTCACCTATATGATTGTGGGGGGCTAGTTACCCTCCTATGAGAGTATTTGGGCTATCTCTTTAGAGCGATCATGAGACCAGGACATTTTGAGGCTGTTAATTCTCTAGTAGGTTTCGTCTCCGATTTTCCTGGACAACAGGTTCAAGACGTAGTTCACCTGGGTATTCACCTATTTTTCTCCTAAGTTGTTACAGTTTATTTATCAAGTTTTGGACCAAGTGAGAGATTGTTGGTATTATTGGTTCATAACTTGGACCTTATGGTTGTCAGCTTCATTATTATCCTTTAACAGTTATAATGTTTAGCCATTATTATGCTCCAACATTCATTTCTCCTATTGCCAACGTATACATTTTCTGTTATATTAGGAGTCTTGCATCTGCTCAATATGAGATCGTTGAACATTGCTCATTTTCTCTGTTTTTCTTCTCTCATGTATCTTTATTTGCTCCATCCAACTCAAGCATTTTCCTTTACATACAAACACCTTACACACTAATTTGGTCTTACGTACAAATTCTGTATTTATCTATCTTCTTTTAATTTCAGAGCCAATTCTTACTCCGCCTTTTAGAGTGCACTGAAGTTGGTGGAAAAGGCATTAACCCTGAAGTTGGATTCTATTGCCCTGCTGCACCGTAGAAGGAGAATTGTTGATTGAAGACAGTGATTTTTCACAACACCTTATATTTCATATAAGTCTTTCCATTTTAGTTATTATTGCTACTTTAACTAACGTATAAGATACTCTTAATTCTTGTTATTAGTTGATGACGTTGAAATGTAACTGGAGCAGGATCATTTTCACAAGAGCAGCACCGAGAATGCCTAGAAGTCCGGTGAATCTTGAGAGAGCATAACAAGTTATGGTGATACAGGGGTGATAAATTTCATGAACCCATCACCAGCTTTGTTCCATTTCCATGTCTCCTGTTGACATGTAAGATTTTCCATTGACCAGATCCTGAGCATTGTCTTCAACGTTATAAGTAGAAAATTTATTCTTATCCTCCAAGTTAATGCAGGAAAAGAATTTTACTTTTGCATCATATAGAATAGGCTTTGCTGTGGCAACGTCATTAACAAGCTTTAACATTTCTTAAACACAAAATCTGCCATTTCTACTCAAGAATCAAACCTTATGTTGGGGATTCGGCCTCCCGTCATGGGTTCTCATGAAAGTAATGGGATTTGCTTGATTCGACTACACTGACTTTCTTGTCTTATTAGATGGGTTGTTCTTAAGTTGAAAACGTTTCAAATTCAGTTTCAGTTCCAAAGAAGTTAGGGAGTGAACCTTTAATTCCTTTTCAGGATTCTGAACTTCAATTTAAGTATTATGATGCTTGATCCTGTAAGCACAATATAACCCAAGCTTTGCAAGCTTGTATAAGCAATGTTAAATCTTCACGGCTTGGTTGAATTAATCAAGCTCAATTACATGATTCCCGATTTTGAAGGGCATTTCAAGTTACACAATTTCTGCACGAGGAGCAGCACCCTTGTACAGGTCCTTGAGATAGAACCAATGAGTAAAGAAGTTCGGGAGCTTCTGAATATTTGTCAGAAATCAATTATCTACTAAACCATGGATTTCTTCTACATCGTCAGAGATTCTTCGCAATCTAAAAGGTGTATGAAATTTTGTTCGATCGAAAGGAATGTGCAACAATGCAAAAGAAATGTCAGGATTCTACAAAGATTTGGTTTGGCAAGGAGATTTTTATTGATATCAACAATCAAGAATCTTTCCTAAGAAAAAAAAATTCAATACCTTCTAAAAGTTCCCATGCAAATGAGGGAGCCAAACTCTAGATGCTACCTCAAATGCAATTCACACTTTAACCATCTTTAAGGCAGCAGAGACCGGCATGCCTAGGAACCCGATGAATATGCTAACAAGCCACTGCGACAAAGTAAGAGGCGTTGTATTTGCAAATGTACCGAGGAATTCAACAATCATGAATTGGAAAATAGCCGTGCAGCTAAGGACAGCAATGAAAACATTGTTGTCAAGTATGCCTTTGAAAACGTTTATTCGTTCCATGTCGCGGGAGCTAATCTCATTGAAAACCTGTAGAAAGAAATAAGGGTTAACTGAGAATTTGAGACGGAAATACTTCTTATGTAGAATCTACAAATTTCTTGGAAGTGAAGAAAATGTAACATCTTGCAATGTTGTACTGGTATCAGCAAAGGAAAAGTTCAAATTCTCTTTTGGTTAATACACATCAGAACAAACTTGCAGGCAATGGCTTCAGTTTTTACACAGGAGGAATGTAGTTTCCAGGTATGATGTTGATGAACGTAATGCTTCTTGGATAAAGTAAAAGATTGGGTTGCCAAGGAAACTTTACCTGACAAAAGACGAAGGAGTTGAATATAAGTGTATTCATGACTAGATCAGAATCTGGGCCATTGAGGTTAAACTTAGATTTCCCTTTTGCCTGAAGATACCATATCACCATAAACTGATATAAAGATTGACCCAAGATATTCCTCCACATCACATTGCTGATAAAGTTCCCTTTCCGACCAACTGGTGAACGCTTCATAAGTTCGTTATTTGGAGGCTCAGTTGCAAGTGCAAGGGCTCCTAGAGTATCCATTATCATATTAACCCACAAAAGTTGAACAGCTGTGAGGGGAGCCTTTCCTGAAAGAATGAATGATTTGATACAGAAGAGTCAGCAGAGAAGTAAAAAAAAAAACTTATTTTCACTGAAACGAACTATACAGCAGGTTTGCAAAACATAACAGGTACTCTGCGGGAATTCTTACCTGTTATACAAGCTGAAGAGAAGTTCACAATTAATGCAACCACATTGACGGTGAGCTGGAACTGTACAAATTTTTGAATGTTAATGTAGACTGATCGTCCCCATTTGGCTACTGTCAGAATAGTAGAGAAATTATCATCCAGAACGACAACATCAGCACTCTCTTTAGCCACCTGAAATCAAGAATGATAACATCAGCACTCTCTTTACCATGTCAAATTGCAGCAAAGAACAATTTTTCACGAATAAAGCACGGAAAAAATATATATATATCAACCTCTGTTCCAGCAATGCCCATTGCTAGACCAATATCTGCTTCATGAAGTGCTGGGGCGTCATTTGTGCCATCACCAGTTACCGCCACAACATCGCGAAACGTAGTTCGCAACTGTGTCACTAGTTTGAGCTTGTCAAGAGGTGAAGATCGAGCCATCACCTGCAAATTCATTCACATTTGAGTCTAACAGACTAAAATCATGGTTACCATTCAGAAACTAAGTGATCTGTAGGATGTTTTTAAGCAGGAATGTTCAAAACTACCTGAAGTTGAGGAATGATTTTCATTAATTCTTCATGATTCTTTTCTCTGAAAACTGGTCCTTCGATGGCTATGCCATCATCAGTAAGAATGCCACATTCCCTAGCAATAGCCTTGGCAGTGTTAATATTGTCCCCTGTAACCATCCGTACAGTGATACCTGCTGCACGACAAACTGCAACAGATTCCTTGACACCAGGACGAACAGGATCCTTAATTCCCACTATTCCTATGCACGTGTACCCAGAAACTGGAATAGGACTATCAGGTGAAAAATCGCCTTCCAGCTCCATATATGCAAGACACAAAGTCCTGAGAGCCTCATTAGCGAACTGCTCAATAATAGCTTTAAGATGGTTGAGTGATGCTTCATCTAGAGGAGCAATTTCACCATTTGCATTGATTACTTTATCACATGCAGCCAAAACAATCTCTGAAGCACCTTTACAATGGGCTTGAATGCCTTTTTCAGGATCCTTTAACACTACAGACATCCGCTTCTTTGTAGAGTTGAAAGGCTCAACTTTGATCACTTCAACTGCTTGTCTCTCTGCATGGAAATCTCCACCCAGAGACAAGCCAAACTCCAATATAGCAGTCTCAGTAGGTGTTCCCAATATCTCTACCTTGCCATCCTTGTTACGAACGACTTCACCTGCTGTGTTATTGAATATTGATTGCTGCAGGAGTTTTACTGCAGAATCAGGGATCCCAGAGCATAAACTACGTGCATTACATGGTTTCCCAACTTCCTTGACATTCATGGAAATGCATGCTTTGACGACAGTCATATGATTAGTAGTGAGTGTTCCAGTTTTATCGCTGCAGATAGTTGTGGCTGATCCCATAGTCTCACAAGCTGCTAGTTGACGCACAAGTGCCTTATCATTCATCATCTTTTTCATAGCAAAGGCCAAGCTCAATGTGACTGCCAGTGGCAAACCCTCTGGAACTGCAACAACAACAATTGTAACTGCAACTGCAAAGTACTCCAACATTTCCAATGCATCATCTGCAGACCAAGTCAAGTGAGTTCCTTGTTGCCACTTACGGCTAACTAATCCTTGTACTAAGACTGAAAAAGTTAACACTGCAAAGAAAAGGCCTATCTTTCCGATCATGGTCGCCACTCCATTTAATTTGACCTGCAAGGGAGTTTCATCAACTCCTCCTTCACTGAGAGTGGCCATCAGTTTACCCCATTGAGTTCTCATTCCTACAGTAGTAACCAACATCTTGCACGATCCATCTTGGACCTTAGTTCCAGAAAGAAAATAAGGGTTATCAGAATTGACCATCACAGGTTCACTTTCCCCTGTTAAACTTGACTCATCGATTGACACTGAAAATCCTGAAATGAAAAGACCATCTGCAGGGACTTGATCTCCAATGCCAAGATGTACAATATCTCCTGGAAGCAGATCATATATCAACAATTTCTGTCTATACCCACTTCTTGTGACTTGAATGGAGATCTTCTTTTTCTCTCTGTCTAAATCCCTGAACCGTAGTGATTGACGGTAATCACTACTTGCTGTAACAAACACAACCAACAAGATGCTTGCAACAATTCCAAGACCATCATGGGCTCCCTTTGGCCATCCTTCAGTTGCAATGCCAACTATTAAAGACACAAAAGCACAAACCCCAAGTATAATCAGAGTCATGTCCTGAAGAGCTTCCCATACGAACGCCCAGAAACTCCGACCTTCACTCTCAACAAATTTATTGATTCCAAATATCTCTTGTCTGGAACTGAGTAGAGCACTATCAGTAGGAAGCCCATTAGTGGTTGATGTGGAGAGCTTTTCTGCAATACCAGATACTCCACCGTGAAACTTTAACTTCTTAGTGTCGTGACCTTCGACAATAGATCCTAACTCGTCACCAGAAATGCCAAATCCTGCAGCTTCGACTTTTTCAGGTATAACATACTCCATTGGGGATGCACCTGCATATATTCCATCAAGGCAAGGGATTTATATATCAACTGTTAGGAAGCTTTCAAGTTTATAATTCTGAAGAAATTCACCTTGGAGGAATTGAAATGCAGCTTTGGAAACGAGGACAGCAATCCTGAACTTTTCCTGACATGTAAGATACATTAAAAGAGGTAAGCTTTCTGTTTTAGACTACATGTTTAGAGCTTTCAGCTTTCTGATGGTCTATTTCATTATACTAAGTTCAGAGGTGATAATAAGGAACAGAACTGGTGAAAATTAGAAAAGAAGTGAACCCATACAGAACAAAACAAGAAAAACTGTGGAAGTTGATTCAAGATGCAAATCAGTATGTAGGTGATCCATCCTTCTACAAACACTAGTGATACATGCAACTCAGAAAGAAGCCTGGAAGTACAAGTGTGAAACAATTAAGAATGGCAGAGCAATGTTTTTCACTAGTAAAGAGAAGGCCACCTAGAAACATAGTGGGAATGATATAGACCGAATCAGCTAAACACAAAGCAATCAGAACAGAAAAGGTACAATCTTTAAAACGCTAACCTTGTTGGTTCGTCGCATAGCATCAGCTTTCTCTCGCTTGGGGAGATTGGCCGTAAAGCGAAACCTTCGCTTTCGATTCTTCACCAGAACACACATCTCTCTCCATTTTTTCAACGTATGCTCCGACGAGTGCTTCGATTTCACGTCAAACTCAGTCAAAAGACTCTCCATTTTTCCCTCACTAAGAAAAACTACGTCCCTTAAACCATCCACAAAATCCCCAGTTAAATAGGAAGAAGAGAAAGTCACCCCAAGCAGAAACAGAGAAGTTTCAAGGTCATTGCTTTGAAAAGTGTGTAAAACGTAACAAAGGATAATGACGTCAGGTGTTGAAATGACGAGGGAAAAGGGAAGTTTCCTGTACAGTTTGTGATGCTTCTGAGTTCTATCATGTGTTTCCGGGAAAGTGAGCAAGAAAATAGATACAACGAGGAAGGAGACATGGCAATGGCGCGGGTGTTACTGGGAACTTGTAACTGTATTATTTCATTATTTCCTGGTCTTTGGGATCATCTTAAATGACTGCTGTTTTCTAACCTCAGTATTCTCGCTTTTTGAAGAACTATTATGAGTATTACAACGTACCGACCAAGTTAATGCAAGATTGGTCAGAATGGTGTTTGTTTATTAATTAGACTGCTCAGTAATAATAATGGGCACAGCATGACAGCACCCAAGTTTGACGCTTTTTCTTGGGCCGCGTCGGCAGGAATTTTCCAGGAAAAAAAGGAAGTGAAACGTCAGAAGGGTATGTGAAACGTCAGAAGGGTGGGCTGTCATGATTTTTGACGTTAAACTGGTTGATGTGATAATAAAATTTGTTAAATTTTAAAATTTAATTAAAAAATGTTCTAATTTTTCGTTAATTTTAATTTTAAAAATATATTATTAAATGAAAACTAATTTATTTATTTTAATTTATAAAAATTAATTAATTAATTGATTAATTTTTAACCACAAATGTTATTACAATAACTCGAACTGAAAATTTAAAACCTGAATCGAAAAGTTAGACGGTTTAAAATTTTTACGATTGAGCCCGTTAAATAATATCATAGGAGTTTTTAGAATTATTATACTAACTAATATTGATAAATCTCATTCAATTTAAAATTAATAAATTTAATTTAATTTAATCAAACTACAAAGAGATAGAATAGAAAACAAGATTAAAAATCAATTTCAAAGGATTGCAAAACAATATTTTTTTAATATAATTATTAAAATTATGATATTTTAATATTTAATTTTTATTTAAAATAAAATTAATGAGTGATTTGGTCCGCTTCTATTTTTTAGTTTTTAGTTTTTACTTTATATTTTTTGTTTATATTTTATTTCAAATAAAAACAAGTTGTCAATTTTAATGTAATTATATCGGGTAAAACTTAAAGATAAATTATTTTATTAAAATAAATAAATTAAAATAAACTTTTTGTTTATAAATTAATATTAATTTTATATATTTAATTATTAAATCAAATTTTATTTAAAATTTATATTTTGAATATATTTAAATTAATTATATTTATTAATAATTATTAAATTAAAGTTATTTAATTTAATTATACAAATTTAATAGAATTATTAAGCAAAATTAAATTATTCAAATTTTAATTAATACTTAATTTTAATTAATTAAATATATAATATTAAATTATTTTATTATTATTTGTGTTATTAGGATGACGGTGATGATTATATATTTTTATTTTTCTTTTCATGTGAGTTATTTGAAAATAGTCTCTCTTAATTAAGAGTAAGATTACGTACTATTGGACATTTGTAGATCATAATATTTTTACTAAATGTTGCTGATGTAGTATTAAATATATAATATTAAATTAAATTATTTATAGTGTTTATCTATAATTAATATATTAAATAATCAAATAATAAATTAGATAAAAAAACAAAAACAGACTTTTTACAGTTTTAATAATTTCTAAAAATTGGAGGAAAAAAAAAAGAAACTCCAAAAAAAAGAAAAATGATGAGTTTTTTTGTTTAACCCATTTCTTAGAACTACTGCGCAACAGAACAGGCAGCTGAAGAGCCAGGTGTCAAACGAATATCGGTGACAGCAAATCGTCAACACTAAATTCTGTTGTGTTCCTTTCTGTTGCCCCCCTCTCTCGCTCTCTCCTTCACCACAACAACTCCGCTCTCCGCCACCATGACCAACGGCCCGGGACTGTTCTCAGATATCGGCAAGAAACCCAGAGGTTCTTCCTTCACGCTTATGTGCATAATTGATTCGTATATGACGTGAGGTAGTTGTTTTGATTTTCAAAGATGGATCTTTAAATGTTTTCTTGACTCGTATTTGTAGATCTCTTGACTAGAGACTACAGCTCCGATCACAAATTCAGCGTCTCCACCTACAGCAGTGCGGGTGTGGTACGTCACGTCTAATGGTGTATATGCATGGTCAATTCAATTAGTTCAAACCGAAGCTTTTACTTTTAATTTCAGTTTTTCTTGATTAGCGTGAACTGGCATTGGACGAATTAAGTGAATGAACATGTGGTGAATTATAAAGATTCGCGCGTCTGGTTTCTGTGATCTTGTTTAATTTGAGATTCATGGTGATTCATGACTGCCTTCCCAATTTTGTTATGGTGCTGCATATGACTGAATTTCTTGATTGGGTCAGTTATCTAGTTTTCTTATTGAAATGTTCTAGAGAATACTGGATTTACTATTTCTGGTGGGGTTTTCTTTTCAGTATCGGGAATTGTTATGGCTCTTATGTATCGTCCATTTGTCAATGGGTTTCCTTTTATTTTTCTCCTCTCCTTATTGTAATGGTTTTAGCTGAAATTAATCTTGTTTCCTGTGATTTCTTTTAACATGCGCACAAAGACTAAAAGGTGTGCCAAGAAGAGTAAAGTGTAGCTTCTGTTAAATGAAATTTTAGTGGATTCTGCTGTCATAGTGATATTCATTTCTACCCTAAGGTTTATGTTGATGTCTGAAAATTTATCGACTTTGATCGGTTTTGAGTTTGTCCAAAGGCGGATGTTCTTTTAAACAACTTGATCATCTTCTATCTACTCTTTAGGTTATTATTCAAGCTTCCACTCTTTCAGTTTATCAAAAACCTAATGTTCTTCAAAAGATCTGTATCATCTCATTTTTACTCCTTTCTGTATGATTTTTCAGGCCCTCACATCAACAGCTGTGAAGAAAGGAAGTCTTTCCACTGGGGATGTGGCAGCACTTTATCAGTACAAAAAAACTATCTTCAGTGTTAAAGTTGATACGGAATCTAACGTATGTTGTTTCTTTTCTTTGTTTGTATGGTCGCCAGCAATCGGCTTCAGAAGATTAGGATTTGACATTCATCGTCTCTGCAGATCTTGACAACCATAACGCTTACTGATATCCTACCATCCACAAATACCATTGCCTCTTTGAAATTACCTGATTATAACTCAGGGAAGGTAAGAAGTCCTCCTTCCTATTAGGCTAGAATTTTGCAGTAAAGCAATTTCATAAGAGATGCTAATTTAGATCCTTGATAAATAACTATTACTTTTGCCGATGTTAAGTGATCCTAAAGTAAAGACAGTCTTGGAGGCTTCATCCTATCCCTTAGGTGGAGCTGACAAGAGCTTTGCGATCGTGTTGCTAAAACATTGGTTATCGAGTGTTGACAATCTGTTTTTGCAGCTGGAAATCCAGCACTTCCATGACCATGCAACATTCACTGCTGCTGCTGCTCTATCTAAGTCACCTGGAATTGATTTTACTGGCACTCTAGGTACTCCTACAATAGCTTTTGGTGCCGAGGCGGGTTACGATACTTCTGCTGGTAATTTCTCAAAATACACTGCAGGAATTAGTGTGACAAAACCAGATGCTTACGCTTCAGTTATTCTGTAAGTCATAAAATCTATTCCCAAATCTTCTCTTTTGGTCGAATTAACGAAACGAGAAAGTAATAGTTTTGTGCGTATCTGTTTTCATACGTTCTTTTCCTTAGGAGTGACAAAGGAGACACCATACAGGGATCATATATTCATTATTTAGATGAGTTGAAAAAGAGTGCTGCTGTGGCAGATATCACTAGAAGGTTTTCAACAAACGAGAACACATTTACTGTTGGGGGTTCCTACGCTATTGATCCTTTGACAACGGTGAAAGCAAAATTCAATAATTATGGGAAACTGGGGGCTTTGCTACAACATGAGGTTAAACCGAAGTCCACAGTAACCATCTCTGGTGAGGTGGACACCAAAGCTTTGTACACAACACCAAGGTTTGGGTTAGCAATAGCTCTCAAACCTTGATTGGTATCAGCCAATTCTTTGAAGCACTGTTTGAAACGAATTCAACTTTGACTTTTGTAAATTTTTCCTCAGCTGTCTGTGGCAGTTAAAAGGGGGTGCTAGTAAGTAGTTGCCCAACAGTGCATGTTACTCGGATTTGCAGTCACCGTGGATGGATATATTTCTTGCCAAGACCTTGCCATTGTATTTTTGTGGGTTTTGTTTTTACTTATCGACCACTTCCCAATTTGCCTGCTTCTCTACTCACCTTATATTAAGTATTGCTCTATACTGCACTAATAAACACATCAAATGAAAGATTGTCCTTTTGCAATACGCGGAATTAGCTTGGCTAAATGACCGAAATAATTTGTAAGACATAAAACAAGCTGATAAGCATGTAATAAGTGACATCATAGGTGGGTTTAAGGACGTTTACCACACAGTGATGATTCAATAACAAATGTCTCCATATACTGCCTTGTGCATCCCATCCGATTAATCAGAACCGCAGAAGGTAGATTCAAAAGCGTAGCAGAGATAAACTTATAAGAAATAACCATGACTGGCTTCAACCTATCGCTTAGGTGGGGCTGTCTCTAGGTGGCTGCAAAGTTGATCATAATTCACTGCTATCATTCACAAGGAGGCATTTTCCAACGTCCTCCTCTCAACATGATGTCTAACATATCCAGTGATCTGGAGGCATGTAGTTTGGTACTTAGATATATAAGTACCAGGAAAATACTAACAATTGATAAGGGAAAACTTGTCAGCCCTTCCTTTCACCGCTATAAAAACTGTATGTACAAAAATTGGCCAAAAATTACAGCACAAGCAACATGTACAATGAAGTTCTTATCCCTATCTACCATGATTCGAGAAATTAAGATCCAAAACGACTAAAACAAACAAGAAAGGTCAAATAAAATTAAGAACACTCTGCATAACGAAGAAGGACCAGGTAACTCATCACTATAAAATGTGCAAGTGCAAGAGATTATAATAAAACACCAACTCGAATGTCTATAGGAATAAGGATAAATTGCAAGTGCTATTTGCCTATTTCACTTAGAACCATTAATAAAAAATGTCAATACTTTAAGGGTTTGTTTCTTGCAAGTTGCGTAAAAACATCTCTACAAGTAAAGAACACAATTGCATAATGTTCCACAACATATCATATGTACAAATTTCTAAGAAGCGAAAAAAGAACTAAGATTTGAGGAACACCGAATCCTTCACACCTGCGGAGAGCGATTGAATCTAATACAAATTCTAGCTCATGCATGATCCTGATAAATTAGCATTTGGTTTACATTAAATAAGCAAATTATACACAGAAAGTATACATGACAAGAGTATGCACACATCTAAATCTCTGAGCACGCGCTATTTGTTCACACAGAAATTAGAGGTCCACTCCAAAGTCCAGAAGGGACCATGACAAATTAAACTACAAGACAAGCCCAAAAGAACTTCCAATTTCACAAGCTCACAGATAAGGATTTGGATAGACAACCAAAATCGAATGTGGATACGAAGCATAAACAACGCAAATTATTAGGCAAAAATCGGAAAAGATATGAGATTTAACCATAACAAAAAATAAGTTCATATGAAGATTCTTAAGTACTCCACAGATCCAAAATGTCATTCTCATACGACACAAAAACAGCCTATCATTAAACTCGAACATATATGAGCAAAGGTCTTCCCTTTCCTCAGTCAACGTTCTGCATGATATCCTCGGCAGTGAACTTAGTGCCCTTATCCTTATCAGCGGCGGCGCGTCCCTTGGCCTTGCGATCGAGAAGCGACTTGCGGTCCTTGTCCAGGCGGAGCTTGGTGATGACCACCTTGGAGGGGTTGATGCCGACGTTGACGGTGGAGCCGTTAACCTTCTCCCTCGTAATGCGCTCAATGTGGATCACCCACTTGCGTCGGTACACCTGCACGACTTTACCTTCTCTGCCTTTGTAGGTCCCGCGCACCACAAGGACCTCGTCGTCCTTGCGCACCGGCATGGATCGGACGTTGTACTTCTGGCGGAGGTCGCCGGAGAGCGGTGCGCTCATCAAGATACGGCGGACAGACGACGGGGCCGTAAAGTGAGCCTTCCGATTCTTACGGCGGGAGGAGGAAACCCTAGGATTGTACTTCATTGTTGTTGTGTGGGTTTGTGTGTGTGTGCTGCTGGTGGCTAGCTTTTAGGAGAAGAGAGCTACTGCGGAAATGAGGTGAGGAAGCCGAAGGAAGGGCACTTCGATTTTGTAGGTTATAAATAGGGTTAAGGATTAGGGTTTTATGTGGGCTTTGGTTTTCTGGGCATGGACTTTCATGCTCTGCGTTTTGCGCTCTAAAATTATCCTTTTTTTTTTTACTTTATGAGGCCCAAAAACCGAAAAATTATTTCTCAATTTCAGCATATGAAACATTTGACATTGTCGTCGATTTGCTTCTAACTTAGAAATCTCTCTAACTAATATGAGACCAGGATTGATCCCATATCCTTATCTAAATTTGATTTAACTTATAAAATTTCATTATTTATCAGTAATATAAGGTTATCTTACAATTCTCTACCTTGACTTTAATTCTGTAATGTCTAACCAATAATCACTTCATATCATATCATACCTAACCCTAACACCTTCAAGCTATGTGAGAATTCTTCAAATCCTAGTTATTATTGAGCTTTTTTATAGACAATGACTTTATAAACATGTTAGTTGCATCTATTGAATTGTGAAGCTTTTTTAATAAGAGTTGACCACATACAAATAATTTCTTGATCTCGTAAAATGTTATGTCCTTCACTATATTCACCATCTATCTATCTTTCTCCTATCTATCTTTCTCCTAACTTTCTTTAGTTCCAAGAAAGATAATTGTATCCTCATCATTGATGGTAAAAGACGGAAGCTGCACATTGCCTCCTTAAAGGATACCTCTGGGTTTTCGCATTCCGACTCTGCAGCCATACGAACCATGGCTAAGGGCTTCCTCGAACATCTTATATTGCGGAACCTACTTCTCCAACACACTCCCTTCTTATAGGATGCCCCCCCCCCTTCCTGAGAGCGCGGCTTTTGATCTGGCTAGCCCACTCTTGCCCACCGAGGTCAAGATCGTCTTCTTCGCTAGGCTCCCAACAAAGCCCCAGGTTTCGACGAGTTTACAGCCTTATTTTCCAATCTCAATGGGACACCATTGGGCCTTCCTTGATCAAATTCCTCCAACTTACTTATAGGCATACTATTTGAAAAAATGAGCTCAATCGTACCATCCTGGTCCTCCTTCCTAAACTACCTTCCCCCACATCCATTACTCAATTTCGACCTATCGCTCTGTGCTCTGTGATTTACAAAGCCCTTGCGAAGATTATCATCAACCGGCTGAAACCTTTTCTAGACAATCTGGTCGCCCCGAACCAATGTAGCTTTGTCCCCAGACGATCTATCACAGACAACATCATTATCGCTCAAGAAATTATCCACAAGAGGAGAAGGAAATCTGGAAAAAAAAAAAGGGCTTCCTGGCTATAAAGGTCGACCTTGAAAAAGCTTATGATCGCCTCTCTTGGGAGTTCATCCAGGACACTCTTCTCGATATAGGGCTCCCGGAGTCGTTTATCTCTCTCATCATGAAGTGCGTCTCTTCAGTATCTATACAAGTTAATTGGGAAAGAGATCTCAGTGAGACTTTCATTCCTTCCAGAGGGATTTGTCAAGGGGATTCCTTATCACCGTATCTGCTCGTACTTTGCATGGAGCGCCTGGGCCACCTCATCAATCACTCTGTAGCTCACGGTAATTGGAAGCCTATACGTCTTAGCCATAGTGGTCCCCCCGTGTCTCACCTCTTCTTCGCTAACGACCTCATTTTATTCTCGAAAGCCACTACTGCTCAAGCTCAGATCATCAGGGACACCTTAATGGCATTTTGTAGTGCCTCCGGCCAAAAGATTAGTCAGGCCAAGTCTCACTGCCATTACTCTAATAACGTCCCACGATCTACGACTCGACGTTTGAGCCGCGAATTGGGGTTTAAGCAGACCATGGACCTCGGACGCTACCTAGGAGTCCCTTTGCTCCACGAACGCATCCATCAGCGCACTTACCAATATATCCTTGACAAGGTCCAACAACGCCTTTCGAGTTAGACAGGGCAACGACTTTCCTTAGCCGCCCGTATTACCCTGATTCAATCTGTTATATCCGCGCTCCCCACGCATACCATGCAGACTGTTCGCCTCCCTCGCCGCCTCTGTGACTGTTAGAAAAAATCATGGGCAACTTCTTGTGAGACTCATCTCCGGGGGCCAGAAAGATCCATCTCGTCCAGTGGGACACCATCTGCCAACCCAAAACAATAGGTGGGCTGGGCATCCGCAAAATTCGAAAAAATAATGATGCGTTGTTAATCAAACTTGGGTGGGCGCTGCTCTCGGAATCTCATAAGCTTTGGGCCCGCATTTTGGCCACCAAGTACAATATGGATTTTCACAATCCACCTACTTCTTTACCGGCCACCGACGAATGCATGACCTGGAGTAGCATCAAAGCTATATGACCTCACGTCATTCGAGGCATGAAATGGGTGATATATGATGGGACTACGACCCGTTTCTGGATGGATCCTTGGGTGGAGGACTCGGTTACCCTCCCATGCCCTGAGGCCTATTTCCCCTTCTCTGCTATCCCGCAGTGTGTAGCATTATGTGGACAGCTCAGGTAACTGGTTATGGCATGAGTTCCAGTCCCTCCTTCCTCACTCTATTTGTCTACTTATTGTAGGTATTCTCCCGCCACAACCACATTCCGGGACGGACTGGCTGAGCTGGGGCAGGTAGGACACCGGCAAGTTTTCTACTGCCTCCACGTACTCGATGCTTATGGACCATGCTTCCCACGACACCAACGGATTTTGGCAGCTTATTTGGCACTGGGCAGGTCCTCAACGTATTCGATCCTTTCTCTGGCTCCTGGGCCAAGACAAGCTCCTGTCCAATCAACAACGGATGCGCCAGAGGCTTCTTACGACTGCTGAGTGTCATCACTGCCAAGCCTAAGAGTCTTCTCTCCATGTGATGCGCGATTGCCCCAAAGTTAGATGCTTGTGGCTTGCCTTCCCTCCACATGCCCTATCCTCTGACTTTTTCACACTTAGAGTCCAAGAGTGACTTCCCACAAACCTTCAGCGACATTGACAAATTTGTGAATTCGACTGGTCCCTCATTTTTGGGACGGCTTGTTGGTTCTTGTGGTCGTGGAGGAATCGGTCAATCTTTGATCCTCAGTTCTCCTGGCCTACCTCTCCGATTCACGGTATTCTCGACTATGTGCATCAGATACACACTGCTTCGAGCTGGTACGGGAGAGCTGTGCCTGGCCACCAACCGCGACACACGCAGTTCATTGGATGGAGTTCCCCTGAGCCAGGCTGGGTGAAACTCAACACGGACGGGGCGAGCTGCACAAACCCCTCCTTGGCCTCCGTAGGCGGACTTCTCCGTGACAGCAACGACTCCTGGCTTGGAGGCTTTGTCCAAAATCTAGGCTGGTGCTCTTCTTTCACCGCCGAACTTTGGGGTTTCTCTGGATTGACACTGGCTTGGGACCTCGGATATCGTCGGGTGATCTTAGAGTTGGACTCCCAAGTGGTACTGCAATCTATTTCTAACTCCGATACCCGCCTTACTTCTACTAATTCCCTTATATTCGGCATCACTGAACTACTCAGTCGTAATTAGACGGTTTTCCCTCGTCACACGTACAGGGAAGGCAATCGGTGCGTCGACTGGTTGGCCTCTTTTGCTGTCAATTTTGATTTGGGTATTACCACCTTTGTACATGTGCCCTCCGGGTGCCTTTCGATCCTCCTAGAGGATAGCGTGGGGTCTAACCACCCACGCCTTATTATGTAAGTTGTTGGTTTTACTTTCCTTTTCATGAAAAAAGAGAGAGTACATATCACTGAGTCTCTCTAACCATATCTCCTTAACTACCTAACGATCCATCTCGTTTTATCCTTAGTCACTGAGTCTCTCTAACCATATCTCCTTAACTGTCTAACGATCCATCTCGTTTTATCCTTAGTTATATTATGATTATACTTTCTTACTAATATTGTTATATCTCATAAACTAGAAATTTTAACTCTCTTATGTTCAACATTGTTACCATTTGTGCCACCCTTAAACTAGTATTGCTCATTGTTGACCATGGTTCATCCTTTTTATATATTTGTCTTAGCAAATGTCACTCTTCAAACACTATATTTTTTAAGGTTACTATAAACTTTTTACCAAAGGCATGAAACTTATAAAAGTCTATCTTCTCGTGTTTGTCATCGTTCAATAAGCTTCCCATTTCAAATTTAATTATCTCTTACTCACCAAGACGACTTACTTGTTTCCATACTATAATTTTATCATCCTTTTACTCAAAAGATTAAGAATCAGTCATCAATCTCATTATTGTATTTCTTATTAAAATATAGATGCTATGTAATAATTTTTCTTTAATCACAATCAATACACCCTTTACCGGTTTAAGAAAACTTACACCCTTAATTATCAAAAATACCCATAGAAATCAGATTTTTTGAAGGTTAAGAATATAACAGATACTAAATGTTCTAACAGTTATGTTATGCATTTTGATCTCCACTGAACCATTGTCTTTGATAGTACACTTTCCAACATCACCAAATCTAAAAGTACTATTCCATACATTAAAAGAACCTATAATCTTTATCAAAAGTCATATGATAAAACAAGTTGTTGTCTATCACCTACCATTTTATATAATCAAAATTATTCACAATCAAAACATCACTACCTCTTCCATCATCTTCATTTGAACTCTCGCAAACTATAACTTGCTTTTCCATCTATTTCCCTTTTCTTGTTTTCATTTTTCCGTTGTGGACAGTCGCTCTTAAAATACCTTCTTTTACAGTTCAAGCATTGAATAACTTTAGCTTATGATTTGGATTGTGACTTACTCATTGGTTAGGTCGGCAGGCCCAGGCCCAGGCCCAGGTCCAATCGTCAACAGCCAAGTCGTAGGTGACAACCTCCTATGCATACGTGAAAACCTACGTAAAAACCTAAACCTAGCAGCTATCCCTTATATAAGGTACTACTTTGCCATGATTCAGGTACGAGACTAATACCCTACTCTTCTCTGTTCTTAGCAGCCCGATACCTTCACCAAAAGCCTAACTTGAGCGTCGGAGGGGCCTGCCGGCAATCAACCCCCGGCGTGCCTTGTTGTTTTG
>JAOSBM010000206.1:3723008-3737201 GCA_027568955.1 Erythroxylum tenue | reverse complement strand
CACATTATACATTTAATTTCCTTATACTTTATTAATCTTCAACATAATCATTATGCATACATATATAACCATAACAACTCAATTTATGTCCTATATTTTTACACAAATATGAAACTCATTATATTCAATTCATCTTAATTAATTACTACCCATTTATTAGGCATATTACATATAACAAATAAACCGATTTACTTAAAAGTTATCATACGGAGATTACATACGGAATAAGTTCCGTCTGTAATATTTCGTCCCTATTCTGTCTATATTCTTGTAGTGGGGGTGGTCGAGTTGGTGGAGTGGAGGGGCATGAGGTCAAAAGGTCTTGTATTCGATTTCTCATACTTACGCTCTTTCGATCAAGCCTGTCGTACAGGGCTTGCCTAGTGTGAAATACCCGATTGACGTGATTTGCAGGCTATTGCGTCAATCTGAAAGTTTATCCAGTGCGTATCCAAAAGGTAACGGCTGCGGGTTCTTCTGTTTCAAAAATAAAAAAATGTTGATATCTTCATTTATTAAAGTGCTTTACACTTTTATAGGCTAATTTATGAAGTTTTACAATAAATAACTTTTTTTTCAAAATTATAGTTTGTACAATAAACTTATACGGAATATTACTTCTATCCTCTCTTTTTTATAAGAATTAAACTCATGAAATTGACATAGAAATCAAACTCATCTAAATATCCACTTAGTATAATATATCTTATAGTTCATACTTCATACCCCACCAGACACACCAGACCTTGAACCCCACTTTACTATAACTTAGTGTTGGCTCGTGGCTGTCTTAGATATAAATATAATGACCTTGTCGATTAGCTAAAAACAAGTACGTTAACTTTGGGTTGGCTCGTGGCTGTCTTAGGTATAAATATAATGACCTTGTCGATTAGCTAAAAACAAGTATATGTCCTAAACAAGGCAAGTATTTGCTACACTTGGCAACTGTTTTGTCTACGCTTCTTGCACCAAATTTGACCTATTGCCGTCCTTATCGCAAAAACAATTTCGGGGCTAAAATTTAGAAGCTGGAATTGTCTAAACTCTAAAGATTTACCCAAGTTAGAACACATGGCCAAAGCTAACTAGTCAGTGCCAGTTGTTTAAGGTTGTTTGGAATCTAAGTAATCTTGTTTGAAATTAATACAAATTAACAAGTTAAATACTCTCTCTTATTCAAAATAAAAGTCGTTTTAGAAGAATTTTAATTATTCAAAATAAATGTCGTTCATGATTTTTTATGCATGTTTATGATTTTACTTCCAAAATTACCCTTTAATTTCTCTCACATCTTGATTACATAGATTACACAGATTATATTTTCAAAGTACTTCAACATGTAATTAATAAGGGTATATCAAACATTTCATTAATTTTCTTAATAAGTGTGCATACTTCTAAAACGACACTTATTTTGAATAGGAGGGAGTATACTAAATCACGTCTAATTTGACTTCTTTTATTTTAATACTCATTTTTTTAAGATATCCAGTGCACAAGACTCTCCGCTTAGTAAGAGTTTAGAAAGGATTATCGATGTACACAATCTTCTCCTTGTATTTTATAAAGAGGTTGTTTCTGTTTTTATTTTAATACCCGTATTTTAAAAATTATTACTTATTATACAACTTTGTTATTATGTCATATTTTGATTTTCTCTATTTTTAACTAAAATGACTTAAAAATTTTAAGCTATAATATCACAAAATAAATTAAAGGGAAGCCAATGTAAGATGTCAATATCAATCCAGCCAAGAGAATTTGGGTCAGAATCCAAAAACATAAATGATTCAAGCAAAGGTTATTTAAGGAGAGGAGTAAATGTCTGCATTGATGATTCATCACATGCACACATTAATACCACTCTTCCTTCACCTCTCTCGCACGGACGTGTCTCTCTTTCCTCTACAAAACCATCTCCCAGAGAACTCTTTAATGGCATTAACAGCACCATTCAAGAGGCTTTGAAAACCGTGAAACCACTCAACCATCTTTGAGATAGAGAACAAAAGGAAAAAGAAAATAGAAGAAATGAACCCAAAAATGAGTAGCACATGGAAGGATCATCTAGGGGCTGTCGACACCATCTATGAGGAAGAATATGAATACTATTCTTCTTCTTCGTCTCCTTCTCTCTCACCTTCTCCTTCCTCTCCTCCCACACCTCTCCACTCTAGAGTTCAGTCATGGTATAGACCATAGAGTACAGATCGTGACCTCTCTCTCTAAATCTCTCTCTGCTTTCAAGAACAATCCGATTTAATGAGTATTTGTTAATTCTTATAGGACGCTGGCTACTGGGAAGAAGACAGACGTCATGATATATGTTCAGGGAACATGTTTTCATCTTCACAAGGTCAGTTTTCTCTCACGTCATTACTGTTTAATTATATGTTGTCTTCTCGTCTTGTTCTCGTATTATATTTGTGATCTCCGAGGTTTCAGAACTTCCTGTTTGTCTCCAACTTCTAGAACGCAACTCAGGATTAGATGTTAGCTTCTCTCTCTTTCTCTTAGAACAAAACATTGATTGAACTCAAATTATCTTCCTCTCGAGGATACAAACTGGGAAATTGCATATCTTTAATGACCAATGTGGCTTACCAACAGCACTGGGAAGTAATCAGTAGCATAGAAATTCATAGCTAATCTGGGATTTTCTTAATCTCCATAAAAACAGATTCCTGTAGCTTTAGTTTAAGGGTTAATATGTTCTTAAGGTAGATGGCTCTGCGTGAATAGTAGGCGATCATTTTATATTACTTGTGTTTCTATGGTCTGATAAGAATCTTGTCCCACACAAATTATTGATTTGATCTTTCTAATCATTGTTCTTCTCCTTAAACCAACATGAGGAAGCTTCCCTTAATACTCGACAGTAACATTAATCACTTTTTTCTCGAGAAAAGAGTGTCCTAGCCTTGTAGCCACCAACCTTTCTTTAAAATTAATGGCTTTTTCCTGAAAAGTTGGTGCAGTTACTAAAAAGGTAACGACTTGAATGCCTAACGGCTTTAACACATTGGGATATGTTAATTGCCACCATTGCTTCGTTTGTCTCTTTCTCCTGTGTAGAGAACCAAAAGCCAACAGATGTGAATTGAATGTCTGAAGAAAAAAGAGTTATAATCCATAATTGATCTAACCTCGTTAAGAGTTATCATTCTTACATTGTATGGATATAGGAACCGTTGACATCAAGGAGTCTCTATTTCAAGCGTCAACTAACGGAAGTCTCCCAGATTACGCTGCCGTTGAACGTAAGAGCAGACACGTTCTGTCTAATAGCTCAGTATTGCTACGGAGCACACACAGTGATAACGTCGTTCAATGTAGCGGCGCTGATGACGGCTGCCAAGCTGCTGGAGATGACGCAGACTAACGGTAGGCGGGACGGCAACTTGAAGCAGATAACCGAGGAGTACTTCCGTCGCGTCATCGTAGTCAATCAAGAGCTGGCGTTGACCGTGTTCCGTTACTGTTTACACCTGCTTCCTGAGTCCGAAACGATGGCGTTTCTCGTCAGCAGATGCCTGGAAGCGTTAGATTATAAGAATTTGGAGGCGTGCCTCGACGAGGTTATAGATTTACCTGCCGAGAATTTTCAAATCATCGCCGAGTCCATGCAACGCAGGTTTATTAGCCACGACATGCTCTATAGAGTCATTGACCTTTACATCAAGGTAAGGCTTAAAAACTACACAACTTTAGTCTTTTTTCCAAATTATATAAACTGGATCTGTTAAGTTGGCCTTATATTAAGATCGCATCAAAAAAATGGATTTAATTGATGCTGTTAGAATATATATTATATACTAAATATACTAAATAATTAGGTCTGACATTCTTTATTAATTGACCTGTAACAAATTAATTAGATGGTAATAGTTAACCAATAATCATTGTTTGACTTAATTCAAAAAGTTATTTGAGATAATCTTTTAGTTGTGACAGAATTCTATCTTTAATTGATGTATATCTTAGTAAAATGTGGTGTAATGATGTGATGTGGATTACGACAGTGTAGTGGTTGGCGACATAAGATTGATTGATTTTTGGTTAAAACATGCGTGTCTTGTCTTGTATAGAGTGATTGGAAATTCTTGGTGTTCGAAGCTTGCATATAAAATATTTGGTGATGTGTGTTGCAAGCTGTTAATTAATCGAGTGAGAGTAAAGCCTTGATGCTCATTGTTTGGTATTGAGCTGTTGGAGCAACTCACAGTTGGACAATTTTTGAATATTACGTGTGGTTTTTCTGGCTTGGGAGTTTATCGATTTTGTATTAAGTTGTCTCTTGTCTGGGAGTTATTCACGTTGAACGTTCATCTCCTTGAGTGCTTCACAGTTGGGTTGTGTTTGAGGATTGGGTGTGTCTTTTGCTGTGAACTACTTGTTGACTGAGCAGCTGCGGCCTGATTTTGAAGTTGACGTGATTCAGCCTAATAGGTGGATAATTATTCAAATATATTTCGGGAAGCTTAACCTATAAAGAAGTCCTTCTTTTATTTCAAGTGTATTGTTTTTTTTTATTGATCACTTGAATTATTTTTATTAATTATCTTTCATTAAGAGTAATAGAGAAAAATTCTCTACCAAGGTTAACACGAGTCGGTCGTATTATTGTGTGTGAAAATTTTTCACAGAAAACGACATTGAAAGATAGTGTCAAAGGTTGAGTGATGTCGGCTCAATAAAACTTTGGATAAATCTATTGTACTTCAATGAAAGTGATTAAGCTGGATAAGAGCTCGTATAGACAAAACATACCCAACTGTGTTAACAAATCTAATTATTAGATTTATTTTTGGTTCTTTTAATTTTTTTTTTTTTAGTTTGCTAAAAATCAAGTCAGATTGTTTGCTAACAATCATCTCTTTAATTTTTCAGATGCTTTACGGTTTTGTTCTGTCTCTTACAATTTTTGACGCAGGAACACGGGAGCAAGATTACTGAAGATCAAAGAGCAGAGATATGCAACTTCGTAGATTGCGACAAGCTCTCACAACCCCTTCTCTTGCACGCAGTACAGAACCCTAGGCTGCCGCTGAGATTCGTAGTCCGAGCCATGTTGATGGAGCAGCTAAACACCCGCCGTACGATCAACACAACTGCGGCGAACAGCCACCACTTCCATAAGCTGAACCACCACCATCTAAACGTATTCGGAGGAGATTCATCAATGACCTTAGGCTCTATCCTCCGACGGGATGCAGCCACGAGAGAAGCTGCTCAACTCAAAGCAGAAATGGAGGCCACAAACTCGCGCATACAGAGCTTGGAGAAGGAGCTAGCTAGCATGAAAAAGCTCTTGCAGAAGTCTGAGAAGGAGAGAAATTTAATGGAGAAGAAGCTGGTCAACTCGGAGAAGGAAACTAGGGTTTTGGAATGTGGTTTACGAGAGAATGTTATGCGTGAGCTTGAGAGGGAAGGGAGGAGTGTAATGGAGTCGCCTAGGTCTGCAAGTTTCCACTACGGTCCGAGGGAGGCAAAGGTAGAGAGGGGTCAAACCGGGTCTACTTCTTTTGCTAGTACCTTCAGGTTCGGTTTTAAAGGACAAGCTAGCATCGCAGAAGTCTCTACAACATCAAAGCCTTCTTGCGATAAAGGATGGATTAGCAGATTAAAGAAAACATTAGGGATGCCAAAATCTTCTTCCAGATTTAGTAAAGAGGATGCAAATGGGAGAATGAGAAATTTAAATGAAGTCCTTGTTGCTGATTCCACTTCTCAGAACTCGGGTCACTCTTAAGCATAGAGACCCTTTTTCTTTTTAGCTTGATCCTTCTTTTCTGTTTTGCATTTCGCTTCATGGGTTTTGATAAGTCTAGCTTGTTTTACTTTGTAATTGAATAATCCGTAATAGTATGTAACTAATGCTTTAGCCTATAACTCGTGTTTGCTCTAGTTATATTAATACTGGTTATTGTCTTCGTTAGATAGGCACAACAGTTTTGAGTTCGTCTAATTTATGAGTCAAGTCTTCGTTAGATAGGCACAACAGTTTTGAGTTCGTCTAATTTACGACTCTAGGTCCCCTGTCCAATATTATTCTGTTTTATTCTGTTTCATAAAATTTCAGTCATTTATTTTGCGAGACCCATGCGAAATCTATGCGGAACACAAATAAATAAATGACTGAGATTTATTGGACACAATAAAATACCATAATATTAGACAGAAGATTTGGACTCCTAATTTAATAATTAGGTTAAGTTAAACCCTGGTTAAGAGTTGTTATTGGAAACTTTGGTCTAGTAAGATACCAATAAACGATTTCACTTAGAGATGTTTTCTTGGTTCTTATATGTAGCATTTCTTCTTTAATTATTTAGCCTAAACATTTCCTAACTTAGCCTGGATGTTTTCTTATAATAGCCTGTTTGATTTATTTATTTGATTGTCTTCTTTCTTATTTATGTATTTAATTAGTTATTTTATCTTTTATTTTTACTTTTACCTTATTATATATATATATATTTTTGGATTCGAGGAAATCCCGTATGCGTTATTACTTATTTTCATATTTTATTTATATGTATTTATTTACTTATTTTAATTTTATGATTACTATTATCTTTTATGTTTATGTTTATTTTATGTTTCATTGGTATTATTTTAATATGTATATAAATATTATATTTTGTATTTTTATTTTTTATATGAGTTTATCGGAAGCAATCTCTTTTAGAGTAAGATCGCGTGATATTGAACCTCTCTAGATATTATTTGTTGTTATTGTTGGATTATTACGAAACATTGGCAAATACTATCGATATTTTCATTTGTTCTTCCTTCTTTACTTCTATGCTTCTCTTTTTTAAAATTTTGAAAGAGATTGTCCTTATTTATTAAAGAATTTGAAGATTAATTTATAAAAACTTATTAATTCTGATCAAGTTTTAACAACCAAAGTTATTAAAGTAAATCAAACTGAAAAGTAAAAAATTAAACTGAAAAGTTAAAAGTGTTAAAATTTTTACGATTAAACCGATCAAACTGGTAGTTAAGTTTTTGGTAATGTTTTATATTGAGGAATTGGAAATGTCTTTTGCCTCTCTTAACCTAAAAGAATTTACTCTAAATCCAAATCGTCAAATAAAATAGTAACCCTTCAGAGTCACTACTGACATAAAAATATATTCAATTTAATTTTTAAAACTTTTCAACTCCATTACTTTTAAATGTTGTATACTCATTTTGTTGTGTTTGAATTAAGAAAACAAATAATTGAATTTATGTTATATAAAAATTAGAAAAATTCAACTCAACATAATATTTATAATTAACTAACAATTTAGTTTAATTTAAAGTTAATTTTTTATAATATGTTTTATTTGAATCTTAAAAAATTATAAATTCATAATATTAATCAAATTCAATTTTATTATAAAATGTGATTAATGTTTTATATATTATTGTAAAAGTTACATTTTTTATTTACATTCTTATTTACCAAAAAAAGTTACATTTTTATTTAAAAATAATTTATAGAAATTTTACTTTAAAGATGATTCATATAGTCATCTGAAAAACGTATAAATTAATTTAAAAATTTATAATTAATTAAATTTGAATTTGAAAGTGATGTTTATTTTATGTTTAGAGCTCGTTATGTAACGATTCTAAAGGGAATCCCAAAAAAGTAATATTCTATTCACTATATTTATTTACGCTAAATTTTAAATTTAATATAATTTTAGCAGGACCATTAATCTTTTTCTACATCCCAGAGGCTAGAGGGCAAATCATGCGGCACTCGTGTTAGGTGCCAGCGTCTAGTTGTCACTTTCTACATCATAAAAGCACGTTGTAACGGCAAAGCATGCCCAATAGCTTCGCACTCAAAACACACGAGCCAATTGTGGATATATAAGGAGGGCTCCACAGGAAAGGAGTACGGCCTCTTAGTAGAGCTGATATCGCCCGACGCCCGTGATCGAACCACAACGCCACTCTCCGGTTTCGTCTGTGGTCGGAGACGAATTATTAGTTCGCTTCCTCTTATAAATATGTAGTTGAAAAACGCAAGTGCACTCTATGCAAAATGTACTAGTCTGTGTTTTCTTGCTCCCTCGGGCGTGGTTTCGAAACGGTTATCGAAGCGGTTTTCGAAAACGGTTATTTGCTTGCTTGAATTTATATATTCTCTTATTGGCTATTGCGCGTCGCTTTTCGCGCGATAGTGGAAATGGCAACAAAGCAAGGAACGGTGCCGATGATTTTCGGCTTTCCATCTCCGTCTAAGGAAGGAATTTTCAGATCGACTACGCCCGCGAATTTGAAGTTCTGCCTGGCGAACGCTTTCCTTAACTTGACTTCACGCCGCGATGAGGCTAGTGTGAAATGTTTGTCGCCGATTAAAGCTATGGAGGAGTCCTCCACGTCTTGCTTTTCAGGTAGGACTTGCTTTAAACTTTTTCAGAATTGACCTTCTTTAAGAGAGTAGTATATTACTGTTTGACTCTGATTGTCAAGGATTATTCGAGTTCGATGCATGAGTTGTCCTATTCAGTATCTAGTTTAATTAATCCCTTTAGAATGAGTTTATAATCGCAGAAATATTCCATTAGTCATCATTGTCCTCTAGGCTCTGGCGTGAAGGGTATTGCGGAAAAGCCTACGTAACCAATGAGATTTTGACAGAGGGATGAGCCTCCTGTGGTCATCTCGTGTGTTAGGCTCTGCTTATGTTGTACACAAGTGCTCTAAAATGTACTGTATTTGTACGTGTCAATATGTAGTTGATTATTGACAGTATTCTCTATATTTTTTAATATAATTAATTCAGTGATTTTTGGAAAATATCTGAACTAGAGCTAATATGATTTTGATAGTGTTGTGAATAGGAATAGACATTAGAAGCGTTGTGAAATGGATGTGCTGAGTAAGCGAAGCATGTTAAAATGATTGAATCGTAGAAAAAGATCTTCGTTTTCACCATTATTCTTTTGTTGAGTAGGTGATGGATGTTAAAATGATTGAATGTAGAAAAAGATCTTTTTTTTTTTGTTAAATAGAAAAAGATCTTTTGGTTTTCACTATCATTCTTTTCTTCATTTCTATGTCTTTTCTTTTATTACAAAACTTGGAAACTAACCTTGTTTATTTTGTTAGATTTAAAAATAATTTTTATTTCAACATTTTAACTATGTTATGATGAACATAATTACTCCTAATAAAAATATAATAAATATCAAAATGTAAACTATTATATATGGTTTTGTTATAATCAATTTGTTTTCCAAATAAGAAAATATACTATGAACATGTGATGCGACTACCGTTTATAAGAAAGTTGCCAGTGTTTGATATTAAAAACTACTTCGAAAATCGAACAGTCCAATATATACCAAATGACCTAAGGAAGGTGCCTGCAAGTAATTAATTGTCGTTTATATGTATTATTTAGGACATAGAAAAGCATAATATAAGTCCATGATGTATGCTCTGAAGGATATCAATGTATGATTATCCTTAAAAATCCTTGTATGCTTCGAGTAACAACCATAGCGGAGATTTTTCTCTCCGTCCTTCCGAGGCTATCCGAGTAGATGAGGCAAGGTATATTCATGTCCACTTCCTAGCCTGACTACTGATCTTTTTCATTGTTGTCCAAGATTCATTTTCGGAGTTGTCTCCGGTTTTAAGCTTAATTATTACGTATGAGCAGACAAGAACCGGAATCTGATGGAAGGCACTGGAAAGTCAACAAACATCATTTGGCACAAGTTTTCAGTTGAGAAACCTGACAGGCAGGAGTTGCTCCAGCAGAAAGGTTGTGTAATATGGATCACCGGTCTCAGTGGTTCAGGTTAGTTCTAGCAGTCAAGCTTTTCGATTGATTTTGTGCTGCTTAGTAAAAGCTCGTCATTTAGGAATTCGAATATGTGTGTTTTCATCTCAAGTTGAAGTTGAAATTTACTATAAATTCAGGGAAAAGCACTTTGGCTTGTGCACTGAGTCGAGGTTTGCACGTGAGGGGGAAGTTGACTTACATTCTTGACGGTGACAATGTCCGCCATGGTCTGAACCGTAATCTGAGTTTCCAAGCAGAAGATCGGGTGGAAAACATAAGAAGGATTGGTAAATGTTCTTGAATCTTATGTCTCTTTTTTGGAATTTGATTTTGTGTCCGAATTCTTCTTTCTTGACATCTGCCTGATGATTGAGGATATGGAAATCTCATGATCCACAGGGGAGGTGGCAAAGCTTTTCGCAGATGCTGGCGTCATTTGCATTGTTAGTGTGATTTCTCCTTACCGAAAGGACAGAGATGGGTGTCGAGCTCTATTGCCAGATGGAGATTTCATCGAGGTAGGTGTGCTGCTTTTGGCAATCTGACATGTGAAGGATAGTTCTGCTTTCCTGGAAGGAGAGCCTTTGAATTTGACAAAACGATGTGTTGCTGATAAAATTTTCTGGATTGGCTTTGATCATAGGTGTTCATGAATGTTCCGCTGGAAGTGTGCAAGGGAAGGGATCCGAAGGGCCTGTACAAACTTGCACGAGCAGGAAAGATCAGAGGTAAGCTTCAAATCTATTAATCGTTAGCCTAGATTTATTGCCTATATATCTGCATTGGGATTGCGATAACAATATTCTGAATATTAATTGAATGTTTACTTACATGGCTCTTTGCAGGCTTTACTGGGATTGATGATCCATATGAACCACCACCGAAAAGTGAGGTGTGTACTTACCTTAATAGAATTTTGTAAATGTTACTGAAGGATTCAATTTGCATGTCTTGATATATACAGTGTTAGGCGTTGGTATCCTAGAACAAATGGAAGTTTTCTGATTGCACTCGTAATTCCCAAAATTTGCATAAACAAAATTATTAATGAATAATAATCTCTCAAATCGTGCCAGCCTTCCATTAATGTTAAGTCCAGTTTTAGCACAAGGGCGTGGTAAACATGTGCTTGCTTGTCTTTCAGGCCAGTAACTTGGATCATCTTAACTCATGTTTGATGGGGAAATTCTGTTCTTAGTTGCCAAGCATGGCCATATTCACTTCTATTCCCACTATTTCTCTTCTTTTCCACTTATTACACCAGTTAGGTTAACAATCTCAATTGTTACATTTTGCAGATAACATTAGAGCATAAGGAAAATGTTTCTCCTGATGATCACGCTGCTGAAGTAATTGCTTACTTGGAAAAGAAAGGTAAACTCCAAGCATGATACCCTCAAATTGAAGGACGTCTATCTCGTAGTCACTGAAGTTTACTTCCACCTAAATAAAGCTAATGAGCGGAAACTTAGTTGTTTCCGAAAACCACGAGTATCTTCCTGTTATATGACGCATTAAGGAAACATCTCGTTTCCTTGTTGCCTCGCGTTCATTCTTTGATTGTGTATGGTGGAATTTTACTTTCTGAACAATAATAAAAGCAGTGAATCCCAGAGCAAAGCATTAGCGCATGATCCCTTAACACTGGAAATTTCATGTGCATGTAGAAAACTCATCTGGGTTCTTTCCTGCATCATTGTCCTTGGAAACTTGCAATTACAGATTTGTATGATGACTCGTCATGAAATAAGCTAGATTCTGTTGATGTACAGTTGAATTTCTTGTATGGAAGGGAAAATTGTTATTGTTTGTTCACTTCCTTCAGAGCCTGGTTTTATATAGCTTTCAATGCCATTTGGTATGTTGGTTTTCTTATTTCTGCTGCAAGAGGCCATTGCGTAAAGTATATTCAATTACAGAACAAGAACTTCTTACAGATACGTTTAATTCTACTCCTACATCGATGAAATTAAAGACCTCAAAAGAGAGAACCCAACATGTACACTTGCCCTGATGACTAAGTTGTAGGATAGACCATTGCAGGGCAGATTAGTTAAAGCAGTAGGCATATCTCCTGTCCTGTGGTATTGGGCAAAGTCTCTCCTACACATTTTCCCGAACACAAGAGCTAAATGCTCTCCATCCACAGGACTTCCAGTTTCCTGGAATATTTCTACTGGTTGTAGGTAGCTGATACATGCCCATAAATTCCGAAAATCTGTAAAATATTTTACCACGTACTCATAACACATTTGAAATCTAAAAGAATGTAGAGATGCTAGAAGTTAAATACTAAGAAATTTTAGACAACATCACGATTACATTTACACCGGAGAAGAACAAGGATTGGGTAAAAGCAAGACCTGTTCATGATGACCGCGGGGTCTTCTAATGGAGGAAAAGCAGAAAAGCAATGCATTGGCGACAAACACCACACCAGAGCTCACAGCATCAAAAACTATTGTGAACCGATGCTCCTGAAGGCCCCATAGCGTGCTAACACACCTAAATAAGCCACCTAATGCTCTTGCCAGTATGGTAATTGCCATCTTCCTGGAAGGAAAACAGAGCTTCAATGGCTTCTTCTTTCTGTTTCCATGAATGAAGTTTGGAGGCAAATGAAGTTATTTGAGATTCCCTATTTTGAGGTCTTGGATTTGAAGAAAAGGCAAGTTGAAGATGCCAAAGAACGTAATATTTGTTGTTTCAAGGGTAAGCAACTTGCAGATATTCATAAAGAAATAGCCCATCACTCCGACGTTACATCCATATTTTTTCATATTTCCATGAAGTCCAACTACCAAGAGTAAAAAATGACACAGTCAAAAGAAAGGAGCACCAAACTTAAAGAAATTGTTAATTAACGTAGGTGAGTTGATAAGAGGATCTTTTAGCTTAAATAAGATCGTGAGTTCGAACTCTTCTCATGTATGCAGCTGTTTAAAATTTGATATCAGAATTTTATTTCTCACAAGGGACTTACCCGATTCGAGCTAAAATTAATTTAAAAATAAATGACTTAAAAGTATCTTCTCATAATTGTAACTCTTCTAAAATACCTGGCGAACAAAAAAAAGTTAATTTTTGCGAATGAAGTTATCCCTGAAAGGCTATAGTAAAAAGACATTTAAGAAAAGAGCTACTTTTGATACTTTTCATACCCAGTTTCTGTTCGGTGCAGGGGCAATCATGGGATATAGCATTCCCACCCGTAGTGTGAGTCTAATTGTTCCTCTTTCATATAATATAATCATTTTCTTTTAATCGAAATGGCATTTGTTGGCGCTCCATGCTCCTATTAACATTGCATTTTGTGTTGACTTGAGAATAGGCCGCTTCGACTCTAATTTGCTCAAGTCTAATTCTAACCTAAATTGTTATTTTTGGATTCTAATTTGGCCTAAAATTAGATTAGAACGGGAAGTTAAACTCAAAGTTACATTGAACTCGATTAAATTTAATTTTTTAAAATTCAAAATCACTTTTTTCTAAAACGACATTGTTTTAAATGAAAATTTTGAATTTATCATCAGACCAGATTGGACAACTCAAACTTGAGCTCAATTCAAAAACTGAAATTTCAAAAAAATCCAAAGCTTGATCAACTCGAGTTCAACCTGTTGACTTCAGGTCAAACCGGGCCTGAGTTGAACTTTTTTGCCACAATCAAAATGTTAAGAGCTTGCCATTTTGAAATAATTAGGCTTTTATAGTTGCGGATTTTTACTCCGAATGTAACACTAAAGATTGTTAAAAGACACTTCTTTTGCTGTATCATCTAGTTTAGTTTCAGACATACCAAAGCAATTCCAATTGTCATAAAAGCTTCCGGCTCAGCTCAACCAACCAGAAAGAAAAATAGGCAACCCTTATTGTAAGTGAATCAGAAATGAAAAGGACATACGATGATTAAGCCTACTGGGAGTAAACCAATCCTAATAATGCATAAAATCAAATCAGAAACAGTGAATCATAGGAGCATACGCTGATAATCTACCATAGAACAATAGATCTTTCATTCAGCTTTGACCTGCTCGCTGCATTTCCTTAGCAATAGAGGGCAACCATCTTTCCCCCCTGATCTTCTTCAATTCTGAAATTCGTTCCTCCTCCTTTTTGGCCTTTGCTTTCCTCTCTTCCTCTTTAGCTTCTAATCTAGCTAATGCTTTTTGAGACTCGATCCTTGCTGCAGCAATTATGCCCGCGCTGTCCACAGCTATAGATTGGAGTTTTCTTCTAAACTGCAACACACCATAAAAATTAAACTGATGGCAAATGAGCAATGGGGAGAATGAAGAGGGAGAAGATATGCGGACCTTCCTTGAATTCTGATCAATATCTAGTCCAGGAAGGATTCTCGGTCTCTTGGTAGGCCGTTGAATTTCATCTGG
>JAOSBM010000206.1:3680453-3691494 GCA_027568955.1 Erythroxylum tenue | reverse complement strand
GTTGGTAGCGAAACAAATCTCTGTCCAAAGTCAATCATTCCCTAAACAGGCAGGTGTGCTTAAATGTCTCTGTTTGCAGTAGAATTTCACTGGACAATCACTCACTTCCATCTCCGACACGAGCGAGTGGTTCACTCACCAATAATAGCTCGCCACGTTTCAGATCACCCAATAAAGCATTCCTTAAATTTCACGCGCGTCAAGTTGAGGATAACCATTAGTAAAGATCTTCTCGGCTCGTCGTACTAAATTCAAACCCTCATCACGGAATCTTCTACTGATTGTTTCATCTAAAGCGAAACTTCCGTAACTACATTCGTTCGGGTGCGGGCGTTTTTATAGTGTATGCACCTGTCAGTGAGATGGGAACGGTCCCTGAAATCATGACCGAAAGAACGGTCCAATCATATCCTCGTACTTTGGAAAAATACCTAAATTACCCCCGCAAGTAAATAAACCGAGAGAGGTAGAGGGAAAGATAGACAAGGGAAGGCTTGAGAGAAAGAGAGGCTTGTGAAAGGTCTTTCTCTTTTGTTTAATCTGTAGACAAAAGGTTGGAACTTTGTAGATCTTTTGTGTTTGATTCTCTCTTATCAGTAATGGGTTTATGGGAAGCTTTCCTTAATTGGCTTAGAAGGTCAGTTCTTCTCCATTTTGTTTCTTATATTTGTAGACGTGTTTGTGTGAACATATGTGGGTATTTCTAGATTGTTTCATGTCTTTGTGCGACTTGTGGGGTGTTGATTTCTGGGTTGTTTTTTGGTTTGATGTAAGGAGGGACCTTGGCCCGTTTGCCGAAATTTTTTCTGATATTTTCTTTTCGTAATAATTTGTTTGCGCGAGCAGCTGATGGTTGGACTCTGATTTAATGATACCCTTCCTGCGTTCTAGTTTTTTGGTTTTTGTTTTTGTTTTTCATCGATGGAATCGTGCAATTGGGGTGGCTGAATGGTAGAATAGTGCTTCATATATTGATGCTGATTATAGTTCATGGAGTTAATGTGATCCCTCTAATAAGGGGAAAGTTTGAATTGGTGGAGATATAAATGGAGAAATTTTTTTGGAGGAAAGGATTGTATTTGAAGTCCTGCAGGTTAACATTCAATGAAATTAGTCAAAACCTTGAACGTGGAAACTGTTACTGTTCATACTGTTGCTCAAACAAAATAAAATGACGGTAGGAAGTTTCATATCTGCAATTTACGTACCTTTTAATCTTTTACATGCTAAGCTGGTGATTCTAAATTTTAGAATATTCTTTGCCTTTTGTCATATGTGGATAAGCAGATAATTGGTTCCTCGTGTGTGGACCTCTGGTACATGGATCTTTTCCTCCTCAAGTTCTCGAACAACTTTTAGATAGTTAATTGTTGTGAGTGTTGACATGTCCAATACTCTTTGGGATTCCATTCACTTTAGGAAGTCAATAAATCACCTGGAAGAGCAGATTGTTGATAATAGGAATCCAGCTTAGCTCTGAAGGTTACGTTTCTTAGATATTGCACCATGTGAGATGAGGGAAATAAACTAAACTAACAGTATCGGTTAAGGAAACACAAAATTGATAAACTTCGGAGCCGATAGAATATTTAGACTCTTCTTTTGCTATCATTCCTGGAAGTTGTCAACAGGTTTACTTGTTTCTTCTCTTAATTCCTGCTATACAGCAAAAGAAAAAAATGTGGCAGCATTCAGTATAGGGTGGGTGATTTTCTAGAGTTATATGGAAAATTCACTGCTAAGAATCCATTTTAAGATGTATTCCTGATGATCTTTTTTGATGTGGCCTCTGTATTTGTCCTCTTGTAGAAACTCTTTCTTTAATTTCCCCTACTTTTTTCTGATTGTTATACCTTATCAGTCAACTTTCTTGTTTGCATCTGAGGGCTGTGACAGACTGAGAAATAGTTAATTTTACCAGATTTAAAAAGAAAAATGTTTGAAATCTCAAGTGTCAAAGTTTGAACAAAGTATTTGTCAGGCATTGTTATGGAATTCGTGAGCCTTCTGTCATGTAGCTCTAGTATGTTGGCTAACTATTTGTAGTGGGTAGTATACTAGTTGCATTTCTATCCATTTGTGTCTTACTGCATAACAAAGTTGCACATATCTAATGGAATATGTATTGAACACCATTGCTATTTAGCTCTGCCGAAAAGTGTCTCATCCCAAGGATTTGTCTTCTATTGAAGTGGAATCAAGCAAACTTTTAGCTTTTACGTTGCTTCTGTATTCATTTCACTGACATTTTTTGAGGATACTAATCCTGCTGGTTTTTGTTGTACATGTAATTGCAGCCTCTTTTTCAAGCAGGAGATGGAGCTATCGTTGATAGGTCTTCAAAATGCTGGAAAAACTTCTCTTGTAAATGTTGTTGCAGTAAGTACATAAATTGCATATCTAATAGTGCCATCTCTGCCCCTTTGTTAAGTTTTAAACTTAAGATTCAAACTAACTTGTTGGTCTTGTTTGTAGACCGGAGGATATAGTGAAGATATGATCCCTACGGTGAGTTACCTATCCAGAAGTTTACAGCTTTCATTTCCCAAATCCATTCTTTCAAAAGGATTATAGCTACACTTCTGCCAGCACCCCTTTTGCAGTACATCGACTACATTTAATCAAGATAGGTGCCATATCTGTTAGTGTTTTGGCCACTATGATATCAATCTATGGATTATCATTCATCTTCAGGTAGGATTCAACATGAGGAAAGTAACCAAAGGAAATGTCACCATAAAGTTGTGGGATCTTGGAGGTCAACCTAGATTCCGTAGCATGTGGGAGAGATATTGCCGTGCAGTTTCAGCTATTGTGTATGCATTTACTCCTGACTCATTTAGCTCTTGATAATTGCCAAATAACTGGTAGTCTTTCTCTGGGGGCCTAGTTCTTACAATGTTTGCGATATCTGTAGTTGTATCAATATTTATTGATAAAAATGTTCTGGAAACTCGGTTGATTGTTTTCGTTCCCTCCTTTTATCTTGTGGTACAGAGTCATTAAAAGTTTTTAGATCCTGAAATTCTGTCGCTGGTTCATTAAGACCAACGCCAAAGGGTCTATATTCAGTTAGACAATTATCAGATGCAATTGTTTTTCTTTTGTAGAGCTTTGACTTGAATGGATCTTATGAAATCGACCTCGACATGAACTTTTACGTCTTTCATGTATTCGTTTAGATGTGAATTGAACATTTTTGGAACACAGACGTTACCGATAGACATTGGTTATCGGTGGAACTGAAATTAAGATGAAATGTTTTTGTATTTTGCTGATAAACATTGGTTAATGCATAGTTATGTGGTCGATGCTGCGGATCCTGAACTGCTGAGTATCTCAAGAGGTGAACTTCACGACTTGCTGAGCAAACCATCACTCAGTGGTATCCCGTTATTGGTGCTAGGAAACAAGATTGACAAGCCAGGAGCTCTCTCGAAACAGGCTTTAACTGATGAAATGTAAGAGAACAACCTTTGTCCTGATAATTTTAAGTGCAAGTGTGGTACACTTGCTATTTTAAGGATAATATTGATGGGGTATTGAAAAGAGATGACACTTTTTCGATGCAGGGGACTTAAGTCGATCACTGACAGAGAAGTTTGTTGCTTTATGATCTCTTGCAAGAACTCAACCAACATAGACTCCGTGATTGATTGGCTTGTGAAGCACTCAAAGTCAAAGAACTAAGCCACTCCCTGTCTCATGCGTTTTTTGTGTGTTTAAAATGTAGATTCAGGTTGGCCATTTGATGCAGAGTTTCGCACATTTAACCTTAAAAATCTTGATGGTTTAGTCATTTGTGTCCCTTTGAGCTTATTTGTTCTGTACATTGGTGAGTACCCGGTTGAGAATGGTTGTGATTTTCTTGACTAACCCTTGAAGAACACAAATTTAATTATGTTTTGGATCCAGGAAACAGCATCGTTAGGATAAGATCCATCCAGTTCATTGTGATTGGTTGGATTTGTTCCTGTAACTCTTTTGGATTGGCAATTGGTACATATGCACCATTGTATATAGAAAGATCAGCAGAAAATGTTATTTTTTAGAGTTTTAATATTAGATATCTTTTAAAGTAAATTAAATAATTTTTAAAATAAATAAATTTACATATAAATTAATATTTTAAAAATTAAATTTGAAGCTAAATATAAAAAGATTAGGGTTTAAAAGGTTCTTAATGTTATTAAATTGGATAAAGATTAAATGAAATTAAAAAATTTAGAAAATAAAAATTATTTATTTATTAAAAATTAAAAATTAATTAAAAGTCTGGTATATAAAAATTAATAAGTTTATTTTAATTTATAAAATTAAATAGTTTATAATTAATTCATAAATTAATTAATTTTTTAATAAGAATAATTATTAAAGCAAATCCAATTACAAGCAGAGCCTGTTGACTCTTGTATATATAACTTAACTCACTCGTGCATTTCTCACTTCCACTGATAAGCCCTGTAACTATGGAAGCACCTGTATCTTCCTCCAATTCTCAGCCACCACGCTTCGAGCCAAACGTCGAAACAATAAAACGCAGGCTTCTCAAAAAGGGCGTGTACCCAACTCCCAAGATCATCCATACCCTTCGCAAGAAAGAAATCCAGAAACACAACCGCAAGCTCAACAAAACCGCCAAGACCCAACAATCCCCTCCAGTCACTCCCGCCCAGAAACAAGCTCTCGATGAAGAATTCCACTTCGAGACCCTGAAAAACGAATACAGAGACTTCACCAGGGCTATAGAGACTCCGAGCAGTAGTAGCAGGAGTGGTACTTGTGGCTTGTTGGTGGGGAGACCGTGGGAGAGGATAGCGAAGGTGAAATTGAGAGAGATTGCCGGTGGAAGCAATGGTTTTTATGGAGGGACGGTGTTGAAAAGACAGAACTTGAGAGATTTAAAGCAAGTTTTTGAGGATGATTTGAGGTGGGTTTTGGGTAATGATATTGAGTTTGAAGATGGTAGTTGGTTGAATGATCAAAACCAACCAACTTGGGACCCCACCAAGAGGAAGCGCAGTGAGAAGGAGGCAATTGGGTTCCTTGTCGCCAGGTGTTTTGATGATTTGCTGAGGTTTTTTATTCTTTTGTATTCGAAGTTGAATATATGGATTGTTTTTACTGATTTGCACTTTGTTTTGGGTGGTTAGATTAAGTGGCATAAATGTCACTGCGAGGGACTGGAAGTTGGGGAGGATAATGAAGCAATGTGGTTTGCTGTTTACCGAACGGCAGATGCTGAGGATTGTGGAAGGACTTGGCGATAAGGGAAAATGGGAACAAGCATTGGCTGTTGTAGAATGGATGTATGGTGATAAGAGGCGTAGAGATTGTAAGAGCAAGTAAATCTTTTCTCAGCTTTTCTTTTCAATTTGAGTACTAGAGGTGCTAATACTACCATCAAAAACTTTTCTTGGTGGAGATCATGCTGGTAAATGCAAAGGCATTTCTTGCACATGGATTGTATTGTTGTTGTGTGGCTAGAATAGTGACGATGATATTAGTCTAATTACTTGTCTCTGGAGAATCTATATATGTAATTTTGCATAGGAAGATCTACTGACAATTCCTTGCTCATTATGACATGCTCTATATTGGTGTGACTTGTCATTTGGTCTCTTTTCATAGTCATTCTGATGATTGAGTGTTTCTGACAGACCGTTGGTTTTTTCTTTTTCTTTTTTACAGACTGTTAGAGTTCCTTTCGGGTAAATAATGTTCTTAATATCTTTCTTGTTCCTCAATTGTCAAGAGAAATAAATACCGTGTCATAAGTTGATAGTTGTCTAAATCTTCATATTACACCATGTAAAGATTTCAATGTTTTTGTAGGTATGTTTACACAAAACTATTGTCAATTCTTGGAAAGGAACAGAAGTCTCAAGAAGCGCTTCGAATTTTTAATCTAATGCGTGTAATGATCCGTTACCTCATTAATTTGATGTATCAACTATACATAATACATATATACACAGTTGCATTTGTCTATTCTCATCTTTTATGGTATATGTATTCCAATTATTCACGGACTGGTGATTGTTCAGGAAGATCGTGATACTTATCCTGATATGGCTGCATATCATAGCATTTCTGTTACACTTGGTCAAGCTGGTCTTCTCAAAGAGTTGATTAAAGTCATTGAATGTATGAGGCAGAAACCCTTTAAAAGAACCAAAAATTTGCACTACAAGAACTGGGATCCAGTCCTTGACCCAGATCTTGTTATATACAATGCTGTAAGAAAGGAATTATGATTGAATGCTTGGATTTTGGTCCAAATATCAATAACATAACTATCTGATCTATTCCAACTTTTTTTTCCAGGTGTTGAATTCTTGTATTCCAACCCAGCAATGGAAGGGTGTATCCTGGGTGTTTAAGCAGTTGAGAAAGAGCGGTCTTAAACCTAATGCAGCAACATATGGACTTGCAATGGAGGTAATCACTTGCTGATGGCATAGATGGCAGTATTATGTTTACTAAGTTCCAAGTATGGATGCTTCTAAGTATCTTAATTCTACGTTATATGTCTTGGATAACATTATGGGTAGTATAAACTCAATGTAAATATTATTCTTTCTAACTTTTCCCCGGAACTTCTTGATAACTACATCGATATTTATCATGCAAAAAGAGACTGCATGATTTTGTGTCAATATTAGAGCATGAAAACTATTCACTAGAACAATGTAGTTGGCAGACAGCAGTTACTTTTTCAGCATGGAGTCTAGGTATTTGGATGACCTTGACATGTACCTCTAAACATAGTTGTAAACTAGGTTGCATTCTGTTTCATATTATCATCTAGAGATGAATTTGTGTTCAGTTTGAAATGTCAGTGAATTTCTGTATGGAAGTTGCAATCTTTCTTCACATATTCTTATATCCAAGTCTTACAAGATGTTTTGTTTAAAGGTGATGCTTAATTCAGGAAAGCATGACCTTGTTCACAAACTCTTTGAGAAAATGAACAGAAGTGGAGAAACACCAAAAGCTCTTACTTATAAAGGTAGTTTGCCTGGTATCTTTCTGGGAAAGTTTATACCATTTGAGCTAGGGCTTATTCCACAACTTTGCAGTTCTGGTCAAAACCTTTTGGGGGGAAGGTAGAATAACGGAAGCAGTGGAAGCAGTAAGAGAGATGGAAAGAAGAGGAGTGGTTGGAACAGCTAGTGTATATTATGAACTGGCTTGCTGCCTTTGCTACAATGGGAGGTGGCAAGATGCTATCCTAGAGGTTAGTGCCTGTGTATTGTACATTATTTGTTCTTGAACTTTTAGTTGTTTAGGTATAACACTTTAAGCTAATGCTTACATGTACTGTGACTATACCTTTGCTGTTCATTATTACGGGGTGTCATCTTCTCATGATGATTCCTGCAGGTTCAGCGGATAAAAAAGCTTCGGCATAGTAAACCCTTGGAGGTTAGTTTTACTGGCATGATATTGTCTGCCATGGAAGCAGGACATATTGATGATTGCAAATCAATTTTTGAGCACATGAAATCCCACTGTGTTCCTAACATTGGGACCATAAATATTATGCTTAAAGTTTATGGCCAGAATGATTTGTTCTCTAAAGCTAAGGAGTTGTTTGAGGAAATTAAAGGGGTCAAAGATGGTGGCACTCCCCTTGTGCCAGATGTGTTCACCTATAGCTCAATGCTAGAGGCATCAGCTAGAGCGTTGCAATGGGAATACTTTGAATATGTGTACAAGGAGACGGTATTCCACGGTTATCTTATGAACCAAAGTAAACTTGCATTATTGCTAGTCAAAGCATCTAGAGCTGGAAAGGTTTGGCTTCAACCATATGAAATTAATTTCTTGTTTGAATTCAATATATGCTGCTTCTAAAATCTGCTCTCTCTTTTTGCAGTTTCATCTTCTAGAACATGCATTTGATGCAATTCTGGAGGCTGGAGAAATTCCTTATCCATTGATGTTCACTGAAATGGTACTTCAAGCCACTTCTAAACAGGAATTTGCAAGGGCTGTTTCCCTAGTCAATGCTATTGCTTATGCCCCATTTCGGGTTAGTGAAAGGCAGTGGATTGATCTTTTTGAGAGAAATGCTGATAGAGTCAGTCGGGATAGTCTAAGCAAGCTGTTGGATTCACTTGGAAATTGTGAAGTAACATCAGAAGACACATTCTCAAACTTATCAAGAGCATTGCGTTCTCTCTGCGGATCAGGCACATCCAAAGAATTGGCAAGTCTTGCTACTTTTGACACGCAAATCTCACACGAGTTGCATTGCAATGCCACAAATCAGCTGGCTGCCGTTGACAAGGAAGAAAATGGGACAAGTTCCGCTGCAACCGCAAGTGCTGCAGATGACAATTCTGATATCGATGCAAGTCTGTTCAGCAATAGAATCGACGTTGAGACAGATATGTTTCCTTTAGATGATTATCAGTTTTACAGTGACCTAAACAATGTTACAGATGAGATCTCTAGTCCACAAATTAGTGGCAGTGACCCAGATGAAACAACTAGCTCATTGACAAACATGGAGATTTTTGTTGAGGACATGGCAACTGGGGAATCTACCGAATGCCTGGACAAGAAGCTCCTAGAATTTCCGTCCGCTGGACCCTGGAACAAACTCGATGAGGAACTCAAAATACCAGTAAACGATGACAATGGTTCAAACCCCTCCAAGTTACCCTCAGCATATGAAATACTAAATACTTGGAAAATAAGCAGGTAAGAGGTTGATGTTTTCACAGTCAGAGTGAGCGGAAGTACAGGATAATGCTCTACGTGAATAGAGAATTGGTCTCTAGACTTGTAAAAGTGCATATGTAGCTCAAGAAATAGATGATTACTTCCATGTTACTGAGCATGCATCCATTTATTCTGATTTGAGTTTAATGAAATTAGAGGATTGATTTGTGTCCCAACTTGTTTAATGTCCTAAACAATTATAGAATTTTATGATTTTAATCAAATTTAAGATTTATCATTTTTAATTATATAATTTCAAACTTTATGTTTAACACATTATTTTTAGGGTTTATTTAAAAAGTTAAAAAATCTTAATTTTTAAAATTTTTTAATTTTTTTGATATATTTCATTATTATTTTTAAATTTTTGGTTAAATATAACAATAAAATATACATGATTTAAGCATTATATATCATATATATTACTAATTAAATCTTGCATACATTATGATTTAATTGAATTCTTCAAGTCCAAACAAAATAATTCAGATCAAATTTAACACTTGAATTAAATTACGATATTAATAACATTTGATTATTTTGATATTTATATTACGTATTTATATTATTTTTTCACTAAAATCTATGGTAAAGAATTTTTAAAAATTTAAAAATCAATAAAATTTAAATGAAATTTAAACTAAATTGAGATTTTTCTAAAAAATTAAATGAAAAACATATTTCTTTGACCCTTTTTTCTATTTTATAAAATTTTAAGTATTTTAGTTAATTCATAAATAAATCATAAAATAATGCTTTTTATTATAAATATTTTAAGAAGGTAAAACCAATAAGGCTAAATTAACCTTAATTTAGCGACTTCTTCTCTAAAACCCTAAATTCGCAGAACAGCCCTATGTTCCCATCTTCAATAAAAATGGAAGAGCCAACTGAGAAAGCTTTTTGAGGATCTAACCATTGATATCTTTGCCCAATGTACACGATCGCCCGAAAACTACCCTCTAAGTCTCTCACTGAATTCTTCGCATTGTCACCAAAACCCATATCTCGTTTCCTCTCCGCAGCCGCTGAGTCTCGGACCAACAAGCTCGAGCGCATCGCCGACGAGCTACTCAGTCTCTCCAAGCTAGAACGATATGACTACGCGATCCTTTTCAGGCTGAAAATGGGTCTGGACCGATTTGGCTCGGCTGGGAGTGGACCCATTTTGACGACGGGTTCAGCCGCCGGATCTGGGGCGGCCGATGCGCAGCCGACGGTGGAGAAGACAGCGTTTGATATAAAACTGGAAAAGTTCGATGCGACGGCGAAGATCAAAATTATAAAGGAGGTTAGGGCTTTTACTGATTTGGGTTTAAAGGAGGCTAAAGATTTGGTGGAGAAAGCTCCTGTTGTTTTGAAGAAGGGTCTTACAAAAGATGAAGCCAGTCCTATTTTAGAGAAGCTTAAAGAATTGGGAGCTACTGTGGTACTCGAGTGAATTTTCATTTCTTTTAGCAATTCCCAAGTTTTTTGATTGATGTAGAATAATGTAATGTTCAAAACTTCAAATTGCTGAAATGAGATTATTTAAAGAAAATTTGGCAAGTTGGTTATGCTTCTTCTTATCTGTGCTCTGTTTATGCTTCGTTGAATCTGAATACTGTTCTTACGGTGAAGTTTCTCCCGGATCTGCTTCTTTTCATTGTGATTTCCTTCAAAAGAGGATTGCCCTCGATCTGGGGTGGTCAATTTCCGGTTGGCTTTCTTGTTTTTGGGATAAAGTTTGATTCTTTTTTGGTTTTTTCCAATGATTCTTTTTGCTCAAGTTCTAATTTTTGCTCCCTACTTTGTCGTGGGTTTTTTGATACATATTTTTTTGGTAAAGATTGTATTTGCATGTTTTGATCATTCATGGCTTTTAAACATCATAATAGTACTTGTTCTAAGTAATGCTGCGATACTCCTTATCGATGGTGGAAGTTTGGTCGCAGCTTCCTATGTTGAGTTCTTCAGAAACTGCTAGTGTCAGAGTAGAGCTGTCTACTTTGAATGCTTGGGTACATTTGTCTTTTGCTTCTTTTCATTGCTACGGATGAATTACTGCTCCAATTGTGCAACGTCTCGAAAGTAAAGACACGTATTTGGTTTAGTTACCTATTTTGCTACCACACACCCATCGGGTGCTACTTGATTCTTCTTGAAGATTTATTGGGCCTTTGTTGGCCCCGTTTTGTTACTTAATTTGTCTTCGTCCTTTCCCTTTTGTACCAAAAAAAAAGAAAGACATGTACTCCCTCTGATTCATAATAAGAGTCGTTTTAGAGAGATTTTAATTATTCAAAATAAGTGTCGTTTGTGACTTTTT
>JAOSBM010000206.1:3660597-3675445 GCA_027568955.1 Erythroxylum tenue | reverse complement strand
ACTTATTATGAATCGGAGGGAGTATTTGGTTTAGTTTGTCATAAAACGATGTAGTAGTTCGTCGTTTCGCCTAAATAACTTTAACAAAACCGCATCATTAACTTAAAGTAGCAAACTAGCCTTTAATTCTTATGATGCAATAACTGTTGGTTGTCCCTTTAGGACATCCGATAAAATTGGAATGATACAGAGCAAATTAATATGGTTCTTGCGTAAGGATGACACGCACAATTTGAGAAATGGCCAATAAAACTTTACAGCATATTAGGGTAGAACTTTGTAACACATATCAAGTATATATGTAATGTTAATTTTTTAATAACTCTCTCTCTTAAACTTGCATCACTTAACGAAGATCTGTAGCCATGTTATTTTCCAAAGTTATTATTATTCTATTTTAATTATTTATTATTACTTTATTCTAAGTTTTTTATACATCTTTTACGTTTATTTAATTTTTTTTAATATCTCGACGTCACATTTACACATGGATCAATCAAAAACAGCTTCTTTATTTAGTGGAATAAAGTTGTATATTATCAGATTTTTCCAGTTCTCATATTTTGGCAGGATTCAACTAGGTATTGATGACGATAATATCTTAGATGCTTCAGCATTTTGTTTCTTATACCTAATTTAAGGTTAATCACGAAAGCTTCAAACTTGGCCTTTCACTGCAAAAAAAAACTTAGGATGCTCGATGCATTAACACTTCCAATACTGACTTAAGCAAATATGAAGACGAGATGGAGAGACATCTTAAAATATATTGTCATTCTTTCCTCAACAACAAAAAAAAAAAGAGTACGTATTATCTACTGACATATAAACTATCCAACTAACAAAGGTGGGATCATCTGCTTCCACGGAGCGCCCCTAGCACAACCGAGACAGTTACGGGTTCTCTGTCCCTGCAGGGATGGTTGCCCACAAAAGAAGTTCATCTCAAGATCATAGTTTTTGAATGTTATACCAGTTTCTGTACTTTTCAACTCATTCAAGCTCACAAGTCTAAAACTTACATGCATATAGCCGAAACAGTCCAGCTGCAAGCAAGAGTAAGTTACATAGGTTAATGTTTATCTTTGAGATTTACAACCCTAACTACAAATACAATATAGACAACATGTCAGCTAATGTAGTTGTGCCTGGATGATGCCATGTTCGATACATCTTGTCAAATAATCGAATATTGTCCATTTGAAGATCCTGTCATCTGCACAAAGTTTGCAATGGATACCAAAGTTGACAACCTTAAGAAACCAACTGGATATTTAAATGCGTTAACTTATTGTAGTATCAGATTAAGCTTTGCATCAAGAAAGAAGGCTGATTAGGTGGTGGGTTCAGCTTCCCTTTACTGTTTCGTGTCAAATGAAGGTGGTTTTAAAAAAAATCATATGGAGGAAAGGATAGACATCAATCAAAACGAGCATACCTGCCTTGCCAATTGATAACCCAATTACAAACTCATATAATTGAATTTAAAAGAAAAATGTGAATACATAAAGTTCTTAGCTCGTTCTAGCTGATACGTGAAACTATTTAGTTTCACATGGTTCAATGGTAAGAAAGAGTGAAACAAAAAAATAAAGGTTGAACATAACACAGAACTTCTATTCATCCAAACTCATAAAGCAAGTAACAAACTGAAATAACACAAGCTTATGCTGCATTGCGACTACGGAATAGCTTATTTAAGAATAACTTCAGAAAGACTTGACAAGGGAGATGGTTACCAGGCATGGCATGTCCTAGATCTGAATGCCTTCATTGCTGCTTTTGCAAAAATTTCAGCCGCTTCTGCTTCTGCTTCTGCTTTCTCAGCCTCCCGAGCTGCCTCTTCAGCCGCTGCTATTGCAGCTTCTGCCTCTGCAACAGCTTTTGCAGCAGCTGCTGCAGCTTCTAGGGCAGTCATGCCCCTAATCTTTGATAACTCTTGATTTACCTGGGATTTATTTAGGATTTCGGCACTACTCTTCTCTGGCTTTGAAGAATCCTTCTGCTTTCCCTCTAGTAGTAGAAGGGGAGAACTTTTTATACTTTCAGAACCAGTTGAACTAGGTGAAAATCTGTATTTATGCTTTACCTGTAATAATAAGAAAACAGGATGGTATATCAAAATACAATACATGGTCTATCCTTGTCAAACTTTCAAGCTTGGAAAACTCTAAGAAACATCCAGAAATTCCTTCCAACTCATTTGTGCACCATGAATGCACCGATGCAATGCTTACTCAAGTCATATAAGAATCACACATCCACAAACAAATCTTTTCGAGGTTCTGTCCAGAAAAATTTTCACAAGTATCCACTACTGATTCTGCAGAGCACTATTTGCATTCAGTAACATGCGTTACTTGAAAATGCCTTTGGAACATTGGAAAAAGACACTTCTTTGAATATTATTCTATTTGGAAAAGTGATTACCTTGATCAATTTTCCGTTTGCAGTCAAAAGCTTTAACTTTCCAGTCAATAGCTTTTTGAGGTTTGGGGGCGCCTTGTATTTGTCCTGTATCGTTTTTTAAGTTGATAATATCAGAATAATAATCAAGTTGAAGGAAAGAGATTGACTATCATACATAGATATCCATGAACAGAATAGATATCCATTAACAGAAATTCCATTCAATTGTCTAACCTGGCATTACCAATATCAAATTTACTATATTGACAACAGAAACAAGTCCACACGCCTTTTGTTTTGAAAGTTCTTCATGAGTGGAAGCTTCTACAAATATTATAGGCTTGCAATACGTTTTTTCGAATGACTAATAAATCTAACAAGAAGAAAGAAAGAGAGAAGATCTATTCATGAGAAGACATGGAGTAAATTTCACCCTACCGCAAGTATTAGGCACTAAAAAGGCCTGCAATTTGGCTTATTCAGTATTTGATGCAGCAATTCACATTTTTACCCGGTAAGCTTGGGGACATTTTAATAACCAGTTAGGAAGTCTTAGAAATAAAATCTGAGGTTTGGGATGCAGTAATTAATCCTTCCACCATGCAGCAACAGATTCTTGTGAATAAATGTACCTCTATGTACAAAGCAATTGAAGCTCTGTCAGAGCCACTTGGCTCCTTCAATGTGGTGATGGCCTCCAGTATTACATTTTCCAACCTGAAACAATAAAGAGGATCATCATCACCCATTTAAGAAAAAATACTAGTCCCAGCAACATCAATTTCATATCTTTGAGAAGCTAGGCATGTCAGAAAAAAGATGCATGATTTACTAAATATGGGAACCATTTAAATTTCGCAACAAGCAAGGCAGTCAGCTACGTTGTTTCTACTACTGGCCCACAAAAAACTTAGCACCCAATCGTTACAACTAAATTTGGCATTTTTTTTGACATAAATGGTCTATCAAACAGAAGTTTTCAACTTATATGCTTGCTCCAATAGTTAATCATGAGCATGTCAAACTTGGTAATTTTAAGAATAACAAAGACTACTGATCTTCAGAGTAGAAGGTTTGTGGTGAGAACTTCAGAATTTACAAGGTTGATAATGTTATATGGAAAGAAGACTTGAGAGAAAAACATTTATGTCAAGATCTACCTCAATAAAAATGGATTATGATTGGCTACTAGCTTTATTTGTAACAACCCCACTATGGGCAATTACGTCAACGACTCATTCTTGTCTTTTCCTGCATGAGAACAGTAAAACTACTGCCAAACCTTACTTTAGCGCCATAGATTTAGAAAACAGCTTTTTTATGCATTACAATTAGATACTTGGTGATTGTCCAGCTGATCACCGATAATCCATGTCCCATGGATGATTATTCATCAGTTCAATGGGTAAGAGAAAGTCGGCGGGAAAACTTTTCAACTTCCTCTGATTAGAATCATTAGCACTATAAAAGAGCTAACAGAAAGTTAATAAGGAAACTCATGGATGCTTTGAATTACCCTGTTTCTGATTAACCAACTGAGCATGGAAATGAAATAACATTGACAGTTCAAGTAATCACTTAACCAATTCCATACAATTCCTACATATCATCAATGAACATGTTTCCATATGCCGTAAAATGAAACTGCAAATAATGAGTAATGAGATTTCTCAAAAAAACAAAAAAAAAGAGTAATGAGTAATCAGAAGGCAAGTGACCTTGCATTTAATACTTTTGAAGCACCATTTCTTGGTGTTCCATTGGAAATTGTAAGAGACTTGGCATCTTCATCATTGCTTTGTTGAACAACGTCCAAAATTTTGGAGGTATCGCCACGTTTGGAATTTTGAGGATTTCTTTTTAGTGCAAGTTTTGCTTTTTGCCTAGACCCCCATATTGCAGTAACATTAATATTTCTCCACTTGTCCTGTGCAAATAAACTAGATGATTTATAGACCCAAACAAGGCACTACAATGAGAGACACATAAAGGACCAACTCACGCATGAACAATTCAGAGTGCACCAACGGAATCAATATTTCACCATAAATCAAAACAATCTTAGGTTTTGAACAAAAGTCTAAGTTCTCTCCTATCTACAAATAATAGATTCTTAAGGTTTCCCTCTCATCGTGCATACCTTGAGATCAACATTCGAGCGTAATCGCAAGACAGCACTGAACTCAGGGTCCATAAGTATAGTGCGCCATTTGCCAATCCCATGCTTAGCTACTCCAGCTTTAAGAGCTGCCTCTTCTTCAGCTGTCCACTTCTGCTTAGGAGCACCCATCAATAGGTAATGCCTTTTCCCAGAAAAATTTATTAGTTCAACTTCGCCACCTTCACCAATGGAACCAAAAACTGGAGTGCATTAACCAAACATTATAAATCAACTCACGACAAAATGAAATTAGAAAAAGGGTTGACTTCAATGTAAAAAATTACATAAATCCTAAGCCAAAGGGCGGTACTTTGCAACCCATTTTTAGCAAATTCTCTTTCTCGTTAAGTTCACACGAACACACAAACGCATAAAAGTAGACGAAAAGATTCAACAGGAAAGCAAGAACAAACTTAAGCTAAATTGTGATACACAAGTTATCCCAACGTCAAGTTTCCACTTAAATTGCGATTTTCTGATTCCAGATTAAACATCAAAAACAGAAGAAACCAGAATGCAAAAGCCAATATCACCTAGAAACAAAAAAACAAAAAGAAAAAAAAGAATCTACCCAGATAAACGTAAATAAAACACCCAGTAACAGGAGATTAAGTAAAGATCATGAGAAAAAACAGAAGGAAAATAGAAATATCCAACAAATAATCTAAAGGGAAAATGTAAAATTCAAATATAAGATCAAACTACAATCTTTCAGGTGCTGGATTGAGCTTGTTCGTACCTGACCAGAGGAACAGGCAAGGAGTGAATAATTCACATAGGGATTATTGTCATACGTATACACAGACGTATATACTTTCTACATGGAATTGCAAGCAAGAAAGAGAAGAATGAGAGACTGAAACATGTTTTCTATGGACTTTATGTTTTGGCCGTTAGATGAAAATATGACCTTTTTAACTCCTCATTTGCAAAATTTCACTGTAACTACTGTTTGCTTGTTGATACCCATGGCCTTTGCTATATTAACCTTACTTCCCCCAAATTAGGCTAAAGTTGTACATTTCACCTTAACATTTATGATTTCAAAATAATATTAATAATAGATTATAAAAAATATTTTTATTAATTTATAATAATTAAATAATTAAATAATTTTATGTGATTTCATATCTAATTATGTAATTATAAAAATAATTTCTTTAAACATTGATAAAAAATGTGATTTGTACCTCTTTTATAAAAAGTTTAATTAAAGTTCTACTATTATATTTTATATTAAATTTGCACCCTATTAAAAATATAACAATTATTATTTTGTTATAAGTGATAACAATAAGAAATTACTTAAATATTTTGTAATATATTAACGTATAAATTATACGATAAACCCCAAATTAAGATCTTGTTAATTGTGAGTAAAGTTTAGGTTTTGAATTTGTAATTAGATTAATATAAATATAATTGTTCCATCTTAAGAAATGAATTTGAGGTTCACTTATGAATTTTAAAAATTCTTACCATTTTTAACTATAAAATTAATACATTTCAATTTTAGATTTAAACATTTTGTTAGTCACAATAGTGATTTTCATAGCAAATAAAAGGGATAATAAATAAAAAAGAATCCAATTTTTAAAATCTTTTAAAAATTTTAATTTTGTGATTTACTTTTTAAAACTCTTACGAGTCAAAATATTATTTTTGTTAAAGAGTTGAAGTATGCAACTAACAAAATGAAGATCATGATAAGAATAAAAGAAGATTAAGGCTCATCAAAATCATTTACATTTTGTATTATTATTTATAATCTCACTTTGTTAATTTAATGATCCAAAAGGTTCACCACATTGAAGATTTTGGTTTTTATATATAAGCCTCTTGATCTTCAAAACAAAATTTAGAAAATATTTAGGGAAGTGTTTAATTCATACTTTCATTAATCAAATCGTGTTTGAGGATTTGAATATGTTAAAATCAGATTATTAAAGCATAATTGACACTAACTAACTCATAAATCGAGTTTGGCAAATAACTGAGCCCTATGTAGTTCATCTAAACAAAATGTGAATATTTCTTGCTCCATTAATCACATTAATTAAGGGATGCAATATTTTAGGGTTAATTATATATAATTTAAAATATTAATTACTAAATTAAAATTTTTAAATAATAAATACTAAATTAAAAACTCTTAAAATTAGGTATTTTGAATTTGTTACCCCCAAATGAAGAGTACAATAAGTATAATAATATTATATTTTTAGTAGTAAGACAATTTTAGTAAGTATTATGCATATGGGAAAAAAAAGAATATTTTGATTTTATCTTTTACGGTAAACTTTTAATCAATTAAATTAAGAAAAAAAGTTAATTCAGTTAATAAAGACTGTATATTAATAAAAAAAGTATAAATGGCAAGAAATTTTATAGATCGGATTGTGTGAGTTCAATTAAGGATTGACAATTTTTAACTTATGAATCTAAATTTAGTTGTTTTTAATGAGCCAATTTATTGATCAGGCCAAGACTCAAATAAACTCGAAATTTAATTATTTTAAATAAAATAATATTGTTTTATTTAAAAGAATTCACCTTCAAGTAAGGCTACTAAAATCTTGATTTAATTAAAAAGATAAATTATTTTATATTATAATTTTAAAAAATTATTTTAAAAACCTTGAGAGTCATTGTCATCCTTTTTTTTTTGTGTGTAAACCATCCGATTTTTTTTTTTTTTTTTGTGTACTCCGGGTTGATGTTAGCCTGGGAGTGGAGTTATCGTCGCGTGCTCCTCGAAGTGGACTCCCTCGAGGTCATTAATATTCTTTCCTCTTCGGATCAGGTTCTGACTGAGCTTTCTTTTCTGGTGACAGGTATCCGTGATTTACTTCATCGGGCGTGGACAATCCACATTGAGCATACGCCTCGCGAGGGGAACCAGTGTGCGGATCATTTGGCCTATCTTGCTTCGGTCGCACCGCCGGGTCTCCACATTCTTCGGGAGCCCCCCTGGAGCCTTTTGGATAAACTTCAGCGTGACGTGCAAGGACACCTTTACCATCGATCCCTTCGTCGGGATTTAGATCAGCGGCGCTAGGATTTTCGTTTTTTTCTTTCTTCTTCTTTCCATCGTATCCAAAAAAAACCATCCGATTTTTGGCACCACGTAGGTGTTACTATCCCTAATTCCAATAACACGCAGACTTATTTTCTTTTGGAATTTTGTTAGATAGTACGAAGCGAGCAATTTGCCCGTGCACTTTTCGATATTCTTCAAAATTAGAAGGGTGTTTGTGCAATTTCCCAAAAGAATTCGTACGGAAGGATTGCGAGCCGTAAAATTCTTCATCATAGTTTCGTCGGAAGGTGAAAAAGACAATCGTCGCTTACGCTCTGCTGCATTGTTGATAGCTCTTGCACTGCGTAGATCCTCAGTTTGGAGAGATGGCAAGCTCTCTGCAACGGCTGTGCAGCCATGGTCAACCTCTTCGCACGGCTCTGAGCTCACTCTCGAGACCGTTCTCTGCCTCATCGGATGCTTTGATGGAGGTTAAGCCCGGTGAGATCGGCAAAGTCTCAGGAATTCCCGATGAACATCTTCTCCGGAGGGTATGCACGCTAATGTTTATATTCCGGGTTTTCAGCGAGATTTTGTTCTCGTCTTATTTTATGTATATTGGGATTGAATTGGCAAAGTTCGTGTTTTTAGTGGAACGGCTATTCGGGGATGTGCCCGTGGTTGGATTTCGTAGGGTTTGTCTGCTTAGATTTTGTAAAGTTTCGATGTTTAATAGCGAAGGCCCTTGGAATTAAGTGGGATTATTATGACTGGAAATTTAAAGAATGATATGGGGTGATTGTGATCGCAGAAAATTAGCTCCACTCGAAGGGTTTAGTAGTATAATGGGAGATTTGAAAGCCTCATTTGAGTGGACTTTGAACCTTTGGCTGTAGGATCTTATGAAAAACGAGGTTCTGATACTCTTTTTCCTTTTTCCAGCGATGTCCAATGGCAGGTTCTTTCTGGGTTGAAATTTTGAGGTGCTAGTAAGGATTGCAATTGGGAAAAGATTTGTGATTCTTTCTGATTTTAGTCTTTGAGATAAGGTTATTTCCCTATAGGACTGTGTTTGGAAATTTCTGTACTTTCAGAACATGCCAATTTATCTAAATTTTGGCGCCTTATTCAATGAAAATGTCCTTTTCTGTCCTCTAATTTAGCTTAGTACTCTTGATTTTTATAAAATCACTGTATGTAACGCTATTTGCTTTTTCTGGATATTTCTCCATGTTATGTATAATTCTTCTTGATCATAACTTGGCTGCAGGTTGTTATTTATTCACCAGCTAGAACTGCTTCTCAGCAAGGAGCTGGAAAAGTCGGCAGGTGGAAGATCAATTTTATGTCAACACAAAAGTATGTCCTTTTTAACTGCTTTTATGACTCTGTCATAAAGAATACACTTTTGAATTATGGTGGAAGTCCAGTTTTAAGAATTCAGTTTCAAGGATTATTATTTTGGATGAACAATCTAGATCTCTGGAGACTATTGCAGATGTAGACAGATCTTAATCAATATAGTGAAAAGCCATATATCCTACAAACATTTCTGAGATCATGTTATAGAAAGTGTTATCCGTTGTATGCCAAACGTTGTCTATGGGATGTAACTTTTCTGGTTTGTTGCCTATTTCTATTGCTAAGTGCTTATATAAAGATGGTGTACCACACAGGTCCAACATATGCAGATACTATCTTTTTCTGAAGTTTGATTACCTAGTATCTTATACAACGTGATATATATTTTGATTTGGTGGTGAAACATTTAACATAATGCAGGTTCTAATATTCACTGTGTAGTTAATGGTTATTTTTTAGCTGACTGCAATTTCTGCAGGTGGGAAAATCCACTGATGGGTTGGACTTCCACAGGAGACCCTTATGCCAATGTTGGTGATGCTGGACTAAGTTTTGAAAGTGAAGAAGCTGCAAAGGAATTTTCCCAGCGACATGGTTGGGACTACATGGTATGTGCTAGTGCTTGGTTCTTTAAAAAGGTTTACTGCTTAAAGAAATGTAGTTTCTGTATTTTTGCCAATATTTTGAGCTATATTTAACCTTTTCTGTTTTTTGGTAGATAGCTATACTTATGTTGGTTGTACGTGTTACCAAAAGTTTTTCACATGCAAAACTGACTAGTAATGTCCCCATTTATGATTGTCTCTTTGATTGTTTGTGGAAATGTTATCTAGTATTGCCAAGGGTATGAGTATGCTCCTATATAGTTATGTTAGGGTCACTGGCAATTGACTTTTAAGATTGTGAGTTTTCACGAATATTGTTAATATAAACCCAACAGCTTTCATTTCCACAGGGGTAGTAGCACTTTTCTTTTTCAGTTTGGTTGAAAGTTTTATCAATCAGAGATGAAAATGGAAATTTGAGTTCTTGAAGTGCTTTCTTTCTGTCTCCAGTCAATTAAACTCAAAATTTGTATTTCATTAAACTTGTTTCTTATGTTCCGTCTTCTACCCAATTGCAGGTTAAAAAGCGTCATACACCCCTATTGAAGGTTTGAAAATACTCAGCCCATCTATTGGCAGCACTTTTTTCTTAATAGTGATGCGGTACTAAAGCATGTTTGTTTTTCTTAGGTTAAACTTGAGGTGCTTGATAGAAGTTCAAATGTGATTTGATATTACTGTATGATGTCATTATATTTATATTTGATATAGTAGCATTGTGACATATGGTTACAGTTTCAGTCATTTTTGGGTTTAGGTCCCACTTTTGAACAAGTAGAAACTGCTACACAACTGCATTTTAAATGGAAAAGTTCAATTTTTAACAATCATAGTTTCTCTCTTAAAAGTGTTTGCTAAATTATTTCATCATGAAAATGTGAAGGCCTTGTTATGCGACGGTTGGGGATTTCTATGGCTCTAGTTTCTTGTTAATTTCCCATGTTAATGGTCTATGATTCTGTTTCTGTTCATATTCTTGTCAAGTAGAAAAGGTGACTTCTGCTATTCTAGAGTTCTTCTTGTAGCAGTAGCTGATGATCTGTTGATCTTAAAATAATGCTTCAATTATGAAAAGTCTTGCATTGATGTCAATCATCCGTTATTTTTTCCCAATTGCAAGAATTTCTTGCTATGATGCTTATTGTTTGTATTTGTCTTGCAGCCAAAGTCATATGCAGATAACTTCAAGTTCAAGGGACTGCCTAAAACTGAGGGAAACTGATTTCACTTCTCGTTTATCTTTTTTGTCTTTTCTGTTAACTCATACTAAAGGTGAAAGTTTCCTTCAGTGCACATTTTATAGCTTGGTGGCAGTAGTATGCTTACTCAGAATATCATTTCCCCTGGGAGAACTCAGGAAATACTAAACCAGATGAGTTGGTTGCATTCGTTTGGTTTTGTTTCCTAATTCGATGTCAAGATTCAAATAAATTAACATTGCATCACTAAGAATTGTTAAAAACTTGTCTCTTGAGTATTATTCCTAATGTTTGTGGATTAATTGAGAGAAGCCGGTGTCCATTTTTGTGTTGGGATTTTAAAGAAAAGAAGACGAATAAGATGAGAGAAAATAAGGATTAAAGAATATGTAACACTCTTATGCTTTTATTATTAAACTTGGTTACCTTATATAAATAAAATACAAAAAACTAAAATAGATATTTCAGCCAATAAATTTGACTTATAAGATAAGATTAAAGATAAACTAAGACTTATTTTAAAGGAATTTAAACAATTCTAAAATTTTGAATTAATTCTCAACATTTCTTCTTAATTTAAAATTTTAAGGATGAAACACTTCTTTCCTAATGTAATGCACTTCTCATCACGTTTTCAAATTTGTTAATGCATATTATCATCAACTTATAGATATTGGAGCACATCTTTTCATAGTGCACATCTTACCAACAAATATAAAAAAAAAACTTTCTTTTTTAGCCACTTCAACCAAATTTGCATGTTCTTTTTTAAATATGCATTTCTTTTGCATATGGCCAAATCTTTTTCAGTTATAGCATTGAAGCTTTCCTTTGTGCCAACAATATTCCTCTTCATGATTCCTAACTACATCCTCGGTTTCATCCTGATCAAACACATTAACAACTTCAAAACTAATCCCATTGTATCCAAAAGCTTGTTGCGTTGTTTTCAAATTCTTTTCATCTTCTGTGCTCTGCTGCATTTCCAATATGATTATCTCATATTCTACCTCATAAACTCTCTCTCCTCTCTCTTCAGTTTCATTCATCAAAATATTGTCTTCTAAAGACTTCTCAATGTCTTTCACCATTGAAACTTGGGGGTGAGCTAACTTTGAGTGATTAATGTTTTACAAGCTCAAGAGCAAAGAAGGGCAATAAGAGACCAAGAAAGTGAAAAGATGATAGAGGGAGCCTATTTAGAAAAGGTTCCATCATCAAAAAAGAAAGAAAATATTCCTCAATATGGCCTTTATGAGAAGTTTGGTCATAAAGAGAAAGATTGTTGACAGAAAGGAAAATCTCGATACTTTATCAAAAAGGTTTGCAAGTTTAACAATAAAGAACAAGCAAATATAGTGCAAGTGATTGAAGAAGACAACATCTTCTAATTGGTGAGAAGTGCACCAAGATGTATTATAGAGAGAAGTGCTCTATGAAGATAAGTGATAAGAGAAGTGCTCATTTTGAAGAATAGAGAGAAGTGCTCCAAAGAAATTAATTGTGGAGAGATGTGCTCCAACTATTGAAGGGCGATGGGAAGTACATCATCAAATTAAAAAAGTCTTACAACTTTGAATCAAGAGGGAAAGTTGGAGAATGATTCAAAGTTGTTAAAATGAAATCTTTGTTTAAAGATAAAATTTGGAAACTAGTAACGATAAGATATGTTATTTGTTAAAAGATAAAATTTTATCTATTAAGATAAAGTTATTATCTGTTAGGATTTAAACTTCTAAATTTTTGATTTGTTTGCTTAATCTTTATCTAGATATTAGCTAAGTTTGTTATTTCATTGTTTATATATTTAGGCTTTCAACGTCAATGTAAAGTGCAACTTATCAATAAATTGTCTCTTGTATTATCTCTTTTCTATTCTACTTTATTTTAGTTAGTTTCTGATTCTAAAATCCAACAGTGGTATCAGAGCTTTAGATCCTTGAAGAACTGTGAGAGTTAGTGAGAAAATACAAAAAATAATGTTCTCATAGCTGCCAGTAATTCAACAATAGCTCACCCTAAGTTTCAATGGTGAAAGACATCGAGAAGTCATTAGAAGACAATATTCTGATGAATGAAACTGAAGAGAGAGGAGAGAGAGTTTATGAGGTAGAATCTGAGATAATCACATTGGAGATGTAGCAAAGCACAGAAGATGAAAAGAATTTGGAAACAACGCAACAAGCTTTTGGATACAATGGGATCAGTGTTGAAGTTGTTGATGTGTTTGATCAGGATGAAATTGAGGACGTAGTTAGAAATCATAAAGAGTAATATTGTTGGCACAAAGGAAAGCCTCAATGCTATAACTGCAAAAGATTTGGTCATCTGCAGAAGAATTGCAGATTTAAAAAAGAAGAACATGCAAATTTGGTTGAAGTGGTTGAAAAAGAAACTCTTTTTTAGATTTGTTGGTGAGATGTGCACCATGGAGATATGTGCTCCAATATCTATAAGTTGATGATAATGTGCATTAACAAATTGAAGACAGTGATAAGAAGTGCATTACATTAAGAGAGAAATGCTCCATCCTTGAAATTTTAAATTAAGAGGAAATGTTGAGAATTAATTCAAAATTTTAGAGTTGTTTAAATTCCTTTTTTCTATATAAGGCAACCAAGTTTAATAATAAAAGCATGAGAGAGTTACGTATTCTTTAATCTTTATCTTATCTCATCTTATTCATCTTCTTTTCTTTAAAATCCCAACAGTGATACCGTGTTGTATTTTAGAATTAGAAATTAACTAAAACAAAATAGAATAGAAAAGAGATAATACAAGGAACAATTTATTGATAAGATGCACTTTACATTGACATTAAAAGCCTAAGTATATAAGCAATGAAATAACAAACTCAGCAAATATCTAGATAAAGATTAAGCAAACAAATCAAAATTTTAAAAGTTTAAATCCTAACAGATAATAACTTTATCTTAATAGATAAAATTTTATGGTCTGATGTTAAGCTAGAAAAGATTAATTTCGATTTTTTTTATATGGCTGGCATCTTGGAATGATTGTGTTAAAACTTCAGAATGAATTGAGATTCGTAGCATTGAAGGGTAAAAAGAGGTACTTTTTTTTTTTTGACGAGGGTAAAAAGAGGTACTTGAAAATGGTGTTACTGTAAATAGAAGATAATGAAGACAAGGGGACAGGATTTGTCAACAGGAACAAGAAATAATTTTATGAAGGAATGAAAGATTATTAATGATATTCGATTATCAACTTGCACTCTAATATTTACAAACAAAAATACTCTCTTGAGTCTTGACCTCAGGGAGAACTAACTCAAAACCCTGTTAACGGTTATGCCACTTGTATCAGGTACCAAATTCTTCATATAGTACTTGGACTTTCGGGAGAGGTTGATCTTCTCCCTCCTTTTCTCTGGTATAAGCTCAACTGAACATTCCGAGAAGCCCCGTCTCTTGAACCTATAATATGTAACAAATGTTGGTTTCCAACACAACTATAGATCAAAATAGTGACTGGTTATGCAAATATGAAAAGCCAAAATGTTGTCTTTAAGAGAGGAGAGGTAAAGATCAGGTATAAGTCCAAAACTATGCCTATCAATTGATCCAGATAATTGTAACAATATTATAGAATCCATGGATTGAGACAATTATAAGCAAAAATGAAACTAAAGTCATCCCAAATATAATTTCAAGCTTTATCAGCAAATTATCCCAACAGCACTGTAGCAATGCACAAGATATTTGGAGGAATAAATGTTCCTTTTAGTTATTTTTTAGGGTAATTATAAGGGCCCCCATGTGATTCATTTCAGTCCGTGATTTTTAAAACTACCATGTATCTTAAAATTTAGTTTTTTTTTAAAATCTGTACTCCCTAGCATGATTCTCTATTTAAAAACCTAATGAAGAATGGATAAACGATGTCGTGTGGCTTGATTAAGTGTTACGTGACATAACACCTGTCATGATTGTGTCATGTAACACGTGATCTTAGTTGCCATTGTCTCCTAAAATCATACGTCGCCTATGTACGTTACAAAAAATCATGTGTCGCCTATGTATGTTACAAACTCATTTAGGATTTACATCTCCTAAACTACATCATGTTGCGT
>JAOSBM010000206.1:3649393-3660497 GCA_027568955.1 Erythroxylum tenue | reverse complement strand
GTTACGTGGCACAAATATGACAGGTGTTGTGCTACGTAACACCTTATCAATCCACACGACATCGTTTGTCCATTCTCTATTTACAAACTCATTTAGGTTTTACATCTCCTAAACTACATCATGTTGCATGTTACGTGGCACAAATATGACAGGTGTTGTGCTACGTAACACCTTATCAATCCACACGACATCGTTTGTCCATTCTCCGTTACAAGTCTAATAGAGAATGAAGTGAAAAGAGTTCAAAATTACAGAGTCCGAAGTAATTAACCCTTTTATCCAAAGAAACATGCAAGAGAGCTCACCAATCTGCAGTACGAGTTGTAAGTAGGAAAAGCATTTCCAATCCAAGACTAGAGGCCTTCTTCTCTACATAATCTGCAAATGTTTATTGCAATCAACAGACTACTTAGAATGATAGCTACACAATTGTGAACATAAAAGACATGCTAACTGTAAACAGACGTTAGGTTGTTTTCAAACTCTCAACATATCAAGAGTTATAAGAAGCATACCGAGCAATTTGTCTCCCTGTCCTTGTCCACGACATTCAGAGGAAACTGCAATAGCGGCAACCTCACCACATTTATCCTCAAAGTAAGGAATAAGAGCTGCACAAGCAATGATTTGACCTTCTCTTTCCACCACAACAAATGAATCTAATGTTTTAAGTAGCTGCAAACCCAAGAAAGAGAACTTGTTGACTACAGTTTTGGGAACATGATCAACAAATAAGATTAATCCATTAGTTCTCCATCCTCCCCTAAAATCTATAACACAGATCATGCATAGATTACAAGATATATCAACAGAAGAAAAATTGGAAAGACCAGGAGCAAACCTCATCATCAGTCCTCCGCACTAACGTGCCTGATTCTTCTAAAGGTCGTAAAATTTGTCTTATTCCAGTCAGATCAGCCACCCTAGCCATCCGCGTTCCTTCATATAGATCACTAAGAACAAAAAGTGCCAAAATGTAAGTCAATTATGGGTGCAAAACTGTCTTATCTAATGCCAATCACCACACCACCAAAATATAGACCAAGTCATTTCAACTACTTGATATTGGTTGAGAAACCTCAAATAATTGAGATATTATTATTTTCCAAGCTGAATACTATTATTGTTTAAGCATTAATTCACAAAACAAACCTACCGAAGATCAACTGGTGGCAGTTAAGAGAATCTCACATCACAAATAAATACTCAGTAAAACTAAATTGCATTAGATGCATAAAGAGAATAGTTTCTGTTCTATATAATGACTAGAAAGCAGCTTGACACACAGAATTAGCTTATAAACTTCATCTGTTGACTTTGGATAATCCAGAATGATATGTCATCAACAAGCAATTTTTTCACATAATTATGCTGCTGTGCTAGGACCGTACAATTTGTACAACCATTGGTTAGCATTTTGAAGAAGTTAGCTTAACATATTGATAAGTAAATTGACATCTAATCAGCCAGAAATATGGAGAAAACACCACTTAAAAATAAAGCACATCAAGGACAATGGTAACAAAAATTATTGCAAACTGTAGCCAACCTAGCTACCATGGTCCCCATTCCATCTCTTTTAAACAATTCCAACAACAGAACTCCACCAATTCTGCCATCTAAAAGATGTACTCTTTGAACACCTCCCTGAAACACAGAATGAACTATAATTAGCAGGAAATTAATTAATACAACGCAAAGCATATCAGGATTCATGATTTCAAAAATTTTCAAGCACTTATAACACCATGATGTGCAATCAAGGATATCCTGATGTTGGAAAAGTGTTTCAGTGAGGAACTATTAAATTTACTCCTTAAGTGGAAAAAGTGTTTGTTGTGACATGAAGTGAGAGAGGTAGACACCAGCTCATACCCATTTGGCCAGATTTTCACAACTCCTTAATCTTTCTGAAGTTCTCAACCTGGCTGACGCACAAAGACCACACAAACAATATCACGGGTCCATTGAGACAAGCACTTAACTTTCAAGTGTTTCTAAAAGCTAGTAATTGAGTTCCAATGTTTTTCCAAATGCTACATCTACCAAACTCTTGCCTCAATCCTCATTTTTATAAATTGTTTAGCAAGTTGATATCAGTAGTCAACTGGAGCATCTTATAAGGCCTTGTTTGTGATCCGTTTATAGGACCAAGTACCCTGAAATCAAACAAAAGCTCTAACTACAAGCTGTGTTCAGGTGTCTTCCTACCTATCTTGAAATTTTATATATATATATATATATATATATATAAAAGTAAAAGCGCATTAAGAGAGAACAATGATCTCAAGAATTGAAATTGCTTATGAAATTATGCTTATTTTATTTCTTCTAAGAACTCCCTTTTATAAAGGATTAAAGCAGAACAAACTCCTACTAATTCTTAGACAAATAGATAGGAAATTAAATTAACTCCCTAACTGATAGATAATAAAAACAAAACTAACAATAACATAATTGACTTATAATTTGAAAAGGAATCCCTGACTAATCTAGTTTACGAGTGTGAAAAGTCTACAGATTTGATCAAGGGAGCCCATTTGACTGAACTAGATTCACTTTTAACATTGTTTTTATAACTCGATGGTAACAGCACAAGAGCCTAATAAGCATTCCAAAGGCGTAGGCAATCCTCCTTCCCTTACAGTGCTCTTTGGGTTGGAGTTAGGTCCAGTTCTATCATTCTATCGAAGCCACTCATAGTTCAACGATAAGCCTCCCACTAATGTCCTACCTTGTAGGCCACCCGCAAATGTCCAGTACTTCAAACTTCATGCATCAAATGACCATTCTTAGATGTGAGGGCTGTGTCTTAAGTATGTTGATATCACACATCTACTGGGGTCAAGAACCTCATAAGCCTTATATAAGGCTTTTGCAATCCTCCTCCTTTAAAATGCCTTTTGGGGTGGAGTAAGGCCCTATTTTATTGCCATGATAAGCAGAAGTCTCAATCTACAAATTAATGTCAACTATACAGAAGTAAGATACAAAGAGAAAAAGGATCCTTCAAAAGATTGTTACTGGCCTCCGGGTATGCCATATAGCAGCATACATATAGTGCTAACTATTTGTAGTAAAATGTCAAATATATAGGAAAGTCTATGTATAATTAATTGAAACAGGCCTAGCATAAACTTACTTGGCAAACAAAAGCTGCTGCAGCCAATTCTGCAAGGTAACCATTTTCTCGACTTTGTCGCTCATGTCCTCCAATTGCAAAACCTTGTTCTCCAGACCAGAGTCCATTTCCATTGTCAAAGCCAACACCATTTTGAAAGGTTGGGTGATTTCCATTATGTCTTCCATTAGGAAACCTCCCATTCAATGAGGAAGGAACAATTCCGAGGGAGTCATGGTGTTTAATGAAAGTGAGGTCTTCTTCAGCAACGGCTTTGACATAGTTAGCAGCTACTTCACTTTGTTTGGCCCGCTTACGAATCAACATATCTGCTTCTTCGAGCGCCAAGAACCGAATAAGGTGATTATTCTCATCCAGAATCGGCCCATCCATTATGCAAATTAGCTTATCTGCATTAATAGCCAAGGCACAAGCTGTAGCAACTTCATATGTGCTGAAACAAACAAGATCTTGCATCAGCTTCAATGTATAAATAATGATTTGTGAGATACAAAGAAAGTAAACTATTGTCCAAATGGATTTGGCACACGCTTTATACAGAATTTATCAGTAAAATTATTGTGAAGAATAAGGAAGGAGAATATGAATCACCTCTTGTGTTATAAAATTTTGAGTTACAAAAATTTCAGTCATCCATAGTGAGAGAGAGAGAAACGGGCATACTTGCAATTTAAAACTTCTCCAGAACTAGAATACCCAAGGTTGCTTAATAAAACAATGCAACCACTATCAAGCCGCTCATTGATGCGGGTAACATCAACTTTCTTAACTTCACCTGTAGCTCCAAAGTCAATACCATTAACAACACCTCTTCTCTGCAAATAATGAGGACAACTGACAGTTATGTAGATACTAAACAGTTGAAAACTTTTAGCGGCACAAAACCTCTTAAACAAAATCTCAAGACTTGGAAAAACGTTAATTAGCTAAAGACAGCAATCCTAATTCAGTACCTTGGCAGCAAGAAAATTTCCACTAGCAACGCTGACACCAACATCATGCCACCGACTATTGTCACCATGTCGACGGATATTACAAATGGACGGTCCAGGAGAAAGTTTTGCCTCTATCATCATACGAATCTTTCCTGCTGCCTCCATTGAAGCAGAAAGGGCTGAAGAGTCGGTTATTCTATATTGACCCAGATACTCGGCTTTATGCCCTGAAATAAAAAATTTTAAAAAATAAGAACCCCCGTCTCATTCCTTAACTCGCAATTCACACAACAAATGGCTACAACTCCATAGATCAATAAATGCATATTAACTGCACCACTAGAGTATCAATAGCACAAAGATTACGAAAAAAAAATTAAAGGCAACGTAAAAGGAAAAATCAAAATCAAAAGTTTCAGCTACCTCTCTCATTCAAAAGGTCGTCAATCTGTACATGAGTCCCCGGAACAAGCACAAATCTAATCCCCAGGTGATGAAGGAAAGCTATATCCTGCGAGCATCAACCAGAAAAACTAAACTTTAATCACATAGCTCTCTAAAATCAACTGACTTTATTTCAACTTATAAATTTCGATCGCTTAGGTCTATACTCCAACATTGTTTAACCCGCCAAACAAACACAAAATCAGCAATCACTCGCCTTCAAAATAGAGTCCAAGAATGGACTAGACACAACTTCACCGGACATAATCACCACGAAAGTACCGCCACTGTGGGCCCACAAGTACGGCCACGCCTCACGGAACCACCGCACGAACTGGTGATCTTCGGCAGAGTCGTAAATCTCCTCCCCACTACCCCTCTCGCTCTCGCTAAAAATGCGACGTCTCGTCGAACTCATCTTCTTCCCCATCATTTCGCCTTCGTTGCTACCCAACGCCGCCGACGACAATAACTTACTCCGGCGAAACCGAACAACCCCATGGCGGAGACAACGTGGGAGGGGATCCGGAGAGAAGAGCAGATGAGGTTTCAGGGAAAGAGAGTGAGTTGAAATGAGAGTGGCCATTCGAGAATCGAAGTCGTAACCCTCAAAATTTGAGAGAAGACTAATCGGCGAAGTGCCGGTCGGGTTGGTGGTTGTGGACTAAAGAAATGGCCGCGGCGGCTCAACTTTGATGGAAGTGGGTCCCACTGCAATACTAAATTCCGGTGGGGACCACTTTAGTCTTTGTTTTACTAGATACCTCTTGTACTCATTTTACTAGATACCTCTTGAGAACACGTGGAGTGTATATTTATATTGATTTTTCTAAGAGTGGGAAATTTCCAATTTTATAAAATCATAATTATATTTTTTTTAGTTTAATGAGTTATAAACTTTATAATATTTGAAGAGGTGTTGGTAAAGTTGTAAAAAATTTTATTATGTAACCAATGTTTTAATTGATTATTTTTAGACTTATAATTATTTTATTTTTAATTTAAATTATTATTACATTAATCCAATTTTAAAATATTATAAATAATATTATAATATAATGTTGAATTGAGGTAACCAAGACGAAGAGAAAAAGCCACATTGATGACGGAAAAGATCTTCTATACTCATAATTTTGTACTAACTTTGTTTCACAAGATTGTATTCACTTAAATATGTGGGACTTAAATAAATGTGTGGCTAGGATTGTATGGAATAGAGTGAGTACAGAATTATGGATATAGAGAATTTGATCCCATTAATGACATGGACTTCAACAATAATTAACTCTTAATAAATTTTTAGTTCGGTTTTATATTAAAATTAAAAAAATCAAAATTTGAATAGAACATTAAATAAATTTATTTATTTGGAATAAATAAATAAATATACAATATTATAAATTTTTTATTCAACAAAAGAGAAATGTTTGGATTTATCTTAAGTCTCGGATTGAAAGCAGCAATGCCACTAGCCATTTGGGATTTTAAGACCTCTGAACGCTTATCATCAGCACATACACAAGCCAGCTTAGAAACATAGCAATGGCACTAGATATTGTGGTTTGATAGAACTAATTAGCAACTTCACCTTCTGTATAAGAATTCACAGCAAAGACAGAGAGAGGAGGAATGTACCTTGAGCAGAGAATCCAGAAATGGACTGCCAACTATCTCCCAAGATATCATCAGCACAAATGTAATCCCTCTGTAAAGACGAAGATAAGGCTGAAGTTCCCTGAGAGCCTCCACGTATCTCCTATTGTCATCTGAAACACCACCGTACCACCACACTTGATCACCGCCATCGCACTTGCAGTCTTCCACCGCCGCCGAGCTCTCTTTCCTCGCAAACTTTCTTTCCACTCTCATGCCACGGCAACTGTAGGGTTTGATTTTAGGGTAGCTACAGAGAAAGAAAAAGCCTAGTGATGTACTGTGACAGGAAGAGGCGGTAATTGCTCTTCCTGCATGATCATTCGCAGAGATAAATGGGCTTGAATTGCAGGTGGACATAGCTTTTTACTGCTCTTTTTCTTGCTCCATCTCTTCTGATGAATGTTAGAATAGAGACAGAGACAGGGTATGGATGGATGGTGTAAGCAGACAAAAGACGCGGCTAAACCGTGGAGTGAAAAGGCGTGGTAGGGAAAATATGACAATGACAAAACAAAACAAGCTCGTTCGCGAATCTAAAGGACACTTATGCTTGATTCGATGAGCTGATCGGACACATGACTTCGATAAGAAACAACTTGCGTTTTAAATATTTGCATGTTGCATGTTGGTTATTGGAGTGGACCTAATGACGTTGTATCAAGCCTGTAATCGGGGAACGTACACTTGGAGAAGGCTGCCAATATGTTTGCAGAAGCGATTAGGACCTCCATTCTTGACGAGAGACTTGGGTAAGTTATACCGGTTCGAATCTTCTATCTAATATTATGATGCTTTATTCTATCTCATAAATTTAAATTATTTATTTATGTGAGTCTTGTATAGGTCCTGTATAAATAAATACAGGACCTGTATAAATAAATAGTTGAGATTTATGAGACAGAATAAAATGTTATAATATTAGATAGAAGATTCTGTCCCCAATTAGACATATATTATTTGTTTATATCTATAAAATTTGCAATAGAAAAAGAATTAAATTAAAGATTTGAGATGAAAAGAAGCGAAATCTGCAAATAAAAAATTCTATAGTTGGATGGTACGATGATTGGTGGTGGTCAAAGGAATTATGCTTGATTCCTTGGGAATAAATGTTTGCGTTTCTTTATCAAATGGAATCTTCTGTTTGGAAATGCTCTTTCTCTACCGGTCAATTCAGTGGTGTTGAATTAAGGAAAAAGTAATAAATTATAAGTTTATTGAAAATTTCATTTAGCTCCTTCAACATTTAAAAGTTTTATTTAAAGTTAGCTCAAATGTTACCTAATAATTGGGAATGAAAATGGGCCTCGCCCGACCCACGGGCTGGCCGGTTCATGGCTCGATAGGTTGGTGCTGCCCTGGCTAGCCCGACCCAATCTCATACTTTTTTAAAAATTTTGACAAAACGACGTCGTTTTGTGCCTTCTCGTCAAGCTATAGGTTGGGTTTGACAGAGACAACCCCTACCCAAATGTGGCCCGTGGCCTGATTAACCAAAGCTAAGTCGGGTCGGGTCGAGCCATATTTGTCATCTCTAATAATGACATTGGAAGATTTGCATATTGCAATTAATTACAAGTATCTTTTTAAATAAAATAAGAGTGCTCTTATTTTCTTTACTCTGAAATTTGAAAAAGTCTAATAATACGCAGCTTTATTTTTAATTAAGAGATAGCATATTAAATCTTACTTTCTTTATTAGGTACAAATTATATACTTTAGTTGTTTTTGCTTTCATTTTTAAGTTACGATGATCTCATTGTTTTTTTTTTCTCTTTTTAAGTTTTCTCTAGCTTTGAAAGAAATAACTTTAAAATGTGAAATTCTCTTGTCATGCATGTTGTATAGTTATATTTATAGTTAGTGCATACATTTCACCTTTTAAGAATATTAGATATAATTTTAATTATTAAAATTTAAAATTTTCATTGATACATTGAATTTAATCTAATAAAATTTTATGGTAAAATATAAAATAAATAATATAGTCTTCCAATAAACCTTTGTTTTTTAAAAAATAGAATATGGGTTATATAATTGTGATTGAAGGTTTACACAAATGACTAAAAAATTCAACTGGTTCGACTGGTTTAACAGTAAAATTTTTGAAATGTTTAATACTTCAAAAATTATTTAATTATTTAATTATGATTTTTTTAGAATTAAATCTTTAAAATAATAAAAGACTTCAAATTCAAATCAAGATAAGGTAGAACTACAATAAATTTGACTTGGATAAAGACCTAATCTTATAAAAGATATGGACGTGCATCATGTGACTAAAAGGTGTAATAAATGAAGAATTCTACTACGTGAGACTTTTTGCTTCGGAGTAGCCACAAATTCGGTTAAATTTTTTAATCGTTATTTCATAAAGCTTTGTGGCCTCTTTAAAGGAAAGCATTTTTATCTCTTCTTTCTTTCTTTTTCTGATTCTTACTTTTTTTTTTACTTTTCCATTTATTTCTTTATAAAAAATAAAAAATAAAAAATTTAGTTTTATAATTTATTCACTTTACTATCGAATATCGCAACTACAAAAAATAAATCAAATTTAGCTTTGTTTGGTGAATGACTTATCAGCTAAAAATTAGCTAATTGACCATATTTAACTTATTAACTATCTTAGGGTATGTTTAGATGTGGGTGGAGGGATGGAAGGGAATGGAATGAAATGACCCAAATGACTCAGGCCATTATTTGAGAGTCTATTTTGAAAAAGGATGGAATGACAATTAATGACTTTGGAAGCCATCCTTTGCCATCCAAAATCTAATATTTTGTGACCTCCCAAATTGGGGGGTCAGGGATGGAATGACATGGCTTGCCTTCCAAATTCTAATTTAATGACAAAAATACCATAAAAAAATTAATGAAATTACAACCCCAGTCCAGCAAATACCTACGCGGCTACATGTTACTACGTTCATTGTGTGTCTCCTTCAACTGGCTTCTTCCATTGACGAACGTTTTCCTCCACAGCTACTAGGGTCATCTGTTTCCGTTCCATCAGGTAAGCATCGACTAATCAATGAACTTAGTTGTGTATGGATATGCCTAACGAATAGTACAATGCAATGAGGGTTAATGAAAATAAGAAGAAAGTTGATTGCTTATATAGGAAAATGACAAAACTATATTCTAGGCATCCTATAATTTGAAATGCTTTGGGGTAACTAAAATAGTTTCATAGCAACTATGCATATTTTATTACAAGGGTAATTTTGGAAAAAAATATTACAAGTCATTCCATTCCATTCATTTTTTATATTACTTCCAAACAATGGTCAAAGGAGCCCCTCTCTTATTTTATTTAAACTTCTAAACAATGGAGTGACTCATTTCATTTCATTCCATTCCACTCCATTCCATTCCGTTCCATTAATTACCATTTCATTCCATTCCATCCTAAACTCCCAAACATACCCTTAAACACCTGGTTATTGTATTTAGTAATCAATTTGTTGGCTGATTGAGCCAGATTTTCCAAAAGCTAAAGAGGAGCAGCGTTTGACGTTCAGCTGATTAAACTTGACGAGTGTGCCCTCTGTCTCTTTTCATGCTCCAACCCAGATGGAAAGATTCGTCGGTGGCAAGTTCAAGCTTGGCCGCAGGATCAGCAACGGATCCTTCGGCAAGATCTGTAACATCCCGTCCCCTATTAAGGGTAAGGACCCGAAATTTCAGTACATATGAGCTCAAAGAGAATTTAAGACAATGCATTTTCTTGTTCATGCATCATATTAGCATATATGGGCATAAATACGGAATGTTTCCGTATAAAAAGTGGTACATACATTCATTGACAGCTTTCGAGTATTATTGAAATTAAATGTGGTTTTATTGAAAATGAGGAGTAGAAGGAGTAGAAAGAGCGATCTTGAAATGAGTTGTGATAAGGAAAGATTTAGAAACAAGATCGGTAGTGATCAGGAAAATATTCACTGAGTGTGCTTCAGTCTGTTAGCCACAACGTTTTCTCTAGTCATCCAAATGAGATGATTCTTAATTTGGATTAAACTAGAGATATATAGCTTCATTTCATATGAAGACATCGAGTTTCAGTTTTGTCTCTAAGAGTCTCAAAAGTTGTCATGAAGTTAAGAATAGGGTGCTGGGCGTGGAAGTTGGTCGTAAAATTCATTTTCCGACTTTGGGAGAAAATATGGGTGTAATTTAGATAGATTTTGGCAAAGTTGCTTTTTGAAGAGTTGTAAATATTTCTTTTATCTTTCCAACGGTATATAGTATGAAAAAATTGGACATCGGAGTCAACAGTTATGGTCTTTACAATTGGAGATGTTCTGGAGCAAAAAGTAAGACGAAGTTACTGTTCATCATCTGAACACTTTTCATCTTCTTGACACTGTTCATCGTCTTGACATTGTTCATCGTCTGAACACTGTTCATCCACTTCGTCTGAACACTGTTCATCCGATTCGTCTCATGACGTCAGCATCGTCTCATTTTGGCCAGAACATATTCTAGCCAAAATTTGATCCTCTAGATGACAGAATTGTCCTTTGGGGTCTTCATAAGAGTTGTAGCTCTTGAAATTGTCTTTCCAACCATATAAATAACTCCTTAATCTGATATCTGTAGAAAAAGTTATGGCAAATTTCCCAATCTTGAATCGTCTGATGACGTCATCTTCGTCTCAAAATGACATCATCATCGTCTGCTTTTGTTTTGACCCCTCATATGAAAGAATTGGCCTTTGAGGTCTTCATGAAAGTTGTAGCTCTTCATGTTCTCTTTCGAACCATTCAAAGAACACATCAATCAGAGATTTCTATAGAAAGTTATGGCTGTTTCCCCGAAACAGGTTCAGTATAATTGAGTTCATGAACATGGTTGCTTCTTTTGACCATAACAACTTCTCTAGACCTCCGAATGACTTGATTCTTGAACCATTGGATTCGTAAGA
>JAOSBM010000206.1:3607241-3619830 GCA_027568955.1 Erythroxylum tenue | reverse complement strand
TGCGCCACTTCCGAAGATCGTGTTGACAACGATAACCGATCGGTCATCTTGTCGTTTGGCACTGCTAACGTCTCCTGCCCCAAACTGTGCCCCACATCGGTCGCCTTCGTTTCTGTGTTGTCTCCATCAGCTCGGGTTGGAATTCGTAGCCAGAATGACTCGGTCGGCCGTCGCACCCAGTTGCTGAGCGGAGACTTGCCGGTGCTCCAATCGCGACTGCAGAGTTTGACGAATCTCTGAATCAACGTTATCGTCCAGGGCTATGTTTTGCTCGTCCTGGTCTTAATTTTGAGGCCGGAGGTGACCATTCGAGTGTGAAGACTGTGTGCGAGAGTCGGAATGTATTGGTAGGAGAACAGCTGATGCCGTGACGGCGGCAATATCAGGATCGACTGCCACTGCCTGACTGATCTGTATGGTTCTGGACGTGGTGCCCTGACGTCGGACCCCACGGTGGGTGCCAAATAGTTCTGCCGGATTCTGCTGAGGTTGAACGCCGTTGTTTTGATCCATGACCTGTGCGATCCCGGCTGCGAGATACCTGCAAAACAGATAACAGCGGGCCGAGAATTGTTTCCCGGGAGGCCCCTCCGATGCTTAAGTCAGTCTTTGTGAGAAAAGTTTTGGTAGTTGAGAATACGGGGAACAGCTAGGGTTACAGTCTCATACCTGAATCATGGTGAAATAGTACCTTATATATGCTGTGGATGCTAGGTTTACGTAGATTCTTGTGTTTGCACGGGAGTCTAACTCCTGTCGAGCCGTACGGGCCATGGACGTACGAAGATGGGCCTGGGCCTAGCACAGTCGGCCCAACCAAGTATTATTAGTGTTATTTGCATTCATTTTAGCTATATCTTAAGATTTGAGTATTTTTATTATTATTTCTATTTAGTGCTTTTATTTTCCTATTACTTGTATTTTCATTTATTTTATGTTTTATGAATTGTTTCTGTTACCTGCATCATTCTTATATTGTCTTATTTGCATGTGGGTCTACCGACCGAAACAGCCTCTCTACTATGTAGGGGCAAGACTGCGCATTATTGGACCTCCCTAGATCCTGCTTCAATGCGAAATTTCATATTAGTTGATGATGATGATGTAAAGTTGGATTTGATCAAACTTTGAATCTTTTAAATCTAATCAAGTTGGGCTCGAGCTACGTGTCTCGAACACGATAAAGCTCAAATCGGCTTCAAACTCAAGTCGAACTTAAGATCTGGGCTAAAATTTTAGATCAAAGCTCAACCCATTGTTATCTAAAGTTTAATGTCATTGATTTGTCATCTATTAGATAAAGAAAGAATGATAATAAACGGGCCAAACTTTTTCATTAATAATTCAAATTTAATTTAATTAATATTGTTCATCATAAATTTATAAATTAATAGATCAAAATAACATCTTTTCAAATAATTAAACCAAAATAAAGTATTTTTGAAAGAATAAGTTATAATTATTAAATTTTTAATTGATTTTTAAACTCAATATCAACTACAAATTTGATCAACTCAAATTTAGTTATTAATTTTGGACTACCATGATTGTCATTCCTAGATGAACTATACAACTTTATAATAGCATTTTCTTACAAGATCATAAAATAATTTTAATTAAAACAATTACACAATATCTTCTTATGTATAATAATGTTTGTCTATTGAACTTTTTTTTTGAAGAACACTGACATATCCCTTTTGTCTTATTTATATTATTAAATCAATAATTTACTAAATTTAGTAATTAGCTATGATAATTTTTAAGAAAATGTTCAATTGCTAATAAGAATGAAGAAAGTTGAGGGCCACCTTCAAGAATGTGCATAATCAATACTAATCACATGGGAAGAATTTAGGAAATAAAGAGAAAGTTAAAGTTAATAGGAATCTCACTCATTATATTTCATAAATTTTTATGTAAATTTTCGGCTGTGCCTATCTGATTAAATTTTTTAAAAGAATTTCAAAAGCAACATTATTTTTTACAAAACAATGTCATTTTTTATGTTTTTGTTGAGTCACGGATCAGGCCAGACCGGCCTATGCTCGACCTAGATTGATTCTTAATTAATAAAAAGGCTTTGATTTTAAATAACCTTTAAAAAGAAAAAAAGAAAAAAATTAATAAAACATGAAATAAGTAATAAATTAAATAATACTAAAAGGGATTAAATTAATTATCTGATAATTATTAATAATTTTAAATTTTGGACAATTTTTTGAATTGTTTTATTTTTCTTATTAAAAGAACTTTGGAATAAAACAAAGTAGAGGAACTTGTATATAAAACGAAACTATGGATATTTTATAGGGAGCGAAATGCAATTTGATGGCAAACTAAGCTTTCCGGAATTTACAATTTATGCCCAAAACAAATCAGTATTTGCAGTTTTCTCCCGTGGACAGCTTCGCATAAGGAAATATCTTCCGTACTCGCAACCATTACTGACGCGTACGAAGAAAGAGCCCATATTTGGCATCTTCGAACCTCACAAAGCATCTATCTTTCTCCATCTTCAAGACCTTCTTCTCCCTTTGATCTTAAAAGGTTACGTTTTTATCTTGTTGCGTTCTTCAAAGTCTGTGCCTTTGTGTTCTCTTTGCGTTTCGGTACGTCCCTTTCCTGTTAATTGCTCTAATGCATGATCTTTGATATCTAGTGTTTAGGATTTTCTCGTGCTTGGCTTCCATTTTCTTGGCTTCATCTTCGAGTTTAAAGTCACCCTTTGGCTTTCTTTTGTCGGTTTGGACCTCGCGGTTTGTTATATCCGCCCAAGAATTGTTCCTATATAACCCCGCGTTAAATAATTCCGACGAATTCACGTTTTTTGTTGCTGGGTTGTTTTTCAATCTTAGGTAGACTCTGTTTCCATTACTGATCATCACTTGGTTTCTTTGGTTCATTTTAACTTTTTCAAAAATTCTCTTTCGCAGCTAGCCTTTTGGGTTATTTATGGTACTCTTTCCCTACGATTATTGAGTTGAACTAGCTTGGTTGTTGGAGTTACTGAAACTGAGTTTTGGTGTGCATATTTTTTAGTTTTCATCTTACTTTTATGCTTTATACTTCTGAAATTCGGTCTCTTCGTGACCTCTGCAACGTTTATGTTGGTTTTGACATAGGATGGAAGGTGTAAGGCATCTTGAAGATCCTAAGATGATGTCTGAAACACCGGAGATGAATCAAGCAAGCCCATCTAAGGAAGGGAAAGGCAAGAGACTGTGGAAGAAAGTGAAATATCAGTTAGTGGAGTACCATTCTTTGCCCGGTTATTTAAGGGACAATGAGTACATTTTACGTCACTACCGTGCTAACTGGCCCTTGAAGGAGGCTTTTCTTAGTATCTTCTCTATCCACAATGAGACATTAAATGTTTGGACGTAAGTTTCCTCTCTTATGCAACACTACCCATGATCAGCAAGTAGGACAGCATTTGTTTCTGTTGCTGGAGCTTTTGACTTGGATTTTGAACTGTGCTTGTGTTATGAAATGCTAATTTTTATGGATTTATAGGCGTCCCATTTTGTGAGGTTTATAGAAGATTGACCTCATGATTGTTTTGATATCTCATCCATGTACTCTCAATTGTCTTTCAAATTCCATTTTATTTTTTGGGCTAGATTCATGTGTCAGTGTAACTTAAACATTTTGGATTACAAGTTGAATTGGACCTAGAGATTCGTATTTAAAGGTTCATAGTGGTTCTGAAATACTGAGTACGAGGTAATGACTTTTATGAAAGAGGATGTGTGGCTGGTTTTTCACCTTTCTATTTCTTCTACATGGTGGAACTTGAAATATCTTTACACTTTGTAAGTCCTAGCTCTATTTTGGCTTTATTAATGGTTGAAACTTTTTGCATAAGGAATTTTCTCTAATTTAAAGGTCTGAAAGAGAGTGATGAGGCTATCATAAAGGTACAAATTTAACTATGGTGGAAATTTTTTATCAAGGAGCAAAAGAGCTCAGAAGTAATGCAGGTAGAGGTGATGAGAATGGAGTGAATGCTCTGTTTACCTGTCAGACTGTAGGGGAAATTGAAATGCATAGTACTAATTACGTTCCAAGAAGACAGAAAAAATGAGTAGTTTTCCTATCATGTAGTTAGAGGTGGATCTGATTATATAATAATATTATATGAAGATACTGCCTGAATATTGTCATAGAAAGGAAACCTATCATTTTCCTTCCATTGGTTAATATTTTAGATATATAAACATGGAGTTTTGGTTATTGCCTGAAGTAATTTCCATGATAGTAATTTTAGTTTTTGTGTTTTAATTTTTATTGACTGAAGTCCTTAAGTTGTCAAAGAAGTAAGCATTGTTACTAGCTTAAATGGTAATAGAGTGATCAGATGATGTATAAGTCTATCTGGATTAGATAAAGGAACTATTACAGAAATTTTCATTGCTCGTAGGTGCAACCTTCAAGGAAACAAGCAAAAAATATCATCTCTAAACAGATGACATGGAATCCAATCAAGGCTATGCAATTCACGTATCCAAGTCCTGCCATGTTGCTTAATTGCCAAAATTTCCTATTACATTTTTATGGTGTCTTTTCCCAAGAATTTCTTTTCAGTTAAAAACTGCAATACTTATCTGCCAAGTCTAAATTTGATTGTACAGGTCTTTCAGTTGGCTATATTTTTTCTTTTTCTCTCTTCATTGATTGCTCAGAAGTTCATGTGTGAGCTTGTATACAAATTGCACTAAAGAATAAACTATTGTTTTTGCAGGCATTTGATTGGGTTCTTCTTCTTCCTTTCCCTGACCATATACACTGCAGTGAAGGTACCAAAAGTTGTTGATCTCCATTCTCTACAACTTCCAGAGGTGCTAAAGGCTGATCTCCATAAATTACATGCATGCCTCCCTTCTTTGCCTCATATGCTTGATCTGCAAAGACTAAGGGAGGAATTGAAGTCTACCTTGCCTAAAATGGATGTTATTCCCTCTCTCTCAAAATGGCATGTTGTGGAACTTCTTTACAATTGCTTGCCTGAGCGTTTCTCCCATGGAAACAATACGGATGTTTGTGTCCTGGTAATGTTTCTTTCTCATTCATCATTTTGAATTTTGTGCCTTTTGCTGTCATCATCCTTTGACGGAGAAAATGATAAAAAGAAATATAATGTTAATGTGGTTTATTGTCTTGGCCTTCTTTTGGATCTCAGTTGTTCAAACTTTGCAGTCCCTTTTATTTATTTATTTTCTAGTGTATTATGTTGCTTTATCGTGCTTAGAATGCCTTTGTTTGCATTCTAAGGATAGTAGCTTTATTGTATGAGTCTAAGGATAGTAGCGTAAAGCATGGAAACAAACCTTAGCAAATAAGTTGCAAAGTTGAAGTCATCTTTATGTAGATTCAATTAAGGAATAGACACGTAATGATAGGCATGGGATATGATACATGCAAGGGTCTATCTCATCTAGTAAAGAAAAACCTTTTCCTAAGGTAAACATTTATTGAAAAAGTTCTTAAGAACCAAACACATATATAGATAACAAGATACACTTCATCATATGCATATAGGAGGCAAAGTAGAGCATCATATGCATACGTATATGGTTCATACTTGCAACCTAGGGGGGAACAACTATCACACACTCTCACATACTCATTCCTTCATTTGGCTAGAACCTTTGAACTTGCATGCTTGTTTCTTTGAGTTTAGATCATGTTGATGAAGATGAAAAGTAATCATATGAAGGAAACATCACATAGGGCATTTAATTTTGATTTGTTTACATTTTGAGGCAAACCAGTTGGCAAAGATGTTAAGCATTTTGAAACAGAACCTAATGAAGATAATGTTGAAGCTGAGATGAAATAACCAATTTTTGTTGGCTCTAAAAATCTATAAGGATTACACTATAAGGTTGTGTTATTTGCACTTTGGCTGCTACACCTAAGACGATAGTTCTTAATCATGGTACTTGTGCTATCAATATAGAGTATTTTATATGATGTTACTTCAGATTGGGAAAACATAAATGGACGCTTCTAGAGTATCACTTATCCCAAAAAAAAAAAAAAACTGAAACGTATATGACCACTAATTTCACCATCCCTGTTGGTAACGAGTATGCAAAGAGCCAGTAAATATCTTAGCTTAAATGGCCCTTGTGGGTGATGGTTGGGATGAAGCTCAAGGGGTGAATCTAGATGCTATGCAGAGACGCAAAAGGACAACTTTTTAACATCATACTGATATAAAAGTTCCATCACCAGTTTTCATATTGAGCATATATAGTTTCAAGCATTGGAAAATCTTAAATAGAAAAAAAATTATTCTTTTGGTGGTTGATTTCATCTTGTTCTTCATGACTAAACGCAGCGTAGCATGTCGGATGATGTGGCAAACATAATAGCACCATTGATGATGGGGCCAATCACCAGGTGGCCATTTTTCGCTTTCTTGGGTGGAGCCATGTTTTGCTTGCTTGCTAGCAGTATTTGCCATCTTCTATCTTGCCACTCCGAGCGCATGTCATACATAATGCTGAGGCTCGACTATGCAGGAATTGCTGCTCTAATCTCTACTTCCTTTTACCCTCCTGTTTACTACTCTTTCATGTGCGATCCATTCTTCTGCAACCTTTATCTGGGGTTCATAACTATCCTGGGAGTTGGAACCATCTTGGTTTCTCTGCTTCCAACGTTTCAGACACCTGAGTTCCGCCCAATTCGTGCATGCCTCTTCTCAGGCATGGGCTTGTCTGGATCGATACCTATTCTGCACAAACTTATATTGTTCTGGAGCCTGCCAGAGGCACTCCACACAACCGGCTATGAAGTTTTGATGGGACTCCTGTATGGAATTGGGGCACTGGTGTATGCGACGAGGATTCCTGAACGATGGATGCCTGGGAAATTTGACATTGCAGGGCACAGCCACCAACTTTTTCACATACTCGTGGTGGCTGGAGCATACGCACATTATCGTGCAGGGCTGGTTTACCTCAGGTGGCGAGACTTGGCAGGATGTTAAATGAAGTAAATTCTGGAATCTGATGATTTGCATTCACCTATAAGTCTCCAACGTCATTGTATAAATAAGTAGGTCAATTGGGTGATGATGCAAGTCAGGAAATGGAAAACTGAATAGCAAAAAATGCTACTAGCTCCCATTGTAACTTTGAAACGTAGATTATATTGTATGCTTTATGTTCTGCTGAATGACAAATGCAATGTTAGTTTCTTATCTCAAATATAATGTAATATGAAAAACTTGGAAACGACTGTCGAGTTCGAGCTTACTTGGCTCCTTAATCAACAGTGACAAGGAACTGCGGAAGATGATACGGATGTGCTTTCATTGAGAGTCGAACTCAAGACCTCCCGCTTACTAAACGGGTGCTCTAACCAACTGAGCTATGAAAGCTATGTTGGGCACCGGATAGTTTGCAGGAGTCTCTTTCGTTTTTTTATCATGCATTTGTCGGCACAAAACCCTTATCACGCACACCAATCTAAGTGTCATTCACTCGCTCTCCTTCTAAGACAAGGAGTACCCCACCGACAGTTCACGCATTGTCTTCCTTCCACCCAACCCAATACTCACCCCGCGCATTTTAGCCATACTTGTACCAATTAACTAGCCAAAGACCATGACACTCCCACAACAGTCTCTCTCTCGTCACAACGACAAGACTCTACTCGCTGGCTTGGCCTATATTGCATGGATCGTATCTTGTCTTCCCTGTTTTACTGGTTGTTCTCTGCTAAATCTAGGAACCAACTTGCAATGTTTCAATCCCTTATGGCACCATCCGTCTGCTTGTAGTCACGACGATGGTTGCCTCTGAAGTTTGTAAGTCTTAGTAACTTGTATCCTTGAAAATGGTTGTTCCAGAAGTTTACCAGTCTCAATACTCTCCTATGGCGAAATCAAATGCTCGAAACCATAAATCATCTTTCTCCTGTCTCAACGATGGGTTTGTCTACCTTGGTGGCTCATTGCTCGCTTTTTTATTAGTTTGGTCGTTTTGGTCGTACGCTGGTCCCAGTTTCACTCATAATTTAGAGCTGACGGTCGCTGGTAATTTGACGTCGAATGTTGGTTCAGATTCAACACAATGTCTCCACGGCGAGCCCGCCGTTAACCTCGGCTACGACCCTCCGGAGCCCACGTTCTACGACGACCCAGAACTTCGATACTCCATTGACGAGACAGTGAAGAACTGGGACAAGAAGCGAAAAGAGTGGCTCAAACACCACCCTACGTTCGCCGCCGGAGCACGTGATCGCGTCGTCATGGTCACGGGTTCTCAGCCTTCTCCGTGCAAGAACCCGATCGGCGACCATTTGCTGTTGAGGTCCTTTAAGAACAAAGTGGACTACTGTAGGATACATGGTATCGACATTTTCTACAACAACGTGTTGCTACACCCAAAGATGAGAAGTTTCTGGGCAAAGCTGCCGGTGGTTAAAGCGGCGATGTTGGCTCACCCGGAGGCCGAGTGGATCTGGTGGGTCGACTCGGACGCGTTGATTACCGATATGGAGTACAAGCTACCGCTAAGTCGGTACGACTACAAGAGCCACAATATCGTCGTCCACGGTTGGGCTAAATTGATATATGAGGAGAAAAGTTGGACGTCGTTAAACGCCGGCGTGTTTCTGATCAGGAACTGTCAGTGGTCTATAGACTTCATGCACACGTGGGCCAATATGGGTCCGATGAGCCCTGATTACCCTAAATGGGGCGAAATCCAACGGTCCCTATTCAAGGACAAGTTGTTTCCAGAGTCAGACGATCAGTCGGCCCTAATTTATCTGATCCATCAAGATAAAACTTTGACGGACAAGATTTACTTGGAGGGAGAGTACTATTTGGAAGGTTACTGGGTTGATATATTGCCGACGTTGGATAACATAACGGAGAGGTACACGGAGATGGAGAGAGCAGACGGGAAATTGAGGAGGCGTCACGGCGAGAAGGTAAGCGAGCAATACGGTGCGTTTAGGGAGCGGAATTTGAGAGGGTGGGGTAACGGAAAAGGGAGTTACAGACGGCCGTTTATCACCCATTTCACAGGGTGTCAGCCGTGCAGTGGGGACCACCACCAGATGTACGGTGGAGAGAGTTGCTGGAATGGGATGATCAAGGCTCTGAATTTCGCTGACAATCAGGTGCTGAGGAAGTATGGGTTCGTGCACCCGGATCTACTGGATTCCAATACCGTGGCGGAGACGCCGTTTGATTTCCCTGATGAAGGACCATGGTAATTATATTCATGGTCTAAATGTAATTTCTTGGAATAATTTGAAAGTCATTATATGAAAATTTAAGTTGAAAGCGATTTATGTGTTATGGAAAACACATTTATATATCTTCACTTTGGATATTTGATTTTGCTTTTTGGCTATGATAATTTCCAACTTTTGAACTTTGACTTTGTGAATATAATAATGCAAAGTGGCTTAACACAGGAGTGTAACGTGTGTGTGCTTTTTGATGGTTCAAGTGTGGCATGATTGGATGGTAATCTTAAGCATATCAATCACTCTGCTATCATGGGAGAATGATTTTGTTAGGATAGTGAGATTTTAGGTATATGAACAATGCAATTAGTCTTTATGGAAGTTCTTCAGAGTTCAGACCTCACGCCTCAAAAGATTTTTACGAAGAATTAGTAAGTGAAGACTGAAAAGGCTTTTATAAAATTTGTTAAGAGTAAACTCAAATTTGTATTTGATTAAATTTAAGTTGACTCGGGCCGAGCCGGGTTTAAGAGAATTGGTTCAGCCTAAAATGATACAGCCAAAATGCCGAAACAATGTCGATCGAGCCTTAGAACGTCCGACCAAACCTCGACTTGACCATTGTCAAACCCTAAATAGCATATAACAAATATCACAAATTCTTAGACTGCACATTGAACGTTAACTGATTTGAGAAATCCAAAACTAACTTTTAAGTTACAGATATAATGGTTGCATACCCCATATGTATGATTTAAGAGTTACCATAGAGTCTGCACGTCTATATGTACTCTTAAGACGACATTGCATTGGGATCATCATCCTCATCGTCTCCTATCGTACGCCCTATCGTACTCTTAGACGGCATTGCATTGGGATCATCATCCTCATCGTCTACTATCGGTGCTTCGTTAAACATGTACTGATTCTGATACTCTATTAGGTATTGTGTTGATCTCTTCACATCCAGGAAAAGATTGTAAACTCTAGTAATGTCCTCAGTTTCCACAATCTTTCCTTTTCGCTTCTGGCAGGCCAATGCGGCAGCAGTAATGAGATGGATGGCATATCTCAAGGATGTTTCTGCTCCAATATGTGTTAGTAAGGCCTTCGCCTCTTCAGTGATCTCTACATCTTCTTCTTGGCATCTGATGTCCAGAATCTGGCGAATTTCGTCCTTAGTATATGGTTGAGTGGATATAATAAGTAGCCGATCCAGGAGATCAATTGGAATTCCATGAGGAGATTTGTAATTTGTCCCTCGAATCGAGGTGATCCCTCTGTTAGTAGCAACAACTAATATTGGTGCCATCTCATTCTCAAGAGCACGATTCAGGAAAGAGAAGCACTCTATGTCAAGCATGTGCACTTCATCGATGAAAAGGACTCCTGGTACAATCTCAGCTTTTCCTTCCTCCTTCCACTCAGCCACTTTAGTGTCAATTTGTTCCCTAACCTCAGCACGGATTTCACCAGTATCTCCAGTGAAAAGAGCCAGGAATCCCTGTGTTCTGAAAGTAGAGGACAAGTTAATGAGGAGTGACATGCAGGCAAAATCTGAGTCTATCCTACATGGATATCCAAACAGATCTTGGAATGACCAGAAAAAGATATCTGGGTAACGACTGAAATCCAACATAGATGCCAGTGAGATAATAAAAAGCATTTAGACCAAAGCAGAAGGAACGAGCAGGATATAGCAATCGCATGAACATGAACATGAACATTTATGAGGTAACAACTTTACAGCTCACAATGGCCAGTTTGCAGATCAGCAGCAGCTCAACTCTAGGGCAGAAAACAATGCTAAAACCTTTCTTTCTGCAGCAATGTTCTTTATAACACAATCAGCTACCCAATGTACAGAAGATTGTAGCAAATCTATATCTTACAACAAAGACACATTAATATGAACTCAGACACTTGAAAAGATTCTCCAATATAGAAAGCAGCAGTTCTTGCTACTATCAATTCAACTCATTCAAAGACACATTATCTACATCAGAGATGGCAATGAACTAGATCGGCCGGACCAACCCTTTTTTGGTCTGGGACTGGTCCGAAGCCCGATCAACAATGTTGTTTTGTGGTTAGGCGGAGCCAAGGCCGAGGCCGAGGCGGGGCTGGTTTACCAACCCTAATCTACATTCAAAACAACAAAACATACAATTCAAACCAAAGCCTCGTGTAAATCCAAAATCCTTAAATACCCACAATAAGAAAATCATAGATCTAATCATATCAAACATCTAAAATCATTAACATTCAGTAAACCGAAAGACAAAAAGACATAAACTTTACCTGCTATTAATGACATCAATCTCATGAAGAGTCACACAATGCACAACCTCTTTCCTCTTCTGCAACTCCCCATCAGGACACTGGACAAATTTCACCTGAGGCCCCATTGCATCATAATCTCTCGACCGCGAAAACGACCTACCGAGCTTACTAATCTTCCCGGAAGCCTTATCAATCGCAATCACGTCACCACTCTGCACTTTCTCCTTCCCTAACGCCTCTATCATCTTCACCCCCAAGTCATACACCGTCTCCATCTCCGTCGTCTTCAGCGTCAATTTCCCCGTCTTCGATGCCGCTCCGGTCACCGCCGGACGATCAATTTGGACCTCCACAACCTCACCTTCGATCACCTCCGCCTCCTCCTTGATTCTAACGCCAATTGCCTTACGGAAGGACTGCATCAGAGCTTCTGTTTTGGACATTTCGAGAGAGAATATTTCGCTGCCAGAGATCATAGCGAAAGGGGTTTCGAGTCCCAGCGACTTGGCCATTCCCATGGCAATGGCGGTTTTGCCGGTTCCTGGTTGCCCCGCGAGAAGGACAGCCCGACCCGCAATTTTGCCCTCCTTTATCATTTGAAGAATAACCCCGGCGGCTTTTCGGGCTGAGGCTTGGCCTACCATGCCCTCGGATACAGCACGTGGCTCGAGCGCAGAGTCGAGCCCTAGGCCGCGAATGTGAGAGTGAGCTCCTATTCTCTCAATTCTTGTTAAATCCCGAGATTCCGAAAGCTTCAGCTCCGCCATTGGAGGTTTTCGATGATGGCTCTAAAGTTTAGAGAGAGAGAGAGAGAGTGAAGGGCTTAGGGTTTAGGTTTAGGGTTTACACGGTAACTCGAAGTAGCAGAGTGTACATGTAACGTACGGTTGTTTCTTCTTAGGCCTTGTTTGGTTTGGAGTTTAGGAATCGAAAGGGATGGAACGTAACATAGTTCTATCGTTTGGTTGAGAGTTTCATAATAAAATGAAATGGAATGGGATGGAAGCGGAGGATTTCATGTTACGTTCCATTCCATCCTAAACAGTGAAAATAAGAAACCTCCGATTCGGAGGGTTTAGGATGGAACGTA
>JAOSBM010000206.1:3584165-3607141 GCA_027568955.1 Erythroxylum tenue | reverse complement strand
ATAAATCATAGTATCACGAAAATATTTAAAGGACTGGGGAAGGGAACATAACAACAATATGGCTTGATCTTCATCCTTAACTTTTACATCTACATTCTTCAAATCCAAAATAAGAGAATCAAATTTATCCAGATGTGAAAGAATAGATGTACTTTCTATCATCCTCATCATGTACAACTTTTGTTTCAAATAAAGCCGATTTTCTACCGTCTTCTTTATGTATATAGCTTTCAATTTGTCCCACATACCTTTAGCTGCGTTTTCACCAGTAATCTCCTGCAAAACCTCATCGGAGAGATTCAATATGATGGTTGATCTAGCCTTTTTTATCTAGATCCGTGAATATTTCTGATGCCATATTTGCTGGCTTTTTCTCCATTCCATCAAATGAAATCTCACATCCATCTTGTATTAAAATGGCTTGCGTCTTGAGCTGCCACATATCGAAATTAACGCTTCGGTCAAACTTTTCAATAAAGGTCTTCGTTATCGTCATGATGGCCAAAAATTAATATTCTGACTATTTTTCTACAGGTGGGCTCCACACAAGAAACTGAGACAACGGACCCCACAAAAGCACTAGATGTCGCCCCCGTAGGCACAGTCGGGACGTGGATCCCACAAGCAAAATTAAACTTCGTTTACAAAACCGATGCTGTGGGCCCCGTAAGATCAGCCTAAAGTTATGGGCCCCACAAGATAAATCTAGGCAACGGGTCCCGCAAGATAAATCCAAGGCAGTGGGTCCCACAAGATAAAATCGAGGCAGTGAGCCCCGTTTAGACTCAAAAAAATCTAAGTTACTTTCTAATGTGGAGGATCCACCTTAGTGGCAACCACAGAGTATACGGTAAGTTAGATAAAAAAGAGAAGCTCTGATACCAGTTTGTTAAGTTAAAATGCCATCGGATTGGATACCGGTTAAATTTAATAGCCCGAAAAATAGTAACAAAAATAAAGATAGACAAAATAAATGAGACAGAACACAAAGATTTACGTGGTTCGGTCAATGTGACCTATGTCCACGGCCGGAGGGTGAGCAATTTTACTAATATGTGGATAATGTATACAAATACAAAGGCTGGAAAAAAAAAAGAGCTTTCAAAACTCGTAAGTATATAGAAGAAAGGATAAGAGGTTAGGAAGGAGTGGTGTCTTTGGTGTTTGTATTGAAGCCTCAACATTTCCTCTATTTATAGCAAAAGCCCTAAGCATCTGTCCAAAAAATTCTTCAATCTGTGCGCAATCATCGCTCACCAAAAACCTCGCTTGAAGATCTTGAAGATTTTAGCCTAACATAGCTAAAAATACAAAACCTGAAAGATTGACTTTAGAGGAGAAAAAACATGCAGCCAATAGCCACCCATATTTGACATTTGGAAGAGCCAAGCTACATGCGCATGCAATAATATAAGTTAATCATACGATTCTAATTACAGCTTAGTTAACTCCTAACCATTAAATTAAAATTTTCAATATTTCAAAAATTGAATTAAAAATTAAATCGATAAAATAAGAGATTTTGGTAAAAAAATTGATATAAAACTAGTTTAATTTGAATAAAATTAAAGAATTTAAAATTTTATTTTTAAAAAATTAATTATTAAATAAAAATTAATCGACTTATTTTGATTTTTAAAAAATTATTAATTAACAAAAAATTGATTGATTAATTAATTAATTTTTAACAATAAAAGTTATTAAAATAAATTGAACCAAAAATTGAATCGAAAAGTTGAATGTTTTAAAGTTTAAACCGGTTGCGTTTTTTAATCATTAAAAATTTAGTGACATTGCCATAATGCAAGTAATAATTATTAGGATAATTATATAAGATGCAAGTTAGTTTTAGGTAAATATAAACACAACTAGACATTTGTGGGTTTAAAAACTGCAGAGTATCCTATAAGAGGAAGAGATCACAATTTTGTTCAAACAAAGAGAAGCTGCTCATTAAATGGCTTAACATTCATGTTTTAGACACATCTAAAGGGAAGTTGGTCTCGATTCTGGACAAGACTATAAGTGATCATAAAGACTCTCCAGAAATCCACCTTTCAAACATTGCAAAGCATTCCTTAGGCCTGTACTCTGGAGCTGTGTGACCTCCTCCCTGTCAAATACCAAAACCATTATTCACCTATTTTATGGATGGCAATGGGCAGGATTTAAACAAAACAATATCATTACGGTCTAACCCGATCCCAAACTTGATCAAAACGAGTTTAACCTGTTAATCGAGCCAATTAGCCTTCCCTAGTATTCTATTTTGGAACATACCTGACAGTTTAGGCAAAACAAATTATCAATAAAAATATCTTGCCTTCACAGTAGCAAATGTCAGGTGGTTTGAGTATTTCCTTGTGTATCTGCATAAGGTAGTAAGGTTTAGTATTCCAGACTTTACTTTGCATTAAGAAAACAGCACTAAATACCAGAGTTTCCATATACCCTGCAACTTGATGTTCAACAAACCACGGCCTCCAAGGTTCAACAACGGAGTAATTCAATGCCTTGATCCATGATAAAGTTCCCAAGTATGGTACAACCATGTCATGATCACCACTGCATATTTATGTATACAGTCATCTTGTTACTATAAATCAAGCCTGTCTTTGCACTGTTTATGGTAAAGCAAATAAGCAGAGATATGGATAGAGCACCTGTATATTAGAGCTCGGTAACTCCTCGTGCCGAGATAAGAATGATAGCTTAGAGTACTCTGAACGTCATGTACATAATTTAAACTTTTGTTGCATCTAATAAAAGGCCTCGGTTCGCCCTAATTTGCAGAAATAACAGTAAGTTTCTTAGTTATAGTAATGGTAGTACCCCAGAAAATGTCTCACCTTCCAAGCGTGAAGTGCCTTCTGGACACTTATATTGTTGGCCCAGATGTTGCAGAGCAAACCATTGTAATTCTGAAACACAAGTGCCAATTTAAATGGAAGAAAATGCCTGTAGTCTATAGATCCTTATAACCTTAAGGATTGTAGAACAATCAAGGGCTTACCCTGCAACCAAAATGAGGGAAATCAGGTGGTGCGAGCAAGAATCCTGTATCCTTCTGTAGCATAAACCTTCTAACTCCATTCATATTGTTCAATGCTCTGAAGTTTTGAGTGCACTTGGGCTCCAAGATATGTGAATGCTCTATTTTTTCAGTGCACTGTAAATGCCAACTTTGTTTAGTAGTATTGACAGAAATTGATCCATACTGATGAGCAACACACTCATTTAACTGTCTTACCTTTGAGATTGCTTGGAGGATCTTTACACACTTTCTGTTTTTCGGGTCGACATTTACATACTCTCCTTTGCAATTTCTTTTGGCAGACTGGAAGAAGTATAAAAATTAGTACACAGACCAAATGTATGTAGGGAAACAGAGGAATTTCTCAGCTTGCCCTTTAACCTTGTACAGTTCATCAGAAATGAGTGCCATACGGTGAGCAAATGGAACCCTTGAGTTGAAATCAAAATGTATATCTGTTCCTGGATTCCCAAGCAAATAGCCCTGAGTAAAAATTCCAAAAGTTTCAAGAACCAAACTCCATAAAATCCTATGTAATGCAAGAATCTAGACAGCTAGTGACTTACTTTTAGATTCGTATGTTGTTGGTCTTCTAGTTTGGGGCCTGCAGAAGAATGATAAGCATCCACAGTGTTCTCTTGAATTGAAGTGTTGTGACAGTGCAATTACAGAAAAAGAGCATTGTCTTCTTACCAATTGACAATTTCTTAGTAATAATTGGAACGACAAGTCCAGAATATGAATCACCAGCAATATAGAGTGGATTCTTAATGAATTTAGGGTGACTGCGCAACCACTGCAAAATTGCAGACGCAATGAACATAAGTTCCTGATCAAACTAATCCATATGGTGATACTGAATGTCATCAAATACTAAATACTGAATGAAATTTAAAAGATTCTTACACCTTTCTTATGAAATCGCAAACTCGATTAGAATATTTCCTGGCTCCAGTCTCAGAACCTCGAAATGTCTTGGAATATGAGAAGCCAGTACCAACAGGACCATCCAGAAAGATTATACTAGACACCTAATTTCCATTAAATTGCAGATCAGAGCATGATTTTAGAAGACATAAAGAACAAAAAATCTTTCACAGAAATTAAGATAGTCTTCGGGATTGGATGCCACCTTTGTCCATGAATGTTGATTCAACCTCAAAGTTGGAAGGCTGCCATTGTACTCAACAACATTAAACGCTAATGGCCCTGGACAAGAACCCAAAAAAACATGTAATCCCATTAAATAATCATCATCTCTAAGCATGTAACAGCAGAGGAATCACCTATCTCAAAAGCCAGTCCAGAAAAAGCCGAGCAACCAGGGCCGCCAGTGAGCCAGAGAACAAGCGGGTCTTCTGTTGGATTTCGTTCTGATTCCACAAAGTAGTAGAAATACTGGACGTCTTCATTTTCATCCACCCCAACATATCTTCATAAAGAAATTCACAGCTTAACCAATAACTGATAATTTTCCTTATACTATGAAAACGTTTAGTTTCTCTATGCCTAACTAGGAGGCTTACCCAGTTTCGAGTTTGAAAGGAAGAGGACCGGCAAATCCAGGCAGAGACTTGACGCTGAAGAAGGACACCACAGGATTGAAGAAACATAGTAGCACAATAATGAATACGAACTTTAGATAGCGCTTACGGAAGCCGCTCGCCTCCTGCATGTCTACTACTGCTTCTAACTGATGATCTTCAAGCCGGTGCAAGTAGGACCACGTTAAGTGCCCTAACCACTCCTAGCAGCGTGGCAGGTCACTGTGTTCATGGCGTCCAAGTGTCTAATCTATTACAGAGATCATGACACCTGTCCATGACTTCTCGGGACTTTCATGGCGCTTACGTCACGCTTTGGTTAGGAAGTCAACGGTGGTCTATCTCAGTCTAATCTCAAAGGCATACGTTTTTCCCGGATGTTATATTTATGGGATTGAATTAAATTGGGTTTATAACATTTAAAATAAATCTATAAATATTAAAAATAAATTTAATTAAATTATTTGAACACAATAAAAATGAATTGAATTATTTTATATAACTTTTTTACCCTTAACTAAAAATAGTATGTAATCAATGTGTGAGTATTTTATAGTAATTTCTATATTTACGATGAACATATTTGAAAAAAAGATTTTTAATATTTTAAAAAAAATAACTCTTCAATTTAGAATTCAATTCACATCATTTAAGATGTGAATTGAAATCATAAAGAAAATGAGATTTATTTATATGGTTAAATTCAAGTCATCTCTTTTTTTACATTTTAAACGTATAAATTGAATTAAGTTTTATAAAATTAATGAAATGAATCCAATTCATTAATTTCCAAACGCCTGTAAAGAAATAAAATTAAGAGGTGTTTTGATTTGTATCCTTAATTTATCGTTAAAACGACAACCAGAAACTATCTAAAATCAACCATCAAAAAGTAGTACACACGTGAGGATCCTAAAGACTATCTTAAAGTCTCTGACATCGAATCCGGGCAACTGGGAACTCATGTCTTGTCGGAGACTTTAAGATTGTTTTGGTCGACCAATTTCCGACTCATCATCAACCTTGTGGACTGCAGTCTTTTCTAAAGCAGCCTTCGCAAGCTCATTACAATAATTATCATGTTTACTGGTTGATTTTCTAAAGCGGGCATCGTAATTTGTTGGAATAGGCACTTGTTCAGTCGGAAAACTTCCGCCGGTACGACGGTCGATCTGATCGGAGCATCCAGTCATGCATCTGACGAAGAAACTGTTGAGTTTGCTAAACATTACCTTCATGCAGTTGGGCTTTTTCTGTTGTTTGCTAGGTTTCCGTGTAGAGGCCGGCCATGGGTTACAGGAAACTAAACAAGCAAAGGACGAGCCTTAGAAGATAATAGGTTAGGTGATGAGGGAAAAGATAGATGCAATGGGCATTATTTAAACCCTTGGGCTAGGGCTCTAATCGGCCATGAAAATACAGAATCTGAGAGACGAAACCTATGTGGCGTACGTCAAGTATTGAACGGAGGTGTGCATGCTACGAACTTCCCAAATATAAGAGCCTATGGGCATAAAAAGAAACGTAGAATCTACCGTCCCATATAGTGCCGACCGGTAAATTTTAGTTATTTAAAAAAGAATAAATAAATAGAAATATTTAAAAAAATGAAAGTTTCACAAATGTATTTAAAAAGTTTTTGGGTTTCCAGTAAATTGAATTTAAATTAAAAAAAGAGTTTTAAAATTTGAGAGATCCAATCTAAGGTCTGAATAAAATATTTTCATCGTTTTTATCTTAAAAACTCAAAAAAGACAAAACTTTGTAGGGGTTATTTTATAAAAGTAGAAAATAATCAAAATAAATACTTTATTAAAATAATAATATCTATTAATGTATAATCATTTAGTAATTCTAATAATTTAAAATAAATTAAATAATAATTCTCTTTTAATAATTCATGTGATCTTGGTATCAAAATTCTTAAAGTAATTGTTTACGAAAACTGATTGGTTTACGATAATTAACCGATTAATTAATAAATCGACTAATTTTTTATAAAAAAGTTATTAAATTAAACCAAACTAAAAATTGGTCAACTTAAAGTTGTTACAATTTAACTAGTTGGTCTTATTCGACTTTTTAATTATTGAAAAAAAATCACATTCGTTCTTAGAATTAAATTTAAAATTTTTTAAGATTTCGAGTAGTTGGAACTTAAATTTTAGGGTAAAAGATATGGACTTTCTTTGTAATCTTTAAAAAAAATAAAATTTTCTTTTATTTTTAAGATTTTCAATAAAATCTTTGTAATTTTCAAATTTTGAAGGAAAAACCCATTTTCTTAAACTTCAATAAAAAATAACGACAAAATATATGCTACATAAATATTATATATTGACCAATTAAATGTTATTTATATGGTGATTTAATCTAACTCTTAAATTCAAATCGAATTAATTAAATCCAATTCAATAATAAATTATTAGTTTAAGTTGAATATAATTAATTATGAGATATATTATATATTATTATGTTAATTACATTTAAATTTTCCTTTCATTTATTACTCTTTATTTATTTACTTTTTAAACTTTTTTTCTATTTTTATTTTTGTTTTCATTTATTCATATGGGTCATTTGAAAACAACCGCTCTACTAATTGCGTACTACTGAATCTTCTCAGACCCGCTTCTCAGCGGGATTTCTACTGGGTGGTGGTGTTGTTGCTGTTATTGAATCAACTTTTATAAAGCAAAATAAATTGATTAATTTTTTTAAATAATTTTTTAATTAAACTTTAATTTTTTCAATAAATGAATATAACCTTCTTTATTTTTTAAATTCTTTAATTTTATTTCATCTTTAACTAATTTTATGACGATTTAATACCGATTACACCTTTTAAACCTTAAAATGTTTGCCTTATTGTTTTTTTTACTTCGGTTTTAAAATTTTGAATTTTACCATTTAAAAATTATTACTATAAGAAAATAAAATACAAATAAAACAATAATAAGGCTAAACACAGAATTATCACTCACAGGCGGTAACAAGTTATAATCCCGAAATTAATTGAGCTTATACTTCTAAGAAAGAAAGAGGAAAAGGGGAGAGGTTTCAGTTGCCAGGTTCAAGTTCAACACTCCGATAGGTTCTTTAATGTGGTCCTTGTTCCAAAAGGTTGAATCCCCAACCTCAAGGCCTCCCAGTCGCAGGCCCGACCACCGCTGGAGGATTGAATCACGGTATGATCTTGATCAGCTCCCTAGCAGAGCGGTCCACTCCCCTCGTTACCGGGAATCGAACCTAGGACCTTGTTCCAATTGACCCTGCTAGTTGGCCAACCAAGCTACCCCGTGCGGGCTTCTTTAATGTGGTCCTTGGAGCAAAAAGGTTGAATCCCCAACCCTAAGGGCCCCCAGTCGCAGGCCCGACCACCGCTGGAGGATTGAATCAGGTACTCAGCGACCTGCTAAGGGGGAGGTGAGCAACCCACGACCTACAAGGACCCCAACCTCAAAGCCCACAAGGGGCTCAAGAATGTTGCTCCCACACTGCAAACCGTGGGATTCAAACCTTGCACCTTGGAGCAAATCTGCCCCTCCGAAACCAACTGAGCTACACCATGCGGGCTTCTTTAATGTGGTCCTTATTTAGCGACGACGTTGTTAGAGGTTTGTACGATAAAAATGAAGCTAAATATACAAAAAAAATAATAGAATTAGTTATCATACAAATACTTTTATCATATTTAATTAAATTTATTTTTAAAAACATTTTCCAATAAAAATTGATAAAAAAATTAACACAGTATAATATAAGAATCGTTAGATAATTAAATAATATCATAAATGGGAAGTAATAACTTTTAAAACAAAAGGAGTGAATAAAAAAAATCAAACAAAAAAATTGCAGTATATTTACTCACAAGTTAGCAGATATCAAAATTTTAACTTTGGCAGGACCCGACAGAATGTTAGATCAAGTTTAATTTACGTGGTTCAACCCGACCAAAGATTCAATACATGTATCACCCCATACTTGACGATGAAATCGGCATACTAATTTACGTGGTTCAATCGGCATACGACCAAAGATTCAATACATGTATTCTTAAATATCTAATACTTCAAACTACAACATTTTCTATTTAAAACCTCATTAATCTAGCAATGACTATTTACATTATAAAAAATTTAGAATGAGTTTCCTCTATATTTTCTTAAAATCTCCTGCAAGAAACTTCAATATACTTCTCATGCATGTTAATCAAATATTCATCTCCACGTCAAATTTCTTGATAAAATAATTTACCCATCCTTCAATACATTTCAACACATCTAAACCAGATTTCCTACATAACTTTCATATATTCATATATAATTTACAATAAAATCATGTAAGCTCCTTCACTTCTTTATGTGTACATGTCATAACCATAATCAAAAACAAATAAAAATTTGTAATACATCCATCTCCAATTTATTCAAGATCCTCTATGTGACTCTTGTCTTGTAGTAGATCCACCACAGCTTTCTTCTAACTATCTTCAAAACCTATGCGTGAAAAGAAAATCCACACGCTAAGCTATAGGCTTAATGGTATTCAAGCAATTCAATTTCACATTCAATTCAATTCATTTAACCATAACATGCATAATATATAATATTTTTCACATATAAATATCTTTATTTCTTTCTAAGCATAAATAGGCATTGAAAATCAAGTTATAAAATAAAGCATATATCTATTTTAATAATTCATGTCTAATTACACAATAATGAATAAATTGTACATTCAATTACTAATTTCATTTGTAGTTCTTTAATCATTATCATGTATTTACTACTTTTTGTAATTGCCCCAAAGTAAAATCCATCGGAATTGCATCACCGAGTCGGATAAGCGGGATTTTTAAAAATATAAGATCGGGTTCTCGGAACCATACAATCCATTTTTTATATACATTCATATTGGAACTGAGCTCTCGGAGCCATGTAGTTCATAACCCAAATCAAATATCTTACACCAAAATCGAGCTCTCGGAGCCATACAGTCCGGTAACATATATCATGACGCAGTACTGCTAACTCTCTAATTGACATGCCAACCTTATCAGATATTCCAATTCTTATCTATTTTATTAGCGACAAATCTAATTAAATTTCATTGAAATTATTCATAAGAAAAGCTCATAATAACCAATTCAAGCTATTCCATATTCGACCAAAGTAAATGTCATTCTTTAATATCATTTTTTTCTTTCGTTATTGGTTTTAATTGAATTCATACAACATTCAAGACATATTCATCTCACCAATTAGTCAAAAAAAAACATGTATATCAAGTTTCTCAATTCACATGATGTATGCCAATTAGGGAAAATGCAAATTATAAGTCTAAAATTTCAATTAATCACATATACTACTTCACTTAACATCTAATTTAATATTTTTAACAACAATTTCATAAACTCTCAATTTTACTCAAGAACCTTAAATATCCTAATATACAATTTTTAGGAAAAAGTAGAATTACAAGAACACGTACCAAATTGATATCCAAATTTTCAAATTAAACTTCCATAAACTTCAATTTCACCATCAATTCCTTATTCCTTCTCTTTCTCTCTCTTCTTCAATTCCTTTTCTTTATCTTCGTAATATTGCATAACAAATTTAATTTCATGCATTTTATTTATCAATGCATGCAACTAAAACAAAGTCATGTACTAAAAATAATTAAAATTCTATTAACTTACCTTATAAATTTTCCGGTACTATTTATCAAGAACACCCATATACTTTTTCTTCATCTTTTCCCAATTGTTTTGTTGATATGGTGAGTTTAGGGACCCTAGATTGATAATTTAGTATTTAATAGGTGATTTGAGGGTCAACACTAAAGAAAATTGGCTTGAAAATGTAAGAAATGAAAGAAAAATGGAGAAGAAAGGAGGAATGGTTGTTCTCGGCACTCCTTAGTGAAGAAGAGAGGGTAAGTGGCCAAGAAAATGACAAAAATGTCATGTGGTCCCTCATTAAAAGTTTTCCAACTCTTTTTTAAGATAAACTTTATCTATTAATTATTTTGCTCAATAAAAACAAACTCATAAGAAAAATATCAACCTCACATAAAGAACTTAATTAATATCATTTATTTTCGTTAATAATTTCGAGTTTGCCTTTCACCTTTTCTCAGGTCAAACTTTGACCATTAGTTAACTCTTAATCAAACCCTTAAAACAAACTCGTTTAGAGCTCTAATTTGATTATCGTCCTGTCCTTAAACAAAATTATATGATGCCAAATAAAATAAAATACAGTTTGGATTCCGAGTATCACTATTTACCTCGGAATATACTATTCACTGCCCAACAAGTACTATTAATGAAATCAAGATTTTTGTGGCGTTACAATACATATAAGCAAGACAATATCATTTTTATATTTTTAATTAAGAAAAAGCTCAAGTCAGGCCTAGTCGAACTCGAGATTGGGTCGTGCTGCCCCAAGCCAGGGCCTCAACAACAGCGATTAAATTCAACTTGGTCGGTTGTCATCCCTATTTTTGAAGCACCTTTACTAATTATTGATTTTACATGTGTTAATAATTATATTTGGCAAAATCCAAGTCCTTTTGGTGGTAAAACTACAACAAAATAATACATACGATACTATATATGGAAAAATTCATATAGAAACTTTTACAAAGATATTAAAACAGAAATCAAGATTAAGTATAAGGCTTTGAAGAACATCTAAGTTCTAACTCTAATTTTGTCTTTTGGATAGTTAATTTGAAATAAAATATATTCTTACAATATATTAATATTTTTTAAAAGAATACATTTTATAGATCTTAATATTATTAAAATATAAAAAATTATTGTATTTTTACAAATTGGCTTATAATATAACGGTAGTTAGCTAGGCAACTTTTTTTTTTTAATTATTCATCCGTTTAATCTACCATGATCGGTGGTTAGCTAGATAAGCCTGATTAGTTTGGTGTTTACTTCTAAATACATGTGCTTAGGTGATGCCTACAGTCCCGATGTCTTGGAATCATTAAACTAGAACCAATGAAAAGCTAACAGATTCGCATAACCTAAAGCCTTAAATAAGGTACGAGGAACCACAATATAAGGACGTATCACTTTCCAAACAATTACTTATTCAATTAGTGGCTTAAGCCCCATCAAGAATGCCAATTTGATGGAAGGATCTCACTAGTTTTGCCTTCTTAGTCGCTGTAATCCAAGTCACCTGAACTTAAACAGTCGTTGAACTACCCAACTTCCAGAATATTATAAAATTTTCAAAGAAAGATGGATCCAGATCGTGCAAGCAACATCATCAGTTTACTGATAAACTAGTGTATAAAGCACCAGTTGGCTGTATTTTAAGCATTTGTCAACAACATAAGTTTACTGATAAACTAGTGTATAAAGCACCAGTTGGCCGTATTTTAAGCATTTGTCAACATCATAAGTTTACTGATAAACTAGTGTATAAAGCACCAGTTGGCTGTATTTTAATCATTTGTGTATAATTTAAGAGTTTAATTAAGAGCATCAGAAAAAATTCAGACTTGATTTAATTTAAAATTAACGAGTTAATTCTAGTAATTATAAAAAATCTGTTCGAATTGAGTTGAATTTAGACAAGTTAAAATATATTTGATTGAATTCATATTCAAGTTCAAGTATTCAAAACTTGAAATTCTTTTTCAAATTCGAGTTCGGATGTTCGCCGGCCGGGTGTTTGATGTCCCCCTTGCGATTAATCAATCTTTTGAACAGATAGTAATTTGCTAAATAATTCAACTGGATGAAACAGAAGTTGACTTTTAAGAAGTTTGATTGAGGCTAAGTCTTGATGAATTTGATATACGTTTCTGAGTTCCTAAGATTAATCGTCTTTAAGCATCTACTCCCAGTAGGTTTTTGTTCTTCAAATGCTACTTACAAAGAGGAATGAGAAGATATTTATGAATGAACATCGGCCATTGCAAGTTAAAACTTCTTCAAGACACAGAAATGTAAGCAACAAAATATAGATTACGAACTAGATTATGTTGATGATTGGTAGATGCAGAAACAAAGCTTGGCTTGTTATCTATCTCCATGCACCAACTTAAAAGAACCCCACAGTTCTTCTAGGAACAGCATGGCTTCTGCTTCTTGTAAACAAGTCGACGTTGACCTGGAAATCATCTTCAACACGAAATGATCTGTCTTCATCAATCCTTGGAATACCCACACTACGACTCCTATTCACTTTGTTGGCCGAGTTTATGTCGGGTTCTTGCCGTTTAATAAGATTATGGTTAATCTCAACCTTTTGCTTGGAGACAGCAGCTTTGACAAGCTCCCTGTAATCCTCGTCACGGTTGCTTGTCTTACAGACACTGGAACTCCGGCTAAGTGGAGTGACCGGATGAGTCGTCGGACAACCAAAGGCGACGCCGCTGAGTCGCTGGGAATATCCAGTCATGCCTCTAACGTACACGTCCTTGGCCATGGCCAACAGCTTAATGGGTGCTTTCACAACCTTACATATGTTCCTGTGTATGCTAGGCTTCTTGGTGGACATTTCCTCTGACCTGCGGATTTCTCCTCCGAGGATTTTAGCTTCTTCTTCAAAAGCAAGCACTGATATAATCAATTTTCAGAGCAAATTAATGGCCGGCGGAGAGCAATAAAAACAAGTAGGTGTGTCTGTGGGCAAGGCAGGGTTGCATTTATAGAGTTTAGAGAATGCCAACTGGACTGCATTAGTTTTTACAATAGTTTCATCTTATTAGTAAAATTTTATTTTATTTTATTAAAATAGATAATTAACAAAATTAAAATTATGTACTATTTATTTATAAACTACTGTGTGTTTATTACTTTTCATATTTATAATCGAGTTATGTAGTATCATGCCATTTTATTATTCAGAATTAATCAGATATTTAAAATTTTATTCCATAATATCTAAAAATTAATTATAAAATTAAATACTTAAATTATATTAGTCATAATTGTTATTGTTGATTAATGTTAAATACTTAAATAGTATATATTTAATTAATAGTAAATTAAATTATGACATAAAAATAGAAAATTAAAATCAATTCCTATGCTATATACTATGAAAAATAAAAAAAATCAAATTCAGAAACTGAAATAAATAAATTCTTTTTATTAAATCTAAAAATAATAAAAAGGAAAACAAAAGAAAACAAAGAGGCCTGTTTGAACTTCACTGTTTCCGGTAATACTCCAGACTGGATTGGAATTTTCTGCTTTATCTGCTTCTTCCACGATCTAACAAGTAATAATAAGATGCAGAAGGGTTGTTCTTGTTAAGAATATCTTGTAATTAATATATATTATGTTGGACTAGGAAAGGAAAAGGTCAACTCTACTATTTGTGGATCACGTCTTTATATGCTTAGAGGTGGGTTGATTTATGTAATTATAGCAATATATACCTTATGTCAGACATTTTTGGAATTTCCTACGAAGTTGAACAATATTTAATTGCATTTTTTAGTTTTTAAATAACTTATCGGTTAAGTTACGTAATTTAATCCGGATAAAGATAATAAAGTAGCTCAATAAATGATCTAAATCAATTAGTCAAAGTCTAGGTAGAAAATAGATCTCAATCAGTGTAGACCGGACCTATATCGGGCCTGTGATGGGAAACCCGATATGGAAGCTATATATAAAGGTTAAGGTCTCCTATAGTTGCTCATATATCAATCGTAACCATAAGGATTCTCTGACCCATTAAGAGAATTTACGTTTTGAAAAAACTATAGAAAGATCTTACCTGAGTCTCGGAGAGTAATTCCCAAGAAGATGGCGGTGGATTCACACGTGTTTCAGCTTCAGAAAGCTCATTTGAATTTATGGAGACCGAAATCAGGTATGTTTCGCATTGCTTCGTTTCTTGCCCTTTCACGTTTGATCCGGGATACGTAACTAAGGTACCGTTACGTATTACACGTGGAATCAGAGCGGTGATATGATCGGGTCATTAAAAACGAAGATTTTTCAGTTTTCTCTCCATAAGGTTTTCAGAGATTTAAATTTTGTTTCTCGATTTTTTCTTGTTTTTTATTGCATGAAAGTAGTATATATGTGTTGACATAGTGCTGATGTTATCCGTACAGAATTTCTATAGTATTTATAAAAAAAACACACACACACACACTCACACAAATTTCAGATTTTCCGTAAGGGTGCCCCGGGGTGTTTTAGGTCAGTTTTCGAGTCTAGGAAATTCATAAAGTGAGTTTTTTTATTTTCAGGATTTATTACATTAGTATTAATTAAAGTTTAACTGCAGAAAAGGAATTAAGGTATTCTGAATATGATTTCAAATGAATTTTCATACTTCGGACATCATAAGAGGGAAATACTTCAAGTTTTTGTGTCTTGGGTCTTATACTTAGTGTTCAGGATTGCATGATAGTCATTCGGAAAAGGAATTAAAACATTCGGAAGCCATTTTTGAGTAAATTTTTCATGCAACGAACTTGCCATAAGGGAGATACATGAGGTTCTCATGTCTTATGTGGTCGGTTCAGTGTCCGGTGACACACGATAGTTGCTCTAATGAGATTTTTTCTTTACAAAAGTCTCAAATGAAGTTTTCAGAGGATGTCTTCAGCACGAGTGTGTGAGAATGAAACTGTGAATTCGGATTTTTGTATTTATTGATATTACATTGTCACATACCATATGCACATAAAGAATGTGAGGATAACATAAAGATGTATCATTTGTGTTTGTGGACTTTTTGAGTGCTGATGAGGATGTAGTCACCACAGTGGCCTTTTGAGTCAGTATTTTGAATTGTTCTGCTTACACGTTAGGGGATGTCTCTGGTCTCATGTTTGGTTATTCTGCCTACAGGTGTTGGCCTTACATGAGATTTTGAGATGTACATAAAGGTATTGGATAGAGGAAAGTCGTTGCTTGAATAATCTATTCGCCCATAGGTGGTAGTGTCATGAGAGTTGATGGTTTGTACTCTGATCGCTTCATAATATGTGTGACTGGATTTTTAGTAAAGATACTATTTAATGGCTTTGAGTATCACTGTTGTCCTACATTTGTGTTGATTTAAACATTATCATTTTGAAGTTACCTTTTCAGTCAATAAAATCAATATCACCATTGAAACCCTGATTGGTTTTAATTCGAAGAAGTGGACAGAGGATGTATTGAACGCTATGGATATAGCTGAGGTTAATATGGTCATACAGATGGATAAGCCATCTCTACTTACATCCATGAGCTCGATAGTTCATAAAGCAACCTATGACGCTTAGGATCGGTCTAACAGATTATGTCTGATGACCATTAAGAGATCCATACCCGATCATCTGCTAAGTAGACTTCCGGACACAGACATAACGAAGGAGTTTCTTGGTAATGTCTCTCAGAGGTACACAGACTCACCTAATGTTAAAACAAGTACCTTGATGAAAAAATTATTCTCAATGAGATATACAGGAAAAGGGGAAGTAATGGAGTACATATCTAGAATGATTCATCTTCACAATAAACTGAATATGTTGAATATTCCTTTTCCTGATGTCTTCATTGTTCACCAGACTCTGACTACACTCCCTCTAGAGTTTAGTAATTTGGTGATGACATGTTACTCACTGGATGAGGAATGGGACTTCAATGCTTTGATAGCCCATTGCGTTGCTGAAGAGGAGGAACTCAATGTTTGCTACTTCTACAGCCCTCGAAGCAACTAAAGGGAAGGCAAAGATGAAGCCCGCTGAGTTCAAAGGTAGAATGTTCAAATCTTCTCCACATGCTAACGCTGGTCAATCCAGTGCTGGTAATGATCTTAGGAACATAAAGAAACCAGTAGTATGAGGTTTAAAAGGAAAGGCTGAGACCATCAGGTAACTCCTTGGCTTATCAATTTATGAATCTAATTTGCGATAATCTCATTAAGTATTTGGTGATTATATAGTGGACATATGATCAAGGTGCTTCCATAATGCAGCGATTCATATCCAGGATAAAGCCAAATTAAAGGGAAGGAGGAACTGATGGTTGATAGAAATGAAGATGTAGAAGTAATATCTGTGAGGAATGTATGTACTGAGCCTTATAGTAAGGTTCATTTCGACTTTTTACACGACACATTTTATATGTGATCTTTGTATCAATTTGGGACAAAGAAGGTTGACATTTTGTATTTAATGTTTCTATTGAACAATTGTTGTTTAATGCAAAACATAATGGTACAACTTTCTTGTCATATGGTTTGTATACAATGTGCCTTACCCCAAATTAGATATATGCTTCTTGGTATCTTGCTAAACAATTCATGAAATGAAGAACCCTAATGAATGAAAAGTCATATATGGTGTGGCATAAAAGTTTAAGCCACAGTTCCAGAGCTAAGGTTGAGAGATTGATCAAGGAAAGCATTTCTTAATTCTATATTATAATGATCTGGGAACATGTGCTGACTGTTGCAGGGGTAAGCTGACTAATAAGGATATTGATGTTGAGTCTAATATATAAAGATATCGGTAGACCTTATACAGTTGCATTGTGCAATTCTAAATCTATTCTGACATATGTTGATGATTATTCTCATTAGAGTTATGTGTTCTTGCTTAAAGACTGAAGGTTGAGAACCAATTGGGAAAATTTATCAAGGTAGTCAGATTTGATCGTGGAGGAGAATATCTTGGCAAACATGGTGTTTCAGGACTTTAAAAGGTCCGTTTGTCAGATATTTGGAATCAGTTGGAATAATGACTTAATTCACTATGCCGAGTAGTTTTGAGCAAAATGGTGTGTTGTCGAAAGGCATAACTGTACCCTAAAGGACTTGAAGAAATCGATATAGAACGGGGCTATTCTACCTGATTATTTAGAAGTTTGGAAACTCAGCCTTGCATACATTCATCTATGGGGCTGCCCTATTGAGGTAGTATATTCCTTATAAACAAAAATTGCATGCTCGTTCCACTCATTGTTATTTAGTAAGATATCTCGACCATTTTAAGGCTACAACTTTTATTATAAAGAAGGTGAAACCAGAATAGTGGAATCACAAACAGCTAAGTTTCTGGAGTACAATGTCTATGATGATGGTGAGCTCTTTGACCCTTCAGATGATAGTAAGGTGGATACTACAGTTATTATGTACCCGCTACTCATACAGTTAGATCCGATAGATCTAGGTCTCTATACCGTGCCTGTATAGGAACAAGAATCCATACCTATACACACAGTGGTTCTTGAGGGTACAAGATCTAATGCAGTTAGATAAATCTACCAGAGTGAGACGACCTACTATCCCATCCGATTACATAGTATATCAAGTGTACAAGACTATGATATTAGACATGTTTCAAATCCAGTTAGTTTTACAGAAATTATTTTTGGACCCAATGCTGATGTGTGGTGGGATGTAATGAATGACAAGATGCAATTCATGAAGCATAGTAAGGTTTGAGAGCCAGTTGATTTGCAGCGGAACTGAAAACTCGTCAGTTGTAAATGAAGTTTTAGACCTAAAGGATTTTAGGATAGAGTTCAGAGGTTTATGGGCACGGTCAATTGCCTAATGGTTTACAAAGGAATAAAGGTTGACTTTATGTTACTTTTTCTCCCGTATCCTCGTAGGATACATTTTGAGTAATTAAGGCAATTGTAGCTTATGATGATATAGAGTTACATCAGATGGCTGTCAAAACCGCTTTCCTGAATAAAGGCCTTTATGAAGTGGTTTATATGGTACAACTTGAAGGATTTCAAGATCCAGATAGAACTGACATGATTTGCACGTTAAGCAGATCAATATATAGTTTATATCAAACCTCCTAAAAGTGATACCTTACATTTGATAAAGTTTGGCCTCTTTCGGCTTTATGGAAAATAAAGTTAAAAGGATGTTTGTACTACAAGGTCAGGGGGAGCAAAGTTATCTTCCTATTATTGCATCTGGATGATATATTGCTCACGAAAAATTACTTGACCATGTTGTATGAGGTTAAGCAACTTTTGGTCAAGAACTTTGACATGAAGGACCTTGGTGTAGCATCTTCTGTCTTAGGTATTCAGATTCACTAGGACATATCTCAACACTCATTAGACCTCTCACAGAGTGCATACATTGAGTTTATGTTACAAAGGTTTAATTCGGTTAACAATAAACCTGTCGTAGCACCTATCTCTCATCGTGAGAGATAATCTTTAGCACAACATCCAAAGAGTAAAGTAAAGAGAGAGATTATGAGTAATGTTTCATATTCTAGTGCGGTTGATAGCCTGATGTATGCTTGGCTATATACTAGGTAGGACATTGCATTCACCATTTGACTGTTTGGTTAATATCTGGTTAACCCAGGTGTAGACCATTGAAATGTGGTGAAGCAAATGTTGAGATATTAAAGGAACTAAGGATTATATGTTGACATATAGCATAGTCAACAGACTAAACCTCCAAGGCAATTTAGATTCAGATTTTAGCCATGTGCCTGGATGATCGAAAGTCCACTTAAGATTACAGTTTTAAGTTTACAGATGGTACAATTTTGTGGAAGTGTGTCAAGTAGACAAGGGTAACTTCCTCGATTATGCATGCAGAGCACATGCTATGGGGCTGCTTCACAGACAGTTTAGCTCAGAAACTTGATTTCTGAGTTGTCTGTGGTTGATTAAGTGGCTAGACCCATTTGGTTGTACTGTGGTAATCTTCTTGCTATGTTATTTAATAACAACAGAGAATATCACAAGATCTTAGTATTTAAAAGTCAATTATTTGGTGATAAAGGTGTTAATACAAAAAGGTGACATTAAGGTTTGGAGCATTTAAAGAACGAGGAAAAGTTAGTCGATCCTTTAACTAAAGGATTTCGCCCACTTGTGTTTGTGACACAAGTATACAGTATGGGTGTTTTGACGTCCTTAGACACCGTTAGTTAGGGGATCGTTATATTTGCTCCATGTACATTTTGATGTATTATAACAGTATGATGGTTCATCAATAGAGATGATAATTGTTTATCCTCAGTAATACGTGTTATCATACATTGTCATAATATGTATAAAAGTCTTAAGATTTGTGTCGATCTTAAGCATTTAAAGGTTACTGGGCATATATACAAATTGACCTTATGCTTATGTCATTTAAACGGATATCCATGAAGTTTGACATGACATAGGGGGATAAAAGTTTTTAATCTCATAAAGGTTCTCTAATGCAGTTTAGCATTCAGTTGGAGAACATAAAGGTTTCTTTAATGTAGTTTAGCATTTGGTGAGAGGAAATAAGTTTTCTCTTAAGCTGTTAAGCATTCGGTGAGAGAAAACATGATTTCTCTAATGCAGTTTAGCATAAAGTTAGAGAAATTGAGACTTACAAATGAAGATGATATAATTTAGATCATAAAGGTATTATCCTAGTTTGCCACACTTCATTTTTCTATTCATGTTAGTGAGGTATTAGGTATACGTGATTGTATTAGATCTGTGTCGCATATAAAACATGCATTTGATACTTTTTGGTATCGAAAACCTTGCAATATGGAATGATGGACTTTAGTTATCTTTGGATCAAATGTTTTGTTTTTAAAACCTAGTCGACTAATACAGTAGCGTGACTTAACTAAGTTTTTAAACTAGAGTTAACACTGTAATTAAGTATTGTCCAAGGGGGAGATTGTAAGACATTTTTGTAATTTCCCATAAATTTGGACAATATTTAATTGCATTTTCATATTTTTAAATAACTTATCAGTTAAGTTACGTAATTTGATTTGGATAAAGATAATAAAGTGGCACAATAAATGATCTAAATCAATGGGTCAAAGTTTGGGTAAAAAATGGATCTCAATCAGTGTCGATCGGACCCATATCAGGCCTGTGATGGGAAAGCCCGATATGGAAGCTATATATAAAGGTTAAGGTCTCCTGTAGTTGCTCATATATCAATCGTAAGCGTAAGGATTCTTTGACCTATTAAGAGAACTTATATTTTGAGAAAACTGTAGAAAGACCTTACCTACGTCCCGGAGAGTAGTTCCCGTGAAGACAACAATGGATTGGTGCTCGTTTCGGCTTCAAAAAGCTCGTTTGAAGTTACGGAGACCGAAATCAGGTATTTTCTGCATTTCTTCGTTTCTTTCCCTTTCAAGTTCAATCTGGGATACGTAACTAAGGTATCGTTACGTATTACATCTTGTACTCCTGTACCGATGAATATATGAATTATTTAGCCAATTCAAAATACAATTGCTCATTATTGTTTCCAAAACTTTATTAAGTGTTCTCTCTCCCTCTCTATGGTTGAGAAGGGCTTATTTTATATTCCTAAAAACATAGATAAAAGAGAAAAAAACATAATGAATCATATACGCCCATTAGGGGTATTATGGTCATTATTCTTTAAATAACTACCAAAGGTAGTTAAAGTTTTTGAGTTTAAAACCAAATACGGAAAGATAAGTTGAATATCCTTTTAAGAAAATTCTAAATAAGAATATCCGCAAAAAAGCATTCTTTAACTGGTGGAACTACAACAATAATCCAAGCACGTGATTGTTGTTTTTTTGTATGCATATGCAAATATCCTATTTAACACGATCTATGTGATTATGTTCTATCTTACTTTTTTTCTAACATTGGTATTAGAGCAGGTATTTTTTATTTTATATGCATGCTAAAATCAAGATGTCGTAAATCTGTGTTGAAATTTGGCTATTGATTATTTGTGAATAATTATATGAATATCTACGAATATCATGATTTTGGATATGCTATGTTTCTTGCTATATCATACTAGTCTCATTAGTTATTTGTGTATAACACGTTAAGTTGTGTTATTTTCTGCAACACCAAGATAGCAAAACTCAACTGAATAAGGTTTGAGTTGTCCTTTAGGAGAGAAGCAGTTCCGCTGCCATCAGAAGCCAGAAGAGAATGATAAAATGCAGAGAAGAGGAGGAAGAAAACCCTTCTTCTTTAAAAAAAAAAGGCACGCATCTTCTCTAAAAATTAAATGTTTTGTTAAAAGAATAAGCATGACAAGATAAAGGCTTAACAAATGAGCTACTTTTTTAAAATAAGATTAAGGCTTTATAGTTTTTGGATATATGTGTCATAATAACAAATAATGGGTTAAGGCTTTGGGCTTTGAGATCCAACATGTTAATAAGCTTGTGACAGTTTTTGGGCTGCAATGATATGTAGAGAAAGGTTAAAGTTTTGTGATCCAAAGTGATAATAAGGTTTTGGGTCAACAAATAATGAATGGGTCATGTCTATGTAATGCCTTATGGGCAGTGTTGGAACCCCACCCTGGTGAGACACGTGTCCGATGTCCTACGTGATACCTGGACGCGCAACCTACGAGGGAGGGATTCCTCACCACAGAAGAAACTCAAATCAAAATAGGTTCACTTACTCTCGAACAGATCTTGATAAATTCACCCTAATCTTCCTCAAAAAAATTGATCTACTTAAGGCCCATAATTAAATCCGATTCCTAAGCTAAAAAGAAAATTTCATGTCTCTAGATTAATTAAAATAAAAAATCTCCTCAAACGGCGAAAATATATGCACTATCTCCACACAATTGACTCTCTTTGATTTAAATCCGAAATTTTCAACTCAAACCTGAAATTCTAATTTTGCATATAAGGGGTAGAAATATATTATTGTTTTTTTAAAACCAATGCTTCAAAAATTGTAAAGATCGGAGGTCAAACGAAAGAATTACAAATAAAATAGTGGGAGGAGATTGAAATCTTATATTTAGAAAAATCGTCTGAAACTTTGAAAATTTATAGCTCTTCACATCGAAATCCAAAATTTGCTAATTTGGTATCAATAAAAAGGTAAAATGAAGCTCTACAACTTCCATGAAGGGTTTAAAAACTAATTCGGCCATTAAGGGGGTCAAAAGTTACTTCAAAGTTACTGCCCAAATTTGAAATTGTCCTACACAAAGCCAGAATTTTGAAAAATCATATCTTTTAACACAATAGCCTAAAAATGTCACATTTTACCTCAATAGAAAGATAAAAAGATGATTTACAAACTTCATGAAAGAAGCAAAAATCAATGCAGTCATTAAAAGAGGTAAAAACTCACTCAAAGGTACTGCCTAAAAAAAGACCATATGAACAGTAAAATGACCATATGAACAGTAACTGCATTCTTCCAATCCTCATAACTTCTTACTCCTAACTTAAAAAATTGCATATAATACAGCAATGGAAAGAGTAAAAGACAATCTACATCTTTTGTAAAGAATGCAAAAATCAATACAAGCTCTAAGGAGGTGAAAAACCCTTCCAAAGATACTGCACAGACAATACCCTTATCAACAATAGCTGCAATCTTTCAAACCTTATAACTTCTTCATCCTAAGTCCAAAAGTGACAAATTATATACCATTGGAAAGCTC
>JAOSBM010000206.1:3549937-3570156 GCA_027568955.1 Erythroxylum tenue | reverse complement strand
AATTTTTATAAACTAAAATAAATTAATTAATGTTCATTTAACAATATTTATTTAATTAAACTTCAAATTATTTCATGAATAATTGTAATTATTTTCACTTATTCCCTCCTATTTAAAATAAGTGTCGTTTTAGAAGGATTTTAATTATTCAAAATAAGTGTCGTTAGTGACTTTTTATGCATATTTATAATTTTACCTCCAAAATTATCCTTTAATTTCTCTTACATCTTAATTACACAGATTATATTTTCAAGGCACTTTAACATGTAATTAATAAGAGTATATCAAATATTTCATTAACTTTCTTAATAATTAAGCATTCCTCTAAAACGACACTTATTTTGAATAGGAGGGAGTATATTTTAAAATTTTTAATTTTATTTAATCTTTAGCTGATTTGATGATGATATAAACCTTTTAAACCTCAAACAATTTGTCTTACTAGTTTAACTTCTGGCTCGATGTTTTAAATATTAATTGAGACACTTAATGTAATTTGAGTTATAGATACAATATTTATTTTTTAAAATTCATTTAAATTTTTAAATTTTAATAATTTAAATCTACATATTTTTAGATTCTGTATTTTAGAGAAATTTTTGTTAAAATATTGTTATTGTTATTTTTAAACTTTTTTAAAAAATAAATTGAATTTTCTTGTTTAAATTTATAGAATTATAAATAATTCTCTTTTAAATATATATATTTTATTTTAGTACATTGGATATTTAATTTTAGAAAAATTGAGAAATGTCAGTACCCCCGTGGGGGGTTTCGTGGACTTTAGTGAAAATGCAGTCTTTCTTTTCTTTTAAAATTCTGACTCAATTATTTATTTAAAATTTTTAAAGCTTCGTGCGGGTTGCCGTTGCTTCTATTTTGTATCAAAAGACGAGTTTGTCCCTTTCTACGTAACCTACTCTGACCGTCACTTTTGGTGGATCTAAGAAAAGATTCTTTTGTACCCAATTTAGAGTTTTGACTGATCAAATGACAATTTTAGACATAAAGCTAAATCGTTCTTTTCTTATTTTCATCTCACTTTCTAAAAAGCAAAACTATTTACTTACTTTTTTTATAACCATTTATTGACTGACAATGACATTCTTCTTTAGATTATTTATTATATTTTTAAAAAAATTATAATATAAATTTGAAAATTATTTATTCTTTTATAAAATGTAACTTTAGTTTAATTTAATTAAAGAGGAAAATAAATGCAAGAATTAGGGGTGCATAAGAGTAATTTCAGGTACAAAAGTTAACGGTTAACTTGAGTGATTAAAGAGAAAAGCCGGAGACTAGGAAACAGGTGATGAGAATGCACGTGCGGTGCGCGGGCCGAGACCGAGAGCCTTGTTTACCGGCTACAACCGGTCACGCTCTCTTTTCTTTACTTTCTTCAAGGCTCCTTAAAATTAAAATATCGCCAATATATATTTTTAATTAATAATGTTTATATGAATTTACTTTTTTTTTGTGAATTTTTCTCAGGAAAAAAAAAGAATGTACCTTTGAAAAGAAAAAAAGTAGTAGCAGTAGTGAAGTGAAGCCTTTAGAGGACATGGCTTTTCTCTTGCTTCTTTTCTCCTTACTCTCTCAAGTGGTATGGCCTCTCTTTGATACTTCCTCGTGATTCTTTCTTTCATGTTTTTATGATCTGGGTCTCTTCCATCTGTCTTAGCAACTGTTTACCCATTTCTTTTGCTTCAGTTTTTGGGGTTCTTTTCTTTTGTGTATCCTTGTCATTGCTTTGGGTTACTTTTTTGGTGTGTGTTTCTGCTGTTTGGGAGAGGTTTTATGATTTGACCCCTTTTGAAGCTTGAACAACAAGTGAGAGAAGTTTGATTATGTGTTTATGATGTTTGTTATTATGATAGCTTTGAGTCTTTTGACCATACAAAGGGATCAGATAAAGCAAAAGGAAAGTAATGGGAGATGTATGTGAGTGTGCGTTGGTGTGTTGAATAAAGGGAGAATTATTTGTTGCTTGTGATTGCCAATGAGTAAGTGAGAAAGCTTGATTCTTTCTTTCTCTTCTTCCCTTTTTACGTCGCTCATGTGCCACCTAGTTGTAATGTGACTTGGGAGGTGCTTGTCTCTGCAGTGATTCTTGAGGAGGAGTTTTTTTTTTAATAGTGTTTTTTGTGTTACTGGGTTTTGGTTCTACTTTAAGAGGTCCCAAAGATGCCTATGTTTCAGCCTTCAAAGAGGGATCGGGCTGATGGGCAAGTCCTAGATCTGGAAACTGCTGTAAAAGATGGAGTCTTGGGTGGTGTTGGTGGTGGAGTTGTTGGTGCTGATGTGGGTGAGAAGTTGGATCTGAAGAAGATGATTGAGGAGCTTGATTTAGCAGATGTTCCTTCAGTGTTTATTTGTCCTATCTCGTTAGAACCTATGGAAGATCCTGTGACCCTTTGCACTGGTCAAACCTACGAGAGGTCCAACATTCTTAAGTGGTTCAGCTTGGGGCACTATACTTGCCCCACCACAATGCAGGAGCTTTGGGATGATTCAGTTACTCCAAATACGACCCTCTACCATTTGATTTATACTTGGTTTACTCAGAAATACTTGCTCGTGAAGAAGAGAGCAGAGGATGTACAGGGCAGGGCAACTGAGCTTATTGAAACATTGAAGAAAGTGAAGGGACAGGCTAGGGTCCAGGCGTTGAAGGAGCTCCGACAGGTTGTAGCAACTCATGCCACTGCTAGAAAAGCAATTATTGATGAAGGTGGAGTTGCGTTGATTTCATCTTTACTAGGTCCATTCACGAGCCATGCTGTTGGGTCTGAGGCAATTGGAATTCTTGTGAATTTGGCCCTTGATTCAGAATCCAAGTCCAATTTGATGCAACCTGCCAAAATCTCACTGGTGGTAGATATATTGAACGAAGGGTCAATTGAAACAAAGATCAACTGTACTAGATTGATCGAGAAATTGATGGAAGAAAAGGATTTTCGAACAGAACTCGTCTCAAGTCATAGTCTACTGGTTGGATTAATGAGGCTTGTAAAGGATAAGAGACATACCAATGGGGTCCATTTGGGTCTCAGCCTTCTCCGATCAATATGCTTGCTCAGAGAAGTTAGGAGCTTGATGGTGACCATCGGAGCTGTTCCTCAATTGGTAGAATTGTTACCTTCACTTGATCCAGATTGCTTGGAATTGGCACTATTCATATTGGATACATTGTCTTCACTTCCTGAGGGAAGTTTAGCCTTGAAGGATTCTTCGAACACAATCCCAAATATGGTGAGGTTATTGATGAGAGTTTCTGAGAACTGCACGCAACATGCCTTGTCAATTTTGTGGTCTGTGTGCAAGCTTGCCCCTGAGGAATGTTCATCACTTGCTGTGAATGCCGGTCTTGCAGCAAAATTGCTACTTGTTATTCAGAGTGGTTGTAATCCTCCACTGAAGCAGCAAGCTGCAGAGCTTTTGAAGCTTTGTAGTCTAAATTACACGGATACAATCTTCATTTCCAAATGCAAGCTAACAAGAACAATGCAATGACAGGATTCCAAATGCAAGCTAACAAGAACAATGCAATGACAGGAATGTTTTACTTTGTAAGATATAAGTATCTCCTTCACAGCTGCAGCTAAGGAAATTGGAGAGCTGGCTGGATAGGAATGAGACAGTGGACTTCCCAGGTTCAAGAACGCATGAGATGGAGTCTTTGTAAAATGTTCACTTTCCTGTATGATGGAGCATTTCATAACCAGCAATTGATTCAACAAGCTGGAACAATGGTCATATGGATGATCTACACATTCTTGCAATGTTGTTGTGGAACTTTGCCCACTGTTTTGGACAGTACCATGTTCAATGCTTATTGGAATAAACCCCTGTGAAGAAGAAAGTTATGTACAATATTCTTCCCATTGAAATTGTATTGTGGTACAGTTGTTGGATAACTGATTGCTGGAATCAGAGAAAATTGTGCACATGTAGGAGGTTGCAATTGCAACTGTAATGTTGAAGAAAGATACTGCTTTGCTCATTGGGTCTTAGGGTCCTCCGATTTTTCTTCTTTGTAGTCTCGAATGCCTCTTAAGTTTCCTTTCATTTTGGTGGGAGTTTTGCTTTTTTACCCAACAATTGTAGAAACTGGAGTGCCTTGGGGGCCTCAAACTGTTAAATTCACATTTGTAGAAAGAAATTAGCCATTTTGTATTTACCCTTTTGTTCTGCAACTTACTTTTTACCTACTCTATCCTCTAATTTCTGTAGTAGTGTATGAAAATTTGAACTTGTCATATGTTACCCATTTCTTGTTGAAAGGTCATGCCATTGCAGGTCTTGGCTTCATTACTTGTGGTGCTTAGATTTTCTGTACCTATTTTTGTGGGAACTGTTGACACTCAGGTGCAACGGGTGTACTTGCTTTTATCTTTTTGTGGCAAGAGTTGAGGACACGACCCATGAAGCCATGCTTAAGTCTCACTCAATCAACTGTTGAATTGAAAAGAAAGAAATGAGAGTTGAGAGCCATAACTCTGTTATTTTATCAGACAGCCTTTTCCGATGTGCATCCCCTGGTTTTTTTTTCCTGCAGATAACATATATAACCAAATTCTGCAGTGTTTTTAGTAACTTCTTTTCCTGGCTACTTATAATTCAGCAATTCAATTTAACAGTTCCAAACCTATATCTAAAAGAATACTCAACCTGCTAGTTTTAGAACTCTGATAAGTCTGTGGGAACGTCCTTTTTATACTCTGATAAGTTTTAGAACAATTCCAAAGCTGTAATTTTGGCTTCTTCTGCCTTTATTTTATACTCTTACTTCCCATCTTTGGTCTGCTTACTAGAACTGAAGGAATAGCTTGTAAGTTCTTAGCCTTTTGGTAAAAATAGCACATTAAAAATGGTATCTTTGAACGTTGGTTGAGACCTAAAGCCATGGAAAGAGGTTCTTGCAAGAATTAAAGAAGCCTCAGAACATTTCTGATGACTTATTGAGATGGGATTCGTTGCACTGCATCTAAACAAACACTTTATCTTTTTTGTCAAACTTAAATGGCAAAGTAAGAACATTTGGCCCATATTTTGGACAAAGTGAAAAGGCTAATAGGATTGCAGGCAAGATTTTCAACGCTCGTAGCATAATTTAGTGCCCAAAAAGCAGAAATTGCATCTCCATATTCGATAGAGGGAATCCATGACGAAGAAAAACATATGCCCTTTGCATGACAATTGAATGAGACTTGAGTGTGAATAAATAGACTTCCTCTTTGTCTTTTGTATGACCGTAGACACTATTATTTACATGATAGTCTTATGAATATTTCGAAACTAAATTAATTAAAATTTAGTAAAAGTTATAATTTTTTTATGTAATTTAAAATAATAATATATATTTACAAAGCTTAATTTTTATGTATTTTTATTTTTGTTACTCTTTAAGAAAAAATCAAGTTAAAAAGCTTAATTAAAAAAAACTTGAGTTTGAGAATGATATTTTGTATTAATCAAATGCAGTTTAAGTTTAATCCAGTATATACTCGAAGTTCAAGTTTAATTAATACGTATTTTAAAATGATGGTATTTTATTTAATAGTGATTAATTAAATAATATTATTTTATTTAAATTTCAATTTCAATTTCAATTAAAATTAAAATTTGGGTTATTTGTATGCTAAATTAGATTATTACTTCTCTAATGTGAGGATCAAATCCTCTGTTCCGATTAACTAATTCTTACCCTGTTCTATTAAATCTCATTCATATGTTTATATAGAATTACACAAATGTGTAGATAAGATTAAGTGAATAGAGTTTAAATTTGTAAAGTAAGGTGGTGCTCCAAGTCTCTAATGTGTCCAAACATGATAATTACATTTAGATAACATGTTCTTCACTTTTGGGGAGTTCACTCAGTTTCACACTGGCATAGGAGCTTAGCTATCGACGAGATGTCGTCTAAGTTGATTCATTAGAGATTATTAACATTCTTTCTTCGTCTAATTTGGTATTATTTGAGAGAAAATTTTTAGTATCAGGTACTCATGCGTCAATACACAAAGTATGAGGTGTAATTTTAGTATGTCTATCGAAAAAGAAATTAATGTGCCAATAGCCTGACTTCTCTAACTTTCTTATCAAGCCAAGGACTGCATATACGTTAGGAGCCTCCGATGGTCGTTACGGAGGCAAGGAGCTTTATACTGTAAAATACTGTACTAGTGCGCTTTTTTTTGTTTTATGCAAGGTTTGTTGTTTTTTTCCTCCTTTGAAAAAAAAAAAAGGAATGAAGATAGTGAATCCATACCTGACAAGGCTCGTGATTGGTTCACGTTTTACAGCCTGAGCCCTGAGGCCCTTGGTTGACTCACGTGGCACATGACTAACTCGTGTGAGTTGCAATTGCAAACAAGCAAGTTGCAGCAATACGACAACAGACACATGAACAACAATTATGCACTTATAATTTTGACTCCTCATCTTCCCTATTATTACACTTGCCTTCAATACTGGGTCATGGTCATAATTAGGATGACAAGGACTCAAGGTTTTAATTATGGCATTTTAATAACGCCATGTCTGATTTAAAATTAATAAATTCGGTTTAAATTACTCGAATTTTAATCTGAATTATATTTTTTAAAAAAAATTAAAATTTAGATAGAATTTAACCTTGAGTTGTCTAACTTAATTCAAAGTATAATTTGAATATATTAAATATAAATTTCATAATTTTGAGCAAAGCATTGTTTTTAAATTTTGAATTAAAAAAGAGAAAAAATTAGATAAACATAAATTTTTGGATTAAAGTTTGGATTCGGGGACTTGAACCAAAATTTTAAAAAATAATTTAATAAATTTGAGATTAAATAAAATTATGAAAAAGATGAATATGAATATATTTAACATTTAAGAAGTTTAAACTAATTTTACCGAAATTTAGAATTTTTAGTTTAAATTTAATTTAAAACTATATATATATAGGGTTATTAAAAAAGAAAATTTAAACTTTATTCAATTTTGCAATTATAGCTCAAATTTTTAAAAAACTACAATTAAAATACTTAACCTTTTAATTTTTTTAAATATAAATTTAATGAATTTTTCTTTCTCACCATCAATTTCTTTATTTTTTATCTCTATAAATATAAGAACAAAACCCTCGCATGTTTGGCACGGTGGCTATTGCCTTAACGCAACCAAACGAGTTGTCGTACACCAAAACACCTCTGATCACGTTCACGGCCCAAAGGGCAGTTATGTAAATCCCTCTAGTGAGTGAAGACAAAGATGAAATAAATATGTAGTTTTCAGTTTGACATTTCATCGAAGAGTTAAAAGATGAAAATAATGGTGAATATATAAAAATGTGTAAATTTAACACAGAAAAGAAACTTAACATTCATAAATATGAAAATACAATATGAAAATATGAATAATTAGTATTGATGAGCATTGTATTGATTATAATGATGAATCGTAGATGCGTAATTATATTGATAATTTGTATTAATGAGCATTGAATATCAATATTTGACTCATAAATGTGCATTTTTTGTGTATGGATAATATGTTGAAACATATTGAAATTACGTACTTTGCTTAATTATGTCATCATTATTTACATGAGCATTAAATATCAACACACCCAAAAAAACCAATAAGAAACTAACTTAAACAAATACTAGAAGAAGCTAATAGGACTGTGTCATCTCACTTCCTTTGTTTACTCTCACTTTTATGTACAAATTCTGAAACTTGATTTTTTTCGTTTTTAAATTTATGTCTAACATGTTAGCAACGTTAATGGAGATATTAACGTCGAGTTAGATTTTAAAAAATTAAACGTTCGAGTATTTAATTATCACTTTTTAAAGTTTAGACTATAATTATAAAATTGAGTAAAGTTTGAGATTTAAAAAGAAATATAAATATTTCAATTTGAAATAAAACTCAATTAAATTTTAGTTCAATTACAGTTATATCTTTTAGCCTTAATCTAAGTTCAATTAAATTGGAAGATTCGTCTACTTTAAACTTTTTTATACATATAAAGATATTTCAAGTTGAACTCAATTAAATTTTAGTTCAGTTACTGTTATACCTAAATTTTGACTTTTAGCCTTAATTTAAACTTGATTAAATTTTAGTTCAATTAATGTTGTACCTGAATTATGACTTTTAGCCTTAATCTAAGTTTAATTAATGTGTCACATGTTCTTATTTAGAGAAATATTATTAATTTTAAAATTAAAAAATCTTAAGTTTTTGACAAGTTAAAAGGAGTAGGGATTTAAAGTAACTATTTTAAAGAGTTACTACCTTCATACATCGTTGAGCTTTAATAGAAGAGTTTCTGGGCAAGTACATCCTGTAAGGTTAAAGAAGGATTCATCAGTTAGGTGTCTCAAGCTGATCATCATCAACAATTTTCGTATGGTTAATTCATTTTCTTTAACCTATCGATGAGTATGACGTAACCTCTAAATCAATAACTAAATCGTCTTGACACAACACCGACAAGAACAGGAACATCATGGTTTAGACGGGTCAAAGAGATACTCCACGTGTGTTTTACAGGATGGTATAATCTGGCTGAGTAGGACGATCATATGCCGGCGGCGGCTCTGGTCGGCAAGGCAACCCCACAAGTTGCGACTTGCGACCTTGTCCTAGTCTGTTCTTCCATGGCAGGCGACGTTATAACTTATAACCCCCACCACCCACTGTTCTATCCATAATTAAATAAATCACTGTCAGCACCTAAATTTAGAAAATTTCAATCCCAATAATGGATAGATCATCTATTTCGACTACAATCTCTCAAAAATGGTCAAATTTTCATGAGTTGAGACTCATGTTGCCGAGGTAAGCATTAGGATTCCTGCGGTCAAATTGTCATCGTTTTCTTCTTCAATTACTTCAGCTCCTGGTTGCTCTGCAGCCCTTTTGTTGTCTTTTCCACTGCCGTCTTCTCTATATATGTGTGTAAAGTATAAGGCTTTTTGATCGTATAAAGAAACTATTAAGGCTTTGACAATGGAAGCTCATTCTTCAAGTTCTAACTCTTCTTCATCATCGTCCTCTTCAATGTACGTAACAGAATACCCACGAGAACAAACAAAGTCCTTCATTTCCTCACCGCATTCATTTCGTAAATACCCACAAGAACAAACAAAGTCCTTCATTTCCTCGCTGCATTCAATTCGTAAACCAATGGCTAAACCATGGAAGAAACCTATAGCTCCTTTACCACCAACACCGCCCAAAGTGTACAGAGTGGACCCTGTCAACTTCCGAGACGTTGTTCAGAAGCTCACCGGAGCACCGGTCTCCCAACGGCTCCACAGCGCCGCCCCGCCGCCTCTTGATCTTGCCGGGAGACCTGCATTGTTTAGCAGAGAAGTCACCTCAGCAGTGCCACTTCAGGTCCTCAAACCCTCGCCGACCTTATCATCACCATTCACTGCCTTGAACACCGACTTGATCATGTCTGAAACAGCACTGGATGCGAAACACAAGATATTATTAATGGACAGAGCAGTTGGGTCGAGTTCGCACGAGTTGAAACTGTCACCGTCCTCTCATGGTTGGTGTTCTTTTGCACTACTGAGTCCAGGAACTCTTTCCAGTTTGGAACAAAGCAAAGTTCTTTAGCCCTTCGTTTCATTCCTGCCCTTCAATCAGATGACATTTTGGCGTCAGCTCTCTTATAAATAGGCTGCAAACGGAGGAGAAGATTGAAACTGGCCTCCTGTTTTTTTCCTTTTCATAAAAGAATATATGATAATATATAGTTGAAGTCATCAACCTTCCCATTCCAGGGTTCTACAGCTTTCAGCCATGAAAAGCAAAGTAGCTAATCTATAAACCAGATTAATCCGCAGAGAAGGTGTTGTTTTAAGTTGCAAACTATCATTAGCTCGTACTCGTACTGATCGTTTCTATTTGCATGTAATTTCATGTATGAGAACGCAATGCATATTGTACCCATCCATTGTTTCATTTCGAAATTACTTTGTTCTCACGAGTTCCCTGCCCACATTAATTTTCTAAAGAGACTAGTTTTGCTATTAATATTTGTTAAAAATATTTTGAATATGAACTAAATTCATTAAATATATTTAATTTATTAATTTTGAATCAATTTAACTTAAAATTTTATACTTTACGAAGTATTAAATTAATTATCAAGTATTTTACTTAAACTTAAATTCAATACTAATTTTAAATCTAACTCTTTTCTTTTTCATATATACTTAAAAAGAACTTTAAAGCTCTTTAAATAAGAATCTCCAAATATGGAGAATTCACCCATTCGTCTTGTTTGAAAGGTAAAAGACCTAATTTTCCAAGTGTTCCTTACTATAACAGAGAGTTTAGAAAGAATTCATGATACCAAAAGCTTCCAAAGATAAATTGAATGGAAGCAGTTATCAGATTAGTGTCCTGTGTAACACAGTACTTGAAACTGCTAATCACTTATTCTTCAAATGCTGGTTTTATTCTACAATACAGGCAAGGATGCAGTACAAAATGAATTTAGTTTATCTTGAAAATGACTGGAAAAATATTTTGGTTTGAGCTGAAAATCGCTATAAAAGGATTCGAAAAGATGGAGAATGCCTGAGTCTAATGGTAACTTATTCTATCTATTCGATTTTTTTTTAAGAAACCAAAGAATTTTTAAGGATGTTCACACAAACAAATATGTTGTTGCAAATAGGACTTGTTGGATAAGAGAGATTCTGATAGTCAAACAAGTTATAACGTAAGTTCTTCCATGAAACATAATTGTAGTTTGGAGTGTTCAAACGTTGTCTGTTTTTAATTAATTCTAACTTTGCTAAGTTTTTGTTTGGATGGAAGGAAAGTAAGAGAAAAGAAAGGAAGATAATTATATTTCTCTTTATTTCTCTTGTTTGGACAAAAATAAGTAAAAGAAAGTGAGATAATGGAGAGGAATAGAAGAGAAATTTGGACGAAATATATTTCCCACCAAATTCGTAGAAAAGGAGGAGAAATTCAAGACAATGTAAGGCGAGATAAGTAAATTACCATTGAATCCTTATTTAACAAAAAATAAACAAGTTCTATAATCAAGGGCATAAAAGTCTATAAGTTTCAATTCTCTCATTTGATAAATTAAGAAAACAAACGAGGGAAAGGAATTTCTCTTCCATTCTTTTCTCCTTTTTTCCCTCAATATTTTCTTTCATTTTTCTTGTGCAAGTAAGGATCCAAACAAAAGTTAAGAGTTCTGATTTCCTAACTTCATAGTTTCATAACTATTTTTCCTATAATCTTGAAACCACCGAGATTACCTTTTGACATTTTCAGTGATGTTTATTTATTTATCCTAAAAGAAATCTCCATATAGTTTTCATAGATGTATATTACATAGTTATATCTTCTTGTTTAGTTGGAGGAGTAGTTAAGGTTAAACTACTTTAACACATAATACTGACTTTTTACCTTCAATGTATGTTGTCATCATAAATTGACAAATATTGCAGCAAAGTTACGTAATCAAAATCCAAGACTAGAACAAATCCTTCAAAGTCAAATAGAGGACGCCAGGACGGTGATATATGCATTCTATAATCAACGCCGGCGGGGACGGTTAACACTTGGGTGGATCCGTGACTTTGTATGGTCAAATTTCAATGGTATGGCTTCTGACGAGCAGCACGCATGTAGTAGGTGAAGTGTACTCCTTTGCATGAGCGTGATCGTTGATCTTATAATAAAAAGAAAACGAACCACATCCATGCTTAAAAGCACCATGCATTCCTAGGAAGCAAAAGTTAAAACCCCGATGACTATTTAGAACACTTGAAAGACAGCAAACTTAATGTAGCAGGAGAACAATACCTTATACATCAATCAATACACAAATGAAGGATGTTAGATGATATACAGTTGACGCTATTTAGTAACTGTGGGGAAAAACTTGGTAACGTTGATGCGCGACGAACTCTAGAAGGAGTTCGGATATTTTGTCTAATATTATGGTGTCTTATCTTGTCTCATAAATTTCAGCCATTTATTTATATACAGGATCCACATAAATAAAAGACTGAGATTCATGATATAGAAGAAGACACCATAATATTGGACAGAAGATCCCGACCCTTCTAAAAGTTCGTGATAGAAGGCAAATTCCCAACTAAGTTGTGCTGTTTTTTAGGATTAAGGTTAGGGGTCTAACTTTTTGAAGTCCGAATTTGGTTAGTTGAGCTTTTTTCTAAGAAGTTAGTTGATTGTTTGACTATCATTTAAAAAAAAGTTTTTTTGAAAAAACTTCATACAGTAGACTGTTTGATAACATAAAAATAAAATACAATTTTAATTTTAACTATATTTTATTTTGTAATAAAATTATTTATGGATATAAATATTATTTAAAGCATATTAAATAATATGCAAAGCAGAATATCTTAATTATTATATAATTTTAAACCATATAAAACATAAATGAAAATATATCTAACCAAATCTTTTATATAGATTATAACATAAGTAAACTAATATTGAAAATAAATATTAAAACATATAAAAAAGTCAAATAATATTATATAAATCCTAAAATAAATATCCAAGTTGAATAAATAGTTAAATACATAATAAACGAGAAGATAAGTTTGTGAGTATTGTGGAAATCATGTTTAAAACATAAAGATAAAAGAGACTAAAAAATAGACTCGTTAATTGATATGAAAAATCTACTTGAAAAAGCGTTTTTTTTAAGCTTCAAATTTGAACTTCTTAAAAAACTATATTTTGGCTGCCAAAAAAGTCATATTTATTAAAGAAGCGTTTTTTATTTTACAGTCAAATACTCATTTTTTAAAAAATACTTTTGTGATAAAAAAATACTTAATAACTCCAAAAAAAGTCATATTTATTAAAAAAGCGTTTTTTATTTTACAATCAAATACTCATTTTTTTAAAAAATACTTTTGTGATAAAAAAAATACTTAATAACCTCCTAAAAGTTCATCCAAACATGCACTTAGTCCGAGTTAGATTAGGTCATAGGTAATCCAACACTCAATCAAACTCCGAATAATTTACACCGAGTTTCAATTTAATTAAGATTTAATTCAATTGAATTAGATAGGACTTAAAACGACACAGTTTCGCGTCTATTAGGAGATAAGACTTAAGCGATGTCGTATGACTGAATAATTTTAAAACTATTATTACTTGCCTAATAATACTGGAAATGGATAGAGTAACTCCAACTCCAAAGTGAAAGAGAAGGAAACAATGTCGTGGCTAGCGAGGTCAATTGCTAATTCTCTCAAACTCGACGACGATGACGGTGACGGTGATCGACACGGCGGTACTCAACATAATGTCAGTACACTCAATGAACCTGACGCCGTTAAATCGCCGTCAAGTCCAGAAGCTGACCAGCATTCTGAGTCGTCCTCAACCACCACCGCCACTCCGCGCGGCGTCAAGGAAGACATCTCCGAGCTCACCAAGACCCTAACGCGTCAATTCTGGGGCGTTGCCTCCTTCCTCGCTCCTCCTCCGCCCGATGCTTCCTCGACCCCGCCGCGCTCGCCTCGTCAGATCTCTCCTCAATCCGAATCAAATGATGATGACGATCCGATCGCAGGAATACGTAGCGATTTCGCCGAAATTGGAGGGAAATTCAAATCGGGAATCACAAAGCTGTCGAGTAACAAGACTGTCTCGGAGATCACCAAGATCGCGTCCAACTTTCTTCAATTTGGACCGGGGAGGGATATCTCCGGCGAGGATTTGATTGGAAATGTTGTCGGTGTGACAGAGGAGGTCGTTGCTTTCGCGAAGGACATCGCGATGCATCCGGAAACCTGGCTCGATTTTCCTCTCCCCGACGACGACGACTTTGAGGGTACAATTGATTAAGACTTTGGATTCAATGGACTTCAATTTTGATATCATTGGGGGGATTATTATTATCATTAGTATTACTAGCAATTCTTTATGAAACTGAATGAATACAGATCTTGATATGACGGATGCGCAACAAGAGCATGCTTTGGCAGTTGAACATGTGTCACCGAGATTAGCTGCTCTCAGGATGGAGCTTTGCCCGGGCTACATGAGCGAAGGTTGCTTTTGGAAGATTTACTTTGTGCTTTTGCACCCCAGACTTAGTAAAGAGGATGCCTTGCTATTATCAACCCCCCAAGTATGTTGCTTTCTTAAGCTTATTTTGTCATTTAACATCTTGTTTGGTCTAATGTTCTGTAGTTTCCCATTGTTGAATCATACTGAGGTGGATATTGATACATTTGAAAAGCAGTAATTAGGTTTAGGTAACATTCCTTAAGATGCATGTCTCCTTAGCTGGAAATCATCTTCGATCCTGCATCTGTTTACTCAATAGAAACGCTTGACAAGCCAGATTCCAGCAAATCGTTTTCTTTTGCCACTTGGGCATGGGTAAAACAACTTTGATGGTCATTGAAAGGAATCTTTTTCAGTAATGCTAAGACTGAAACTTGCAATTGTATACTTTAAATATGCTCAAGTTAATGTGTCTCATTCTCTCTCTGTCTCTTTGGTGACTTTATCTTACTATGAAATCATCTGTATGGAATGATAAATTTGGAAGTCTGATCGTTAGAATTTAAGATGATAGTTTAGAAATTGTTCAAGTATAAAGTTTTAACTGGCGATAACATTTAATTTGCATGCTATGTGGTTAGGTCCATATTCTGATAGTTCTGATGCATCTGATCATCTATACGTTAAAATGGAGAGGTGGGGTAATTTTGTTTAATATTGTAATGTGTTTACTAAAGATCAAAAGTATAGGCTAGAATTCTTTGATTGCATTTCATTCTGCTTCTTGTCCTTATTAAGTACTTCTGGTAAATACTTTGAAGTTAGAATTCTTTTATTGCCTTTGTATGAAGTGTTTCCTGATATTGGAACTCTTTATGATTGAAAGTCATCCTTATAAAGAAATTCCCCTTAATTCTGATCAATTAAGTTGCTAATCAGCACTCTGATTTGATCATGTCTTACAGATAATGGAAGCAAGAGCAATGTTGTCACATGAATTGCAAAAACGTTCTAAAGCAAAATCTGCACCGGAGTATTCAGTTTCCAATACTTCCACATCAAAAGAAGCTTCTGATTTGCACTATGAAAGGTCTCTTTCTGTGACCCATCGTGCTGAATCTGAACCAGTGACACTCGAGACATTTGGCAATGAAGCAGTCTCTTCCAGTGTTGCAACTGAAATAGAAACTGACAAGCATCCTGTCCAAAGTATGGAGATACAAATTATTGATAAGGCTATGGTTGAGGAACAGCCTGTTACTCAGCAGCAAACTTCATCGTTTTCGTACTCTAGGATTATGGATGAAAATCTTGAGGATGATGCTGACGATTGGTTGAAAGATGAAAGTTCAGAAAGTGTTGGTGCCAGCAACACTATGATATCACTCAATAATGAAGAGGATGTCTCATTCAGTGATCTTGAAGATGACGATGGGGAAGTACCTGTCACTTACAAGAACGTTGCATCAAGTTCTGATACAGCTACAAAAGATTCGCGAGATTGGGTTCAACTGAGCGGAAGTTCTGGTGACTCGGTTAAGGACATTAGCACAGTTAGTGTCAAACATGTTGGTTCTGATCAGGTAAGTGCTCACAACTCTGATACCAAGGAATCTAATGATTGGCTTGATGTTGATGATGTTGATGTTATGTGATGATGCCATAAAAGCCTAAGAGCTTATGTATTTCTCATCTTTTTTATATCTTGTTGTGAATAGTTTGCATACGGTTTCTTCAGTCTGAGTTCGACTTCAAAACTTTATGTTTGTACATAATCTGTTCTTAATTGGTTGACATTGTGGCATAAAATGACCGTCACACTTTAACGACTTCATCACCATACCATCAATTTGCTGTATTCATGTGACTTGAGTTATTATATTGTCTCGTGCACCTGACCATAGATTAGTCTTTGTTTCTTTTGAACAGTCAAAGTTCAGATGGGCTAAAAAGAGATAACCGGGAACCGTCTGCTGAAAAATGGAAACTAACAATACGTCAAAAGGACTTTAGTTAGTATTATTATTAACATTTAATAGTTGAGGAAGTAACAAAGAAATTTATGTACCTCAATAGGGGCTGCATATGCAACAAAAAGATCAGTGCATGCAGATTTATATATCTGCCAGGATAGTACTATTTTGATTCTCATTATACCATATAAATCACATTTCACTGCCATGTCGTAATCCTATTATTGTGAAATGATGTTGTAAAAATTGGATTTGCTAACGCAGAGAAAAATGCACTGACAAGATGTCTAAATGAACTTTGGCATCTAGGCATGGTAAGTGGCGTTTAATTGCCCTGGGATTTACTCATTGCCCTTTAGTCTTTCTCTATGGCGGATTTATTCATTGCCCTTTAGTCTTTCTGTCGATGGGCAAGAGATCAAATTCTAATGCAACCTTTGTTGAATATTTAGAAAGTGATCCAAATCACTTTGTAATGATAGCTCAGATGAGGAAATATAATTGATAACACCCACCGCTTACAATGACACCGATAACATCACTTAAGTCGTATACATAGTTAATAGCAGAGGAAAGCTTCTAGCGCAAAGATAAAGTCAGAAACGTCCTAACATCAGAGATAAAGTCGGTGATGTTTCCACAACTACATGAAGTAAAATTCACACACACACACACACACATTCTAAGGGAACATTTAATTGATACTTGTTTGCTTGTATGGGACACTCGCAGTGTAATGCTGTTATTACTTCATATAGGAAACTTTTATGCGTTATTGAGCGGAGCCCAGTTTAGCGACTTCTTCAATTTCTTGATATAAGATCAACTTGACTTAGTTGTGGTGCCTTTTGATGTTTAGTTAAAAAGGAATTTTTGCAGGATTTGAAGCACTGTTAAGAAGTAAGAAAACAAGCTAAGTAGATTGATGATCTTGCAATGTACAGCCTAGAGGACTAGAACTAGAAGATGTAAAACTACTGATATCCTTCCTAACAAACACATTCATGGCAAGGATTAAGTACAAGTGAGCTGTTCCTGAGTTAGGAACTCTAGGATCTAATGGATCCGAAATTGCTCGAAAGCCTCTCCAACTGAGACCACAATAGGGTTCCTAGAGAGAATCTAGGTTTGTCTTCTTCATCTACACTGTCAGTTTTAGTTCTGCTAATGCTTCTACTAATTGATGGTGCTTTAGGAGTCCATCCTGGTGATTTGTTCACCACAAGAAGTGAACCTCCAATCTCTTTTCTTACCAATTCCACTGTGTGTTGACTAACATCGTATCCTGAAGAATCTGTAACATAGAATGAACCTACTGCTTTATCCCCATGAGTACCAATCTCAGCCCTTGATATCGATAACCCATTCTCCCGGAACACCCGTGTCATGTCAGATAGTAATCCCATCCGATTATTGGTGCAAACATCCAGCCTCAACCCCTGCGGAAGTATCATAATAAAGATGTGAAGAGCACATTAAAAGGTGAAAACTGAGTCAGACATTGTATAGGATTGTATGCACCCACATGGGATACTCTTCTCTCAATGGCAGCAATCAAGCAGTGAGTTAGCTCCTGCCTCTCGCTCTCTGTATCCAAGGTACATCCATCTTTCTGTCGAATGAAATATTCCTGCAACAGCCACATTCAAACTGAAACATGAAGATCGCCGCCAGGTTTTGAATCATTTGTAATCATCGTTAAGAGTTTAATCACCTGATCAGCCATGGCGCCTTTGGAGCTGACAGCTGCATGGAAAACTACGTACTGCATGTCGGTCAACACACACAGAGTGTCGAACAGGAGCTTTGGTCGGTCTCTGCTCCTCATGTTCACAACCGAGTAACCTTTCTCCTTACAGGACTCTATCGACACATGAATCTTGGAGCAACTGTTCCGGTGGCCAACACCACGTCCGGTGCATCCACAACACGGCTCGTAGTCCACGGCGGAATACATCAGCTGGTGAAGCCGTCGTTCTGTGTGGGTTCGGCCAGCGGTGGGGGCGGTGAGTCTCACGCTCTTTTTTTCTTCAGTCCCATGGTGGGCCCGAACCACGCTCTCTAACTGTTCCTGGAATGTGGCCAGTCTTGCAGGGTCCGAAATGGGCCCACTTGGGAAACCATTTTCGACGTATATTATGCATGCTGTTCTGTTGTTGTGGGTCCACGCCGTCGCGGCCGTGATGTGGCATTCCAACTCGGCTAGCACCGCCGATATCTCCGACAGAAGCCCTGGCCTGTCGGTTCCTGTTATCTCCAAGGCCGTGTTTTCAGTGGAGACTTGTCTTGGCTTCACTTGTTTCATGCTACATGTTTCTATTTCCTTTGATGCCCGTCCTCTCCTACTTGCACACAACGCCTGTAAAATTATCCATTTTTATCAAATACAAACATGGATTGTGCTTATATTATGTGTTCTATGGTCACAAGTCTGACTCCATTTTTTTCTGGTTCAAGCTCCAAAAGATTCGAACTTTATTTTGTTAAAACTTAACTTTAATCATAAATTTAATTAAATTTGAATTTAAATGTATTAATTTAGGAAAAAACAATCCAAAATCATCGTCCCCATCACCAGCATCCAACATCTGGACGTGGGTATGTATAGAGGCAGAGGTAGAGAGAGAACCTTTTGAATATAAAGGATGAGATTTTCGTCAGTAAGCTTGTTGCCAAGCTGATCAGTCACGTGGAACACTGCCATAACAACCAACCCACATCAATGAGATACTACTAAAATGTCTGCGAAGGATGACGCAAGCATTATGCGGGGACCTACCGTCCATAAACCATCCTCCATCAGAGCAGATGTACGATTTGGATATAACAAGGTCGAGATCTGTCAAAAATTGGACCATCTCTAGTAGAATCCCGTGCTTGTTTGCGCTATCAACCTGCCACCAACACAACACCACCACAAAATTTAGATTACAAAAGAAAGATGAAAAAGTATCCATTCCATGAGAATCATGTCACTTTTTTTACGTTCTCTCGGCGACCCTTCTAGTTTCTAGGGTTTCGTGGCTTAGAACAGAGGTTGTGTCTATGCAACTAGATCAGGTCATTTCATGGTTTTGGGTGGCAGCAATTGTGAAACACGAGTGTGATTTGTCATGCACAAAACTGTTGGAAGCAAATGGAAGGTCTCTTCCTGATGGTCTCGGATACTAACTGAATGCTTCCAATTTATAGCTCTGGTGTGCAAAGGAATCTCCAACAGAAAATCAAAAGGCTGTTTAAACTTTAAAACATGTTTATCATCTCTAACCAGGGTGGATTAACTATGGTTCAATGTTCCTCCACTAGATTAATACAGTATAGAACTCACCTTGACAAGCGTGCAGTCCCGGCATTGGTCATTATCAATACAGACCCTGCAAATCCAAAACCAGCAAAGCTTAGACCATCGGCATCAAGTTCAGGCAGTTCTTAACCAAAGAAAGAATTGAAATCCATGATTCTTAATCACCTTGGAGGATAAATTCTTTCAATGAGTGTTTCGTATTCAGGGTCGATATACGGCTGGTACGCCATTACGAGTGGTTCACGTTTGGTTTCATCAGAAGATGAGAACTAACCTTGAGAAATCATCGCCAAGTATATATGACCTGTCCTTTTAGAATTATTCAAACCATGGAATGGTAAGAAACGTAGGGAGAGGATAAACGTGTGCTATTATTTGGCTAGTTCGTTAGAATCTTAAGCATAATTAATGGAAGACAGCGAGCAGAATTGTATCCGCCAATTCAATTTAAGGATTCTTTCTTGTTTAGAAAGGGAAACAAGCGATTTCCCATTGAGTTTCTATGGAGATAAACAATAAAACACGTTCTTGAATCAGTCTTTTGGTTGAGATGAGAGATACAAAACGCGTTCCCTGCCTACAGAACTGCTAAGATATATTCAGAAAGTCTAATCAGAAGAGTGGTGTTAAAGATAGCCGTCAAATTCGAGTAGAAAAGAAGCAAGAACACCTAATGATCTTGGTAGAGAAATGGGTCAAAGCTGAAACATCAGATAATTGATCACAAAGTAGAGAAAGTTTCCTGACAGACATTGAAGCTTCCCTGAAACACATAACTGAGCGATGCCCATGTAGATTCTACTGGTTCTACAAGAATTGCAAAGAGTAGAAGATCAAGACAACAGGAAAAGATAAAAGTTACCTGGTGCAGGAGTAGAATCGTACCAAAGGCAAGAGAGTTG
>JAOSBM010000206.1:3453098-3477092 GCA_027568955.1 Erythroxylum tenue | reverse complement strand
AAGTTAGTCCATATATAAGGTACTATTTTGCCATGATACAGGTACGAGACTCATACCCTACTTTTCTCTACTCTCAGTTGCCTAAAACCCTCACAAAGAAACTAACTTGAGCGTTGGAGGGGCCTTCCGGGAACCAACCCCCGGAGTGTCTTTATTATTTTGCATGTATTCTTCACGTCAAGCATACCGAGACAATGGATTCGAACAGCAACATCCAGCCTCAACATAATCAGGCTGAACCAAAAACTATAAAATAATCATACAATTCTTAGTACGCTTTACTTCATAATTATTTTATAATGTTTGATATTTTTAATACCCTCTCATTTTGTAGTCCAAATAGCCTCAGTTTGTAGGGAAGGACTTTCAAATTGCCCATTAAAGCCGACAAACCGGTGGTTTGAGGCCTGGTTCAAATAGTGATGAAGCTCGTTCAATATATTTATAAAATGCAATTAGTTAAGACTTAAAAGTGAAAATATGTCAAGTTTGTTAAAATTAATTTATTTTGAATCTCGTTCGGAAATATCCTCTCTACTGCTTAAAGATAAGACTACGCACTATTAAACCTTCTTAGATCTTGTGTCTCAATGAAATTTCTAGTGAATATTGGTATTATTGTTGTAATTGATTTTGAATCATTTAATTGGACAAATAATTTATAAATTAAAATGTACAATATAAAAATATTGATTGTGAGTTTTATCCAAAGATAAATAATTATGAGTTTTGTTAATATAAAAAGCATCTTAAGATTTCAAACTTCCAAAATTTGAAATTCTCAAAATGTTTTGTATTAGAGTATCCCACGTGGATTAAAAATGAAAATGTTAAAGAGTTAATAAATAGTAAGGGCCGACTAACAAAATGAATGAGTAGTTATAATCATTTTGCCAATAGTTGAACCCAAGTTTAATTCTTGTTAATGAACTATATGCTCTACTCATATTAAAAATTCTAATATGGTATTGGAGCAGGTTTGATCTAAATTCTTAATTTCCCAATTGTCTGTTTGAATGTTCAATTCTATCGGCCCAATCCAATTAACGTTGTGTTTATTTCAAATGACAACTAATATTCAATCTCAGTTGCATTTGAGAGAGATAATAAATGGTGATGACCAACTAATCAAATAGCTAGTTATAGTAATTTTGATAACAGCTGGACTCAAACTCAATTCTTGTTGATGGACTCTACGCTATATTCATATTAAAAATTCTAATATTTTGTGCTAACATATATACTTTGTATTATACTTTATTATTAATTATTTAAGTTAACTTTAAATTATTACATCATATAATTATTTGGAATGGCCGGTTGCATAGCACTAATGGTATGGGGCCAGAACCAATTGATGTAACCAATTAAAGGTTTTTTTTTCATTTTTCAATTTTGAGTTTGGAGGTTAATTCATAATTGGTGGGAAATGTACAGTATGAAGCTCCACAAAGAAATCACGTGAGAGTTATAAATGGCCCATGGCCATATCCTTATTTGGAATCGGTCAAATATACGATGGAAAAGGAATAATACCCCGAAATGATTACTCTGCTGCCACCGCTCCACATGAGTGCATAAGGTTGGCCTTGCTCCATCACTCATAAACGTCGTTTAATAAAAGGAAACTTGGAAAACAAAAAAGAACATTTTAAAAATAAAAAATTAGATATATTAGGTGAGTTTCGTATTAAATTTTATTATATCGTAAATAGTAAAAATAAAAAATTTTCAATTTTTATTATATCGTAAATAGTAAAAATAAAAATCTTTTAATTCAACAAGTTTACGGTAGAATATAAAATTATAAATTATGATTTTGTCATATTACATTATAAACTCTTTGTTCAAATAATATTTCACTATTTTATATTATGAATCATTTCATTCGTATCAGAGCAATAATTTTATAATATTACGTCAATTTATATTATCGCGCATTATAAATCATATTATTTCGTTACATTTAATTCTGTCAAAAACTTACGTGTCAAATTAAATTAAATATAGCCTTATTCAACAGGCAGCTGCTTAAACGGAGGCGTTTCAAGTCCAAATGACCGACCGTTTAGTTACAACCACACAAAGCCAAACATGTGGCGACTTCTCCCGCCACACTGAAAAACTAACTTCGCTTCGCTCCTCCGTTGGTCGAACGCTTACTTCTTCTTTCAAAGTCAATGGCGATCTCTGCGATATCTGCACAGTCCATGCAGTCTCTCCCGAATCTTTCCTTTTTCTCTTCAAAATATCGTAAACTATTTCCTTCTTCATCCTCTTCAATCTTCTCCTCGAATATTCCGTCTCGTTGTCTCTCAAGTCCTACTATCACCATGCCTCGTCTCGTCACCAGAGCCTCTGCTTCCGATCTATCGGAGAATATTGGGGAATTACTCGGAGATGTTCGCATCTTCACCGCAGCTGGGGAGCCTGTCCTGTTCAAGGATCTCTGGGACCAAAAAGAGGTATTGATTCGTTCTTATCCCTTCAGTCTATATTGATTTTTCTAATTGATTAAGTAGAGGCATTTGATGCGCAGGGAATGGCTGTTGTTGCGCTTTTAAGGCATTTTGGATGTCCTTGCTCGTAAATGCTAAACTTAGTCCATATGATTATGATTTGCTTTATTGTTAATTAGTTGTATGGCTTACTTGATTTGTACTTTCCTTTGTGAAAGTTGGGAGCTCGCTTCCTCTTTAAAAGCGTCGAAAGACAAATTTGAGGCAGCTGGTGTCAAGCTTATTGCAGTTGGTGTTGGTACTCCTAATAAAGCTCGTATTCTTGCTGAAAGGGTACTGCTCTTTCCTCATCACTTCCTGCGTACTACTACTTTGTAAGGTGGAACAGTCACCCCGTGCCTTCTCCATCCCATCCATCCATTAACATACAGGGTGGCACTGGGAAAGTGAAGCAGAGGATTTGATCCTACTTTGTAGTTATGCTTTCTTTTGTTCAGAAGTTGGCTTTGCGAGCTTCTTAATCAGTGAATGGTTAATTGCGTATAACATATAATTCTTGGAAGATTGATTAATTTGTTGTTTATGATATGTGGTCATTGATCAGTTACCATTTCCAATGGAATATCTTTATGCCGATCCTGATCACAAGGTAACATATCTCAAGTAATCAAATAGCCATGTATTACTACATTTTACTTCTGCTGTATTGGCGGCAATTGATCACTGATAGTCTTACCTTCTTTTTTCAGGCTTACGATGTCTTGGGCTTATACTATGGACTCGGTCGTACATTCTTCAATCCAGCTAGTGTAGACCCTCGTATCTTTTGCTCTTTCTTTGGGCAGTGTGTCAATTAATATGTACTTAAGGAGTAATGGGCCTTTTGCTTTTTTAACATGACAGGCTAAAGTTTTCTCCAGATTTGATGCTTATCGGGAGGTTTTTAAGAGCTATACCATTAAAGCAACCCCTGATGATAGAAGCAGTGTATTGCAACAGGTTTGGTTTTTGACCTTGTTGGAACTAATGTACGCTACCGAAATTTTCGTGCTTAAGGGTACATACGTGGTAATAATGTTAGTCAGTCGAGCTTCACTTTGCTGATTAAAACTATTCAACATTTTCTGTTTGGCTGGGCTCAGCCTTTCCATCACATGAATTAAGATGAAGCTGAAGCTTGGTTTCTGATGCCTGAGTACAAGTTGTGGGACAGCTGATATCCCTGTATATGGAAATGTTAGTGATTCATTTGATAGAAAGATGATACAGAAATGAAAAGTAAGTTATACGTTAAAGAATCTACATTAAGTTGATTGGGCGGCTGGTTAAAGCTTGACCTTTTCAATTAACGAGCTCAAATCAATCTTAAGCTTTGTTTCATTATGAACTTGACAAAAGCTTGTGGATTCTTTATGAATAACTAAATAGTGATCCAGGGCCTTGTATGCCCTTAATGTTGCTAAGTCATTCTTCGCTTTTGATCTTGTCATTAGGGAGGAACGTTTGTATTCAGAGGGAAGCAACTGTTATACGCCAGAAAAGATGAAGGGACAGGTGATCACGCTCCTTTAGATGACGTTTTCGAGGTTTGCTGCAAACTTCCAGTTGCATGAAGCTTCAGAAGATAGGCAACCAAGAAATTTGGACTTGTACACTTATGGGATCAATACTTTATGTGTGTAAATGCTATATGTCTTGCAGTGTTCATATATGATAGTGTTTTAGCTTTAAATTGTACCATGGTTGCTAGAGGCAAACCCTTCGTCTTCCTTCAAAAGAACTTCGTTAACACAATCGATAGAATAATGTCTGGCTATTAGGAAAGTTGGTCCCTATGGTCTTTGGAGTGACTCGTACGTGACTGTTGAAAGAATATGAGTTTATATATATGTTTGATACAAGCCGGACCTCCGGAACCTGAGAGTTGACCAATTTTCAAGCTGAGATTGGGTCCAAATCCCGACTCTTTTCTGGATCATATTGGGCACTGTGTTGGTCCTTCTAATTTTGTTTAGGCTCAAAATGAGGCTACGAGTATTCAAGCTAGTGCTAGCCCAACTTGGCCCAAGTCTTGAACTTGCACTCTGTTTTCCCTGTCCAATTTTAGCCTAAAAGTCCATTTTTTGTTCTGCCAATATGAGTTGAATCTTATTGGAGCTGATACTGGACCACGAGTTTAGGAAAGTTAAGATTATTTCTCTAATATTATTCTATCTTATTTTGTTTATTAAATTTCAATCATTTATTTATGTAAATTTCGTGTCTATTCACATAAATAAATGGTTAAGAATTAAATGGACAAAATAAGACAGAATAATACTGAACAGAAGACTTCGTGTGCACGGAAATGTTCTCTGCACTCATTAGATCGAAGACGTGGCGTGGGACAATTAGGGAAGAACCTCATTTCAAGATTTACGCTCTACCGCTTGCAGACTTTTCTTTCTTGAATCTTGTTCACAGGATTGGTAACGTTGGACCAACCAACTTTATAACGAAAGCGAGTGGCATCTTATAACCCGAAACTTGCTAGAAGTGGGAGACTATGGCGTTGCTTGGTTTTCGATGTTGTCTTTTTGGTACATTGGACATAAGTTCTTGCATTGTTCAGTGCAAGTCTTCATGCTCGTATATACCATATTCTTTTTCTTTCCCAACGTTAAAGAGTTGCTTTTGGCCATACGTAGGTACAAGCATGCAGCATCTTAGTGCCATCACCAGGGACCTCATGCACTTTTATCCCATCAAACTTTGAACGGCGAAAAGAAAGATTCAATCATCCGGAACGCGAACCAGAATCCAATGGCCTTGATTTTAGGTTGATTATAAACACTAATAGCATTGAGGTTCAGTGATTGATTTGTTTAATGTTTTATTGGTTCGATATGGTTCAATTAACATGTACATGGCCCCGAATCTCTGACTTCATGCGCCCCAGATAGGCATACAAAATGGGACGATCACATCCCACTTTTAGGTGAAAATTTCACAATCTCTAAGCTGGCTGCCATGCAAATTGAGTTAAATCAAAGTGGGTGGCTGTCATTTTCGATCCTTTATTCCGAGTCAAACAGATCTTGCACCATTTTCTTATGGAAATTCCCAAATGCCAAAAAACAAACATCTGTTCTTGGTTCTCATTCCTTGTGCTGTTGCCAATATATTTCAAAAGTGGAAAATCCCGTGTTAAAATCCATATTTCCAGGGTTTTGTTTCAGACATGAAAGGCACTTCTTGTAGCCAATTGATGGGTTATGGGTTTGGATTCTTCCTCTAAAAGAAGCCCCCACCAACCAACTTACGAATACATGCATGAAAAATAACAACCACACCATTCAATCCTTTTCCTTTCTTAACTTTATCCGTTTGTAGTCTCTTTCCATACAAAATAAGGGTCCTAGGAATGTGGGTATTTCGGTGATTGGTGTTTTTGATAGGCCATCACTAAGTGCAAAGAGGTTTCGGACCATTTCTTCTCTGTAAAAAAACATCTATTGAGGAAGGCCTAACTGTAGGCTTAGCCATAGAGCTTAGAGCTATGTAGGCTTTACAGGATGAATAGCTATCAAATAAATTTGTCTCAAACATGCAAAAATAAATAAAGTCGTTGAAGTGACCAAAGTGGGTGTAGACGTAGAATCTTTATTCTCGAATGGGACATGTCAAGGTGCCCTTGCTTGGACCGAGACACTTCAGAGATATGAAACATGAGAGGGAGGAAGATAAAGCTAGTTAAAGAGAGTTATGAGGTTTGAAGTTCTGCAGAGAAAACTGGCAGCAGCTTAATGGAGGTAGGACACTTTATTGGTGACAAAGTAGGAGTATATTGTTTTACTCTCTCCCTTAACTCTCTCTCTATTGCCTCAAAAAAGGGAAAAGAACCACCGGAGCTTAGTCCCATGCATACAGTATATAGCTCAAAATCTGTACTGTGGTCTCACTCAGACTAGTTGCTATCCATAATCTACTTTTTCTGTACATTTCTGCGATCTTGTTTTAGATTTTGTATGGTTTCCTGTTGCTTTCTCCAATGAAATACCAACCAACCCCCTTCCTATTTACTACACTAACCTCAAGACCTTAGCAATCCATTTGCATAATTCATCATGCTCTTATCTTTTTCTTCATTTTTCGTGGAACACAATAAGACTCAAACTCGTACGACCCTAGGCCTAGCTTATGTCTTATTGGTTGCTAAGATTTCATTATATTAAAAAGAACAAGTGGTTTATCGCTACTTTGTTTTCATGACCATGATCAAAGTTGTGGGCTATCCTTTTTGGGGTCAAATGTAGAAATATGGAATTTGGGATGCATCATACGTACCATTTTGCATGTGCTTGTTGATGAGCTCTTCCCTGTCTCCTGGTTATAGTGGCAGCAGAAAGTTACTATACAGACAGTGACTTGATAAAATTTGACCTTCTTTTTGACAAGGAATAACCCTTCAATGCAACCATCTACTGGTCCCAAGAAAAAAGACAAAGTGGACTGTAGATATTTCTCAATTATCGGATGTTTAATTTCACTAGTTCCCTTAGCAAGTGAAGTTTGAACATGTCCTCCAAAGTGAGGGAACATACTGAGATTGGAGTTTAATGTTAATGCCAAAAGGCTCTCTTCATATTAAGCCAATAAGGGTATATTGTAACCAAATGCAAATACGACAACAATAACCCTTTTAAGGAACTTAGAAATGTACACTCACAAACTCCATTTTAGCCGGCCAATCTTCGTCAACCAAGGATATGCCTGGAGCATATTCTATATTCTAGACTAAAATCAACGAACAAGAAGCCTACCGGCGGATTTAACGTGGTATTTAGGTTAGTTTGATAACTATAAGGATGATGTTTCAGTTAATCGGACAACTAGCTAGATGATCTAAAGCATTATGAGCGACTCCAAGGTTGTGCTTGTCACTGGCTGTGCCAAGGGTGGCATTGGCTATGAGTACTGCAAGGCATTTGCTGAGCACAATTGCCAGGTTATTGCCTCCGACATTCCACAGCGCATGGATGACATGCTAGACCTTGAATCGGAAAAAACTGAGACGGTAGAGCTAGATGTATCGTCAGACGAAAGCGTGTCATCGGCGGTGAAGAACATTGTATCGACATATGGTCGGATAGACATACTGATCAACAATGCTGGCATAGGAAGTACTGGACCTTTGGCCGAGCTTCCACTCGAGGCTATAAGAAAAGCGTGGGAAATTAACACGTTGGGGCAATTGAGAATGGTACAAAATGTTGTACCACACATGGCACTGAACAGAAGTGGTAGCATAGTGAACATAGGGAGTGTTGTGGGGATGGTTCCGACTCCATGGGCAGGGTCTTACTGTGCTAGTAAAGCTGCGGTCCATGCCATGTCTCACACTTTGCGAGTTGAATTAAAACCCTTTGGAATAAATGTTGTGCTAGTGGTCCCTGGTGCTATAAGATCAAATCTTGGTAGGGCTAACACGGCGAGATTGGGGAATCAGCAGGATTGGAATCTGTACAAGGACTTCAAGGAGGCCATAGCCGAGCGAGCAAGAGCTTCTCAGGTTGGTAAGGCAACGGATGCTGGATTATTGGCTAAATATGTAGCCAAGAAAGTCCTGAGTCCTAGACCTCCAAAGCAAGTTGTTTTTGGTCACATGACAGGCTTGTTTGCTGTGCTTTCTTTGTCTCCTCTATGGGTGAGAGACACTTTCTTTTCAACTCGCTTCAACCTAAATAAAAGAGTTTAATCATAATCCATGTATTAACCCCATCCAAGGTTTTAAACTTGTAATTGCGGTCAAGAACGTTATCATCAAATCATTTATCTTGTGATTTGTATGTTTCTCGTTGAATTTCTGTTAGTACCATGCAATAAGGACCTAAAGGGCAGAGCTACATTCCACCTATATGGTTGAAGCTACTTCGTACTTCAAAGGAAACAAGAGTTTCTGTTCTTGTAATGGCGAGATATCAAGTGTTAGGCATTGTGTACTGTGTACTCCGCAACAGAAGATCTAGTAGATATCTAGTCTTAGGCATTATACAGTAGAAGCTACGTCGTACTTCCAAAGCAACAAGAGTTTCTGTTCTTTTAATGGAGAGATATCAAGTGTTAGGTATTGTGTACTATGTACTCTGCAACAGAAGATCTAGTGCAGAGTTTCGTTAAAGTCATCTACACCATATCCTGTTCCTCATATGTTTACCGAAACAGAGAAAATTTAAGAAGCAGCCTACTGCGGCTGCCTCCTCTGTCTATTGCAATGAATTGGGAAGGCTAGGCTTCCCGACTTGCGTAATTACCAGGAATTTGTCGTGGAGCTTGTCACGTAGGTAAATGTGCAAAATTCCGGGTCTGAAACCCCAAAAAGAGAGAGCTGACGAAACACACGAACAATTTGCCTCGCTAATTATGTGTGAATGCGTATGCTGGGAACGTAACGGCAAAGTTGCATGGATACTAACTTATGATAAAATTGTCCTTAAATGCAAACTGAGTTAAACCATTGATAAAGTGAGACTTACTTTTGCCAGGATTTTTTGTTTATTTTATTCTGTCCCTACTCTGTCCTATAAATCTCAGCTATTTATTTATGTCCCGATTATCAGCAGCATTAACTCATTGTTTTTTTTTTTTGATATACATTAGGCATCTCAGCTTTTTGCTAGACTAATCCTAAGCCCTTAAGATCCCACCCCAGAGTTCTAGAAGAGATAAATCTAAAATCTCAAGATCTTTCAGGTTCTTACGTAGCCTGTACACTTCTGCACACAAAAAGTCGTCACATACCGATTGGTCAGTTGCTGATTGATCACTGACCCTACTCAACATCAAGTTCTCAGCAACCTCGGGTTTCCTGATAGCTCCAACTCTCACACTGCCGCTGAAAGCGAGACGCCCATAATTGATCCGACCAAGGAGCATGCCCAAGAGGTTAGAGGATCATCAACAGATAAAATTCTCCTTTCTTCTCCTTTTTTAATGACTCGAACTCAAGACCTCCTACAAAGGAGAGCCCTAAGTGATGAGTTAAAATCAATCAGGCCACTCCTACTTGTCACATTGACTCATGACAGAAGAGACAGACAGTATGCTAAATCGGAACATAAAAACTTGAATTAAGATATAATATTTTTAATTAGATATATATTAATTTGAATGTGGTTTATATTTTTAAAATCCCTTTAATTTTATATAAGCATAAACTATTATTCTTAAAAAAACATAAACTATTAAAAGTAAATTTTATGTCGGAATTTACAATAAGAATAGAATAAGTTACATATAAAAATAGAAATCATATTTTATTATCTTAAAATTCTGAATTAAGATATGATAATTTTAGTCGTATATGTATTTTTGTCAATTTTTTTCAATGTATTAACTTTAGCCAATTTTTTAAAATAAAATTTTTAAAATAAAAAAATGTAAAATATTATTTTTTTTAATTGAGTTTAAACTTGGACTGCTCAGACCTAAGTCTTATATCATTTTGCTTAGAAAAATTAGACTTCGTTCCGATTCTTAATAACTGCAGCTATTAAGTCACTTAACAAATATATACTTATACGAACAGAAATTTCATGTGAAACTTATTTTTAGGTCTTTTCGTGGTTAATTAAAAAAGTAAAAAATTATTTAATTTTATAATACTATAAATTTTAAAAAGCATAATTAAAATACTCTAATAACATAACATTAAGTGTTCATTTTTTGGTTTCCTATAAAGTGTTTTAGGAGGGTTATAATTATGTGAAGGTACCTTTAACTAATTAACACTCAGATTAATCTCTGCTCAAATCGGGTAGATCCTTTGCAAAAAGTAAAGCTCTAACTCTAAAATTTAAACGACTGTATACATTAAGTGTTTTTTATTAATATAAGAATTATAATTTAAAAAATACATATAACCAACTTTTAAATTATTAGAGACTGAAATGAAGAAGGTTAACCAAAATATCTGAAATCCCTCGCTTTGGTTTGTGGTGGATTTGCTCATCATTGCTTCAATCAAAAAAGAGACACTCTCTCCCCACCTTTTTTCAGTACAAATCTTTAGAACTTCCCTCCATTTCTCTTTCAATAACCAAATCATTCCCTCTGGAAAATCTGTCTCCTCCATGAATCAACTTGCTCATGCAAAACTTCCTATTTCTCATATCTCATGTTTTTAAAATTATAGTCCAAGACTGGTTTATCCCTACATCCTGTTTTCTGAGTATTGTTGTCGTCGTAATCTAAAACTAATTTATAAAATAATACTATAGGATAAACTTGAAATGCTTTAGTACATCGTTGAAAAGCATGTGAGTAGGCAGCTTTTTGCGAGGTTGTCCAGTCGTTTTCTTTGCCTCAAGTAAATTGGATCAATTAACTTGAACGAGTAGAACATGTTATGTACAACAACTACACGCTCTGTTTAATAATCAGCTGATTGTATTAACTGTTTGTTAATATTAATTGTTTATATGTAAAATAATTTATAAAGACATAATTATAAAAAAAATTATAAAGGTATAAATATTATATATCTTAGTATTTCGTTGAATATTCTTATAAGAATTTATATTTTAGAAAAGTTATGTTTACCTGTACTGTTTCATCATCTATGAAAATTTTATGCAACTCTTTCTATTTTTATTTTCGTTTAAGGTCAACATTATATTTCTAACCTATAACTGCATAAAACAATTATAAGAATAAACACTGTTCCTAAAACGTAGATATCTAAAAACCTAAATTAAAGAGTACAATTGTCTTCTGATAGTTAAATTTTAGATTAATTGATGAAAACGCTCCTCTATAGAAACGTTTTCATTTTTGGCTGTTTATCTTAAATAAGCTATCGGATCTGCTACTCTCCAAACAACTTTTATAACTGTTTGAAGAGTCAAACAGGTGAAGACAACTAATCAATTAAAAAAATAGCTGATTGATTGTCTATCAAACGAGGCTATGCAATCGATAATAACAATTCAGTAAAAATTTTACTGACAGGTAAAAATTAGAAAATTTAATAGTACATATTTTATCCTTAATAAAAAAAATATTGTTTCCAAATTAACGAGAAGAAGTATAGCGCGTTACGAATTTATTAAAAATATTGAATTCACATAATATAAAATTAACAAGCTTAATTGAAGTGATGTTTACATATTATACTATATTTTAATTTTCTATCAATATTTTAATGCTCTTTTATTAGAATATTCAAATTTTAAAATAAATTAATTTCAGCATTGGTATGATTCTCTTATCATTTTATTGTTATAGGACCTTCACGACAACCCATGAAGAAGGGAAGCTTTTGCCCAAGCAAAGCGACTGAGACACGCGGAAGCAATCCCCAAGCTTTCTTTAATGTACAGACTTTTTCTATTTCAAATTTGTCTTAAAGGAATTTAAACTCTAAAGTGGTTTTAATTATTTGCTTTAGTTCTTCAATCATAAAATAGAGTACCAAAACAAGAAAATGCATATCCCATCAGTATCATTCCAAGCATATCAACTTTTGGCCAATACCACTTATTGTGAAAATTGACCAGATTAAAGCAGGTTCACAGCTAAATAAGATTGAGATGATAGTAATGAACACACAAATTTTACGTGAAAAACCTTCAAATTAGGGTAAAAACTACAACCAAGGATAGAAAACTTTTACTATTAAAAAAACTGGAGAATTACAAAAAGAAACTAGACCAACAAAAATATACAAAATATTTTTACCTCTCTCTTTTTCTCTCTTTTCTCTCTCACTAATTAATGCTATTGATATTGACTATGTTTAAAAAAAAATCCTTATAATCAAGTTCCCTTCCTCCTTCTTCTTTTTCTTTCAATTTCACAATAAATTCCAACAAAAGGAATGAATTATAAGTACTATACAAATGAGAATTTTAGTACTTTTTTTTTACATACAGAAGAAGCAAAACACTGCTTAGTAAAAGGGTTCAACCGGTAACAACCACCCTAAAAAAGTCTGATAGTACACAGTCTTACTCTTATATTATAGAGATATTATTTGTGGTACTAAAAACAAAAAATAAGCATAAGCTATATTACACTATTTCTCAATCTAATTTTATGGATTTGATTAATCCTTGTTGAAGTAAGATAACACATTCTTCTTGTATTAACTTTAAGTTATTAAGATTCATACTAAAGTGAGTAGTCTTGGTAAGATCAATATTTGGTATCAATAGGTAAGATTTACTAAGGGCATGCTTTGTCGTAAATATCCATACCAAAGTAAGATATTTGAGCCTGGTCGACGAATGATCCAAACTTTTTGACTTTTTTTATTAGTTTTTTACAAAGTGTTTTAGGAGGGTTTTAATTATGAGAAAGCAATGTAAGCTATCTATTTTTAGGCTAATTCTCGCTCGAGTCAGATAGATCTCTTATGAGAGATAAAGCTCTGACTTTAAGCTTTAAACGACTGCATATATGAAGATAATTCGAACCCGCAACTCTACTTAAATAAAAAAAAATCCTTAATAACTCACCGTCGCGTTGGAATTCTCTGTGACTATTTTTAACATGCTCGTGATCCCTCAACTCCAACTCGTATTGTTAAAGAAATACGTAAAGATGGAAAGATGATATGGGCGTATGACAGTGGCATTTAAGATTTTTAACTAATAGGCAATAATTGAAGCGGTGAGCACTTGGAAGGATACAAGTTGGTGTCCAAAAGAGGGGGAAAAAAAGGTATACAGCTTGACCTGTGGCGTCTGAATTTTTGTTGGAAGGGTCAAAGTTCTTATCTTGTCATAGTTCTGGCATCAGCGCAGGCACAGGCACAGGCACTGGAACAGACAGGCTAAAGAATTGATCGCTTTCTGTGTACTACGTGTAGTTGCACCCAATCCGTTACCCTGTTTTAAACTGTGCCGTTTAATTTAATTTATAAATTTATTTACATCCAGTTTAAACTCTCGCGGCGAAGCAAAATTCAGAAACCTAATATAAATATGTAGATAAAATTTAAAATAATAGAGTAAAAATTGGTGAACTGAAATATGTGATGCTATTGGGTATATATGGTTTCGTTTACTCTAAATCTAATTATTTTCTAAATATTTTTAGAATTTTTTTATTAATATTATAATTTAGTTGGTGAATTTTGATAAATAGAAATTTATGAATTTAGAATCACTTTCTTTTAGATTTTAACTAAATAATAATAATAAAATATACATGTCATAAACATCATATTTTTAAACAACAACAACATTCAGCATAATTTCTATGAAAGACGAAATTTAAAGAGGCTCTGCAGTACGCAGTCTTACTCCTAACTAATAGAGAGGTTATTTCTAAATGATTCACATGTACGAATGAAAATAAAAATAATAAAATATACAAATAAAATATAAATAAATAAATAACCCATAAAATTAGAAAAGAAAGAAAAAAAATAAAAATGAAATAAAAATACTAGAAAATAAATAAATAGATAAAAATTAACAGTATATAATACTAAAAGAAATAAAAGAGATAAAATAAAATAAAAATATTATTAAAAATAAAAATCACAGTAACAATAATAAACATAAACAAACTTTATATTTATACTAATCAAATATTGTTTAAATGATGATTCATCTCATTTTTTAAATTGGAATCGAACTAATCAACCGGACTTAAATTAATAAATTATTAATTTAAGTCAAATTTAATTAGTTCGACTTAATGTTAAGAGTTGGGTTGAGTTCTTTATCAGTTAATGATATTTGATTAGTATATATTTCACGTGCTTTATAATTATTTTAAACAAAAGTTAGAAGGAAATATTTTTCAAAAAATTAAAAAATAAAAATAAAAATAAAAAGAAATTATCTAGATTCTTTAAAATTAAGAGACTTTTGTAAATTTTTAGAAATTAAATGGAAAATATGTATCTCTTAATCAAATTTTAATTAAAATATAATATTTGATTCAATTTCTGCAACCCTTGACCTAGACTTTCTTTAGGACTGTGTGTGTCCTACATGTTTCTTTTTGTCTGGAAGCTGGTGTTGATTGTATCCTCAAACGCTCTCCAACAGTTCCTTCTACATCAATAATTCCACAATTTGATCTTTACCACTATTCAATATTCATACATATATATATATATCAGTCCCCTCAATGGGTAGATTCGGGGATACATGGGCTCACGTCCTGCAGAATCCAGAACATATCTGTACCGTCTTACTGTTCCAGGACACCGTTAAACCAGCCAAAGCGTCCCCATGTTTGATCACATCATCATTCTTTATTTTCTTTTATAGCATCAATGAATTTTCCTTTAATTTACTTGCATGATATAATCCTCCAAAGAAGGAACTACGAAGAACTAGGACTCAAAACTTAGTTTGGTTTGGCAATTAGCCAATCAGAATACCCGAGCTTCCTGTGCCTGAGACAACTGTGGGAACATTATTGGACAAAAGGGCAAAAATGGCGGAGGTGGTCAAACTTGGTGGTGACTGATTGCCAACACTTAGTCGGGATGTGAGAGCAACGAAACGATGCCGTGTCGAGTTGTACTGCACTCTCAGTAGAGGTGGCAGATGCCTATCCTCTCAAACTGCAATATGAGTAGGACCAGTACAGAGGCTACGTACTAACTTTGAAAGCTTGAAATGACTACATGAACATCGCTGTGACTGTCTTTCAGACGTCTTTTTATATATTTATATATTTAAGATACATTTATGTATAAATAAGTATAGAGCAAGTGCTTGTTTCGGTGCAAATTAACTGAAAGCTCTTGATGCTTTAATAAAGCCATAGAAAAGCTTGGTTCTGACTGATGTGTTCTGCTGGGTATTAAGCTGTCCTAATCTACTTGAGAAAAATGCGTTCTTTATGGTACTGTTACTACTACAACTACGACTTCTTTGTCTCTTGCGTAGGTTATTGTCCTTTTAATGCTTCTTTGTTTTCATTGTAGGTATCAGTTTTAAGGGTGTTTGATATATACATTAAATGTGTGTGTGTCTGTGTGTATTTGAATAAAGAAAAGTAAGAGAAAGGCGAAGAAGAATCAGTGGAGCGTAGGGTAAAGTAAAAGCACATGTCTTTCTCATTCGCAGATCCCTATGGAATGCAGGAAGGATGCCCAACATTGCTTGCTGAAACTCATTCTTTTTGTTTAAGTTTAAAGGACCTTGCTTTGTTCTCTCTATAAATCTTTTCAGTGAGTGAGTTAGTGAGAGAAGAAAGAGCATAGATTCAGTTGCAGAACTTGGATTTTGTTTATCTGAATTGTTAGATTTTACCCCCTCCAATCTCAGTTCTGCTGCTGCTAGACAACAAAAACACCAGTTTTCCAGAATGAAAGTGGTGCGTGAAGTGTTTTGAGAGAGATAGAGAAGAAAGATGGTTCTGTGTGGTTAGTTTATTTTTTGGCCCAATGATTGAGTTGCCTTGCCACAGGAGAAATTTGCCAAGAATCTCTTCTTTTAACTTTGAAAGTTATCAGGAGGGTACACAAAAGAAATGAAGCCCATGAGCAGTAATGATGATAATGCCAAGAACAACAATACTAACTGGTTAGGTTTCTCTTTGTCTTCTCACTTGAACATGGAGGTTTCTTCAAACCGAAATCACCATCATCAACCAGACTCCGCTTCTTCTGCTGTTCCTACTGCTATCCCGACAAGCTTTTACCATTCCTCACCACATCTCTCTTATGGCGTTTACTATGGAGTTGATGGTGAAATTGGTTGCTTGTACTCTCCTATGCCTGTGATGCCACTCAAGTCTGACGGCTCCCTCTGCATAATGGAAGAGCTTGCCAGGTCACAGCCTCAAGGTTAGCTACTTAGCTCGCATTTAAGTCCTTTATATTCTTTTCCTTAAGCTTAAGTTTATGTTGTTTTGGGGCGGTAAATGTTATTCTCAAACTTGCGTGAACGGTTCTGTGTTTTGAATTTTTCCATATTAAGCTACAATGGTGACGAGCTCGACACCAAAACTGGAGGACTTCTTTGGTGGTGCAACCATGGGGACTCATCACTACGAAAGCAATGATAGAGAGACTATGGCTCTTAGTTTAGACAGTGTGTATTATGAGCAAAACCCAGATCATCAACCTGATAACCACAATTGTCTACACCATCTTCAACAGAACTCCAGGCACCAAATTCAAGCTCAACAGCTCCCTTACTATAGTTTTAGGAGCCAAGAGATGTTATTAGGAGAGGAGGTTAAAGAAACTCCAGTTTCTGATTGCCATCTTCAGCTTCCAAATCTTGGAGATAATAATGGTATGAAGAACTGGATCTCGAGAAACTATCAAACTAACCATCCAATGGACCATAAGATGATGGGTTGCATGGCTGATAATGGAAGTGAATCTGGGTCTATTAGTGCTCTGGCATATCGGGACTTGCAGTCACTGAGCTTGTCTATGAGCCCTGGTTCACAATCAAGCTGTGTTACTGGTTCTCAGCAAATATCACCTGCTGTGACTGACTGTGCTGCTATGGAAACCAAGAAGAGGGGGCCTGAGAAGGTGGATCAGAAGCAGATTGTGCACAGGAAGTCCATTGATACATTTGGGCAAAGAACTTCTCAGTATAGGGGTGTGACAAGGTTAGTGCTTCATTTATTCCCTAACAACACTTTTTATTCTTCTGTTTTGTCTACGGTACCTCTGATTTTTCTTAATATCGGTAAAGCTTTTCTTTGCATGCTAGCTTTTATTATGCCTGTCTCTTCCTTTGTCCTTTCTGATCTTTATTAAATTTGATGTCTGTTGTCTCATAGTTTCCATTTCTCAATGGCTTTCTTAATCAGGCATAGATGGACTGGAAGATATGAAGCCCATTTGTGGGACAATAGTTGCAAGAAAGAAGGTCAAAGCAGGAAAGGAAGACAAGGTTAGAGATAAATCATAAATCCATCCACATTGTCTCCTTCTCGAAAACTAAGCTTTTGTTCTTTATTCAACTCAGTTTCTGTAAATCACTGATTTCTTACTTTTTTTTGCTTGATTGTGGTGCCATTCCAACAAATTACCATTTCAGTCTATCTGGGTAAGCCTCCTTTCATTTCCAGTGAATAGACATTTTTCAGATGTGTTCTCAGTTCGTATTAAGCAAGTTAATCTAAATTTCAGGGGGTTATGATATGGAAGAGAAAGCTGCAAGAGCTTATGATCTGGCTGCGCTCAAGTATTGGGGACCCTCTACACATATCAACTTCCCTGTAATGAAATTCGACCCTCTTATCCGAATTCAATGTTAACATTGCTTTCGAACTACTTGTGTACTGAAGTTGTTTTATTTTTACTTCTCAGCTGGAAAATTATCAAAAAGAGATTGAAGAGATGAAAAACATGACCAGACAGGAATATGTTGCTCATCTAAGAAGGTGAAAGCTTTCTAAATTTCTTTATTTTCATTTTGATGATCACCCATCTTTCTTTTGAAATTCATCATCTTTTAAATTGCTTCTTTGCAGAAAAAGCAGTGGATTCTCTCGAGGTGCTTCAATGTACAGAGGAGTGACAAGGTCTCTTTTATCCTATTTTTATAAATTTCAATATTTGTCCCACTTGCATTTTCCCTAAACAAAACAATATTTTGTCTTTTCTGTCTCGATACTTGGCAGGCATCATCAACATGGAAGATGGCAAGCTAGGATTGGCAGGGTTGCAGGGAATAAGGACCTTTACCTAGGGACATTCAGTGAGTCCTGTTACTCTGAAGAACTGTTTCGGTTTATCAAAAGTTGTGTGATTATTGCCTCTAGGAATGTTTGGTTAATTAAGTTGCAGCTAAAGTAATAAAAGGATTTGCTTTTTTTACTTTAAAAAGTAGAATCTTTGAGCCACTCTCGGCTAATTTTCTGCTTTTAGGCACTTTTGAAATTATGCAGACTTGGGAGTCAGACTAACTATTGTTAAAAACATTTCTTCAGCTAAGCAAAATTGAAATATGCATTTTGCAAAATGTTAACGAGTTTAATTCTGACTCTTCGAATAAAACTTCAGGCACCCAAGAGGAAGCAGCCGAAGCCTATGATATAGCCGCGATAAAGTTCCGGGGGGTTAATGCTGTAACTAATTTTGACATAACAAGATATGATGTTGAACGAATCATGGCAAGCAACACACTTCTTGCTGGAGAGTTAGCTAGGAGGAACAAAGACATAGGGTCCACCAGTGATGATGTAGCAAATAATGAACCTCCTGTTCTCTGTAGCAATGGAGAAGTCATTCCTTCGCAGAAAAACTACGAAAATGCACCGGATTGGAAAATGATCCTCCACCAATCATCTCCACAACAGGATCATAGAGCTACATATGCTGCTGACAACTATAAAACTCAGGCTTCCTCATTGGCCCCGGAGAGCGTAATCGGAATCAATACCGTGAGTTCAATTCATCAGCCAGAGGTGGAAGATTTAGCCAAGATGGGAGCTCATTTGTCCAATGCTTCTTCACTGGTGACTAGTTTAAGTAGCTCCAGGGAAGGCAGCCCTGATAGAACAGGAAGCTTGCCAATGCTTCTCGCAATGCCACCTTCGGCAACTTCAAAGTTGTTTTCCAGTCCGACTAGTAACATAAATTCTTGGATTCCACCAACCCAATTGAGGCCTGCAGTGTCCTTGCCTCATGTTTCAGTTTTTGCTGGTTGGACAGATGCATAACAGGAGGCTAGCTTTTGCTTCAGGAAGCTGTTACTCAAGTTTTTGCATGGGGAAAACATGAGTTACGAGACACAGCTAGCACAAGATTGTTGTTTAGTGCTTTTTCCCTTTTCAATATATTTTTTTTCTTTATCTTCTTAGTTAGTGGAAAGAATTGGAGGGCTAGATAGAGATGTAAGCGGGACCTTTCCATGAACAAGAACCTCAAATTTTCAGACCCATCATGTCAACATCTCTCTATGTAGAAATCTCCAAAGTAACGGTGGAGGGAAGCTTTTAAGGCAATATGATTGAAGTCTATGAAATTATTTTCGCAATATGGGATCACTATATTCATAATTACATCCAGCTTTATTTGTTCTCTCAAGTACACAAAACCGGCAAGAGTTGGGTCTCTTTTTGCTTTGAACTTTTGACCATAACATATCATCTGATCTCATCAGCCATTATGGTTCTCCATGTTTGTAACATCATCATTACTCATTCCCCTTTATTATTTCAAGCTTTCGTCAAAAGTAGCATGCAAATTCCTTTCCTTTAAAACAATTCTCATATCAGGATTTGGTGGAATTTGTTTTTTATTCTTTTCCATGAAAACCAAACCCACTGAGCTCTCTATTTCTTATAAGCCCACTTACTCCAACCTCATGATAGCTTGCACATAAAGGCTACTCCACGTCCATCCATGGGTTGTATTACCAGTCAATCCCTCTTCTCATAGTCTCTTCCCACACGTGCACTATCGTCCTCTTCCTGTACATTTCAAACCTCATGGCGACCCCAACATCATCATTTGTGTTCAAACTACTCAGAAATAGTCGACCGATTCTCTAAAGTGAGGAATGATAGTTCCATGACTAGAAACTGACCAACTAGAGATGACCTTGGAAGAAGTAAATTCTTACAGGAGCAAGTTCATTGTGCCGCAGCACTTGCCATTGGTCACAGAAACTTGTGTAACATTCTGAAGTGTATATCCATATGACTTCTGACAGAATATGAAAACAATATCATTAGTTACAACTTACAAGAATCAAAGAATAACTCCTGATTATGTTTCAGACATTTGATTATAATTTTGCAGTTGAGATTTGATGAATCCACCATGCAAGTGTAATGATTTTTTACCGAGAACATCATATGACTCATCAACACAGAAAATGTCGATCGAATATGCATATGGAACAGAGAGTTTGGTACATAAGAGGAGAGCTTTATAATGGAGCTGGCATGAAAATGCTTTCATGTTACTGCTGTTTATTTAGCTAGAGACCTCTTTTTGCTTTTATCATTGGCTGTCATGCGAAAGCACGTTATGCTTTTGCAGCTTTGGTTTTTCCAAAGTGAACAACCAACATTTGACATCCAGAAAAAAGATTAAAAAAAGCATCCATGTTTACCTTGTCCTTGCATTGACAATTTGGTGAGATTAACTTCGTCATGAATCATGATCTAATATCGCAGAATGTTCTTAGTGAGATTTGATATGTTAGATAACTATAGAATTAATTCATCTTCTAATAAAGCATAATAATTATAGCACCATAGTTACTAAGTTACATGGCTTTTGTAATAAGTTTGCTCTGTGGTGTAATTCATTATCTTAAACATGCTATGACGTGATAGTCCCGCTTACGGGTAGTTTGAATAACTTGTTCGTCCTTTTAATACCCCGATTATTAGCAGCATTAACTCATTTTTTTGATAGGAGAGAGGGAGGTTATGCTAAACCCAGAAACATAAAACTCAGCATTAACTTTAGTCGATTCGATTTTTTTTTCAATTCGATTTAGAACCCCTCAATATCATCTAAACTTAAACCAATAAAGATCATAGGTGTATTATTCTTTTTCTTTTTCTTTCGAAACCGAATTCTAAAGAGAAAAGAAGAAAGGAGAACAGTCTGTCTTTGATCACTTTGGGACGAAATTTTCCAATACAAAAAGCTCACGCATGAACTAAAGGAAAGACAAAATGGGATTGCATGTACCTTGTAAGGTCAAAAGGGTATTGTTCTTCAGCATTATTAGTAAAGTTTAACTACTCTTGATCACAAAATGAATAAAAAAAAGTCAGTGTACGGTGTGATCGGATTAAAGGGTTTGTCAAATTCTATTGTGTCATCACTGTCATGTCAAAAATATGCACTATGATGGTGTCTCACACTACTCCTCACTATACTCCTTTCGTTTAACAGTTGGATCCATCTAATCCCACCGAACGTGTAGCTCGTTTAGTGCTAACACTTTATTGTGATAGACAAATGTTCCAAAGTTGTAAGAAGTTAACAGCGTATACAGCTTGTCAAGGCAAAGTGATTTCACGTCGTGATGGAATAGTTATCGGTGAAACCTTCAATGTTTTTTTGTAAATAGGGAATAAGGTCGAAAGTATGCCGAAAGAAGAATAAATTGCATCTGTCGTCGACACCTCCGATGTGATGTATGTTTCTGAAAAAAGTTCTCATCTAACAGTGAAAAGCATCGACGTTTTTTGGTTTCTGTCCTTTTTGTCTCGATTTTACGACTTGAAACGAATCCAAGAAGAACAGAGCAAGTTTATAATTTACATTGTGTGTGTGTGTTTTTTCCTCCCCCCCTTTAAACAGTCGAAAATATTTTTGACAAATTTATATTTTATTTTATGTTAATTTAAATTAGATATTATCTATTTTTAAATTTTAGTTAGAAAAAGATTATATAAATAGACAACTTTTATTCAATAAAAATTAAGAGAGTTCTCTCTACGTAAAAAACCAACAGATAAGGAAGATTTGTGAAACAGAGTATATTTGATAAATATAATTCTACTTTTTAAAGCCACTCGTAATTTATCAAATCTTAAAACAACTGTAAAGTTCCTCATTTTTTACCATAACATTATAAGCTCAAATCACAGAACCAAAAAAACAGAAATCTTGTGCATTGAATACGTTGATACTCATGATTCACCAATTTCTTTTATACACAACGAGACGATAAATGTAATCATCAATTAAATTTCGTTGGATCTTGAAAGGACATAAGGAGGAAAGAATTTGAAGATGTAATTGAATTGTATTGCTTGCTTTTTCCTTTACACTGTATTTATACATGTATATGATATCTATAAAGATAACGAAGATCAAAATCAAATAAAATTAGATACAATAAAATCAAATACATTTGAAATGAAATCAAATAATTATTGTTGAGATTGCAAAAAGATTGACATGAATATCAAATCTTTCTATAATTTTACATATTAACAATGTAATATTTAATTTTAAAATTTATTATTAAACTTTTATCTAGTTATTTTATAACTCTCGTCTTTCTTATTATCAATTTTCTTTAAAAACTTTAACTACGAACTTTAAAATAATATCGTTTTCATTACGTAATATTATACGTGACACTATATTGCGTCGTTTTGAAGTTTGCAAATGCAATTCGAATCGAAAATGAACATAAAAAAACATTCCACTACCAGCCACTTGATTGAAGTTACAATTCATCGATCCAAATTGATTAACTATGCAAATATTATTTTTTAAAAAATTATTTATACACATTAATTAATTTATTTTTTTTTTGAGTAAAATCAACATTAACACAAAAACAGACAAAGGCAGGGAAGGCAAAGAAAACTAACTCAAGCCAACAGGCTTATCCCATACACCCAAAACTTAATAGCCTTTCCCCCTCAATAATAACAGAAGCCGAACAATCTAAATTTAAAAAGGAGACTAAACAAGAAGGATGATCAGTCCAGTGATGTAGGTTTGCATGTAATAAGGCTACCATGGTTAAAGCATGAGCTGCTTTATTGGCAATCCTACGCGTCCATTGAAATGACAAGTAAAGGACATGTCGCTTGAATGAAAAACAATCAAGGGTCAAAATTCCAATCTTAGACCGATTTGGCGAAGGAGCTAATATTGATTGGACAGCTGCCAAACAATCCGACTCCACAATGACCTTGACAAGCTGTTGGACTTTTAGTCAAAAAAGAGCTTCCCTTATAGACATAATTTCGGCAAGAATTGGGTCAAACAGGACAGAAAAAAAACCTGAAATAGCAGTCACAAACCTACCTCGTGCGTCCCTAAGAACCGCAGCAAAGTCTTCCGTCTGAATATCCTCTGGAGAAACAACGAACTCGCTGTCTTCTTTCTCCCTAATAGAGAGCCTTTGCAACCCTGAATCCATAAAGTTAAAACGAAAATCTAAGAGAGACTAACGTAGAAATAATACCTAGAACTCACCTTGCAAATGAATGGCAAGACCAACACTTGCACTTGTAGAGAAAGAGAGAGAGAGGCAAGACCTAAAACCCTACCAATTGATTGATTTTTATCAACAAACGTTATTAAAATACACATTAATTATTATCATTGTTATTAACAAAAGGAGAGAACTATAGCTGGAATGATGTTTCATGTACAGGAAGTCAATTCAAAAACTCGATCAAGAAATAGAGGTTTTGGTCTGGTTTGGTCCAACTGTGCCTGTGCATGAAGTTGATGATCAGATCATGGTTTCTAAATTCTAAACATATAAATATTTCATAATCATATCATACGATTCAACCAAAACCACGATTTCAACAGTAACCCAAATCAAGAAGCCAGAAACCAAATCTTTCTTTTAGAACCACCCAATCTGATCGCGTTCACTGAACACTTATTGATTTGGCGTTGGTATTAAATAATAATGATCGTGCATGTACGTCAATCATTTCGGTCCCGACTCAAAAATCAAATGCATGTTTGATCAAAGTTTCAGTTTTGAGTTTACCATAATCATCAAAACCTTAAATCATGAGATTCAGGATAAATGGAATTGAGTCAGCGGAAGTGGCGAGAAATGAGCAAGGGTGTTTAAAAAAATCCGCGAATCTGTAAATCGGACCTGAA
>JAOSBM010000206.1:3438242-3448733 GCA_027568955.1 Erythroxylum tenue | reverse complement strand
AAAACTCCATCTCCATATCATTTGCATTATTATCATCCTATAAGAAAATAAAATATGATGAAAAATGTAAGTACTGAGGAGTAAAGTGGAGATTTTAAAGTTGTTTCTTCTTATAAAAATTTAATATTTTATTATATTTAACCATAAATATTTAAGAAAAAATAGAAAAAATAAAGTTAATAAAAAACGGGTAGGATATGGGTATCCATGGTTCGGATTTTACTCTACCCATATCCATATCCATTTTTTATGACTCAACCCATATCCATATCCATATCTATATTCATCGGTTTTTACAATTTACTACCTATATCTAAATCTATTGGGTCGGATAATGCGAATATTAATTGGGTTAAAAATTCACTGTCATCCCTAGTCATTCTTGAAGTAAACAAATTGGTTTCATGACCTCCGGTGAGTGAGGTCAACATTACATGTGGTTAGGTCAAAGAGGATTGTGACAAGAAAAGGGAATTTTACTCACTCGCAAGGAAAATGATCTATGAAGTCAACAAAATACATCATTGTATTTTTAGGTTTGGGTGACACTTTCAAATGGTAGGCGAAAACTGACGATGTACTTTCAAATGGTAGGCAAAAACTGACGATGTATATGCTCTCTAACTTTGACTACACCACACAAGATGAATTGAAATTTAAAGGGCATCCATCAAATCTTATCTAGAATAATAAACCCCACTAATAGTATTTGACTATTTGTTTTCAAAATTAAAAAATGTTATTATTATTTTATAAAATGTGAGCATCTTTGATTTTTAAATTTTACAAAATAAAAAGTTTGTATTTTTTTTTACATCAACAATAATTACAACATCCCGTATAAATCTCGCTGACACAGAGAGTCTGGAGAAGTTCAGTAATACATAACTTTATCTTAACTAGTAGAGAGATTATTTTCTTTATTTTTTTTTGCATACAACGGAACGAAAGCAAAGCATTACATAACTAGTATCGGGGGACAAATCCCATCCATATCCTCTAGTAGGAGTGAGAGGCACCTTACTGGTGCGGTAACAAAAGTAGTAATTCCTAAACTATAATGTGTGGTAGCAGTGGCAAGTTAGTTTGCGTATCGGTTGCCCTCCCTGTATGCGTGACGCGGGACAACTGTCCAGCTCCAGTCCAACTTCGCGTTAATGCTCATGACTAGAGGGTTATTAGTCTGAGTCTTGTTGACTAAGATGGATATAAGGTTGAACATCGCTTGAGAGTCCACCTCTAGTTCAATCCGACGATGTCCCTTATCCCATGGGAGCTGGAGGCCAGAGAAAACCCCCCAAAGTTTTGCGGCGAGCGGGAAGCACCTCCAAATATTCTAAACAAAACCTCCAAGCCAAGTACCTGCACTGTCACGAAGGATTCCTCTTGTCGATGCCAATAAGGATATTCTTTTGCAAGCTCCATCAGTATTCAGCTTGACTCACCCGGGAGGGAGTTATTGTTTTCATTTTTTTAATAAACATAAAGGCCATGATTATTAATATTTTATTATATATTGAATAAATCGTTAAATATATGTAAAATTTATAAAAATTATTATACTCTCATTCATATATTTAATTTTATAATTATTTTAGAGTATCTGATATTTTTAATTTAATAATAAAATTCATACGTGGTACAAATATAATTTATAACTATCGTGTAGTAAAAATACTAATATGATATGATTATCGTATTATTCACATTAACAGAAAATTTAATGTAAGAGTAGTCAGGTCATTTTAACTTTGTTTTTAAATTTCAGGCTAATATTGTAAAATTGTTTAAAATTTGATGATTTTGTTTATAATTAACCCAAAATTTTATCAAATGGTATTACATAAAACTTTGAACATGACCGAATGTTCGAAGCAGGACAAAGGACCTTGAATGGCTCACATCATCACCCACGACTACTACTTTTTATTACCATTATAATACGACCAATAAGCTGAAAGGTACGGAAGCCACGCTGTGCTCAGCCCACTGGCAACTACACCTTCGCGGAAAAATCCTACTAAGAACAACTTGATGATAATAGACCCTCTTCATACATATTAATTATTAAAACAAACTAAGTTTCAAAAAAAAAGAAAAAACGATCGTGTTCCTCCTACTACAGCCGTCACCGTCGAAGAAATCTTTGTTTTATGATACTGTCTCAGTGTATTAGCGATAATCATATTTAATAATGTCTAAGAATCACTGGGTGCGGACACTTGGGAGAAAGAAAAGCTCGTGGTAATTAGCATGTCATAATCATGATTAATAAGAGATGACAGACAGTTCTACTTCTACAGATCAGAAAGGTTTTAGGGAATGCAATGAGAAAGAGGTGAGAGCATTAATAAGAGGATGAGAGACTACTTCGTTATCATTATTCCTCGTCACGGATAAACTGGAGGGTGACCCAGACCCTCTTTTTAGCTTCTGTTCCTCTTCCTCTTCTTCTTCTTCCTTGAACGTATCAATCAGTCCCACATCGACAAGTATCCGTGCCTTGCCTGCATCTTCAATGAGAATGACCAAACTACCCTCTTGACCCAACTACGAATTGTCGCCATCTCGCACCTCATTCGTTTGTGCAGGTCACTACTGCCACACAGGGCTCTCTCTCTCTCTCTCTCTCTTATTTTCTCACCCCTCATGGTCATTTTTCTTTTACTTCAGAGTTCTAGTAGGATAGCTTGGAGGAGGACTCAAAGCTTGTGGCTTGTTTTGGCTTTATAAACTGGACCTTTGTTTTTCTCGCAATCGCAGGAAAGGGAAAATCTGGTGGAAGAGTGAAAAGTTAACAAAAATGCTTAGTCAGTACTCTGCTTTACTTCCATGTATTGGACTTTCCTATTCTTGTTGCTTATAAGTTGTTTGATCTTGATGTTTTGCTTCTTGGGGTTTTATGATGAAAACCATATAGATTGACAGATACAGAGATGATTCAGTGGCTTTTTTCAAGAATCTATCTTGTTTGAGCCTCCTTTTTTTTCTTTCCCTGGGAAATACTATCCGAACTCAGGATTCAAGAACCAAAGCCGAAGATTGAGTCTTTTCTGATGGGTGCTTGGGCAGTGGTGTTCTTTACACTACTAATATGCATAAAACCTTCAGTATCAGATCCAAGCGACGAACTTTGCTTAACCCACTTAACTCAGTCGTTGAAAGACCCAACAAACGCACTCCAAAACTGGACAAAATCCAATTTTGCGAACCCATGCTCTGGTTTCACATCCTATCTCCCTGGAGCCACGTGCAATAATGGTCGAATCTACAAGCTTTCTCTCACCAACCTCTCTTTACAAGGCTCAATCTCTCCTTTTCTATCGAACTGCACCAACCTACAAACTCTTGACCTCTCCTCTAACTCCATCTCAGGTCCTATACCTGCAGAATTGCAGAAGTTGGTCAATCTTGCGGTTCTCAATCTCTCATCTAATAGACTCGATGGAGAGATCCCACCTCAGCTCGCATTGTGTGCTTATTTGAATGTTATTGATTTACATGACAACTTTCTCTCTGGTCAAATACCACAACAGCTTGGTCTTTTGGTGAGGCTTTCTGCTTTTGATGTGAGCAACAACAAGCTCTCTGGGCCAATACCTGCTTCATTGGCGAATAGGAGTGGGAGTTTACCAAGATTCAATGCAAGTTCTTTTGATGGAAACAAGGATCTTTTTGGCTACCCTTTACCTCCAATGAGGAGTAAAGGTTTGCCTATTCTGGCCATAGTTGGAATTGGTCTGGGAAGTGGGTTCGCTAGTTTGGTTCTCAGCTTCACAGGGGTGTGTATTTGGTTAAAGATTACAGAGCAAAAGATGGCTCTTGAAGAAGGCAAGATTAGCCAGCTTATGCCTGATTATTGAGCTTGATCAGGGGTAGTTTGTTTCAAGATATCAACAGTTAGTTCAAGGTATGATTAGCAAATACTTGGAAGATTACTGGGGGGTTCGGACTCCACTTAAGAGTGAGCTAATGCTGCCATTCTTTCTATGATATGCTTCTTCAGCCGTCATAGAAGCTTTATTTTTTCTGATTTTTGAAGGGTTTTCCTTCTGATTTCTCTCTTGTTTCGTTTTTTGTCTCTGATCCTTTGACCAATTTGGGTTCTTTTCACCTTCACTATAAACTTTAGATTTTCTTTTATAGTATTTACTCTCAGAATTTGTGAACCTTATAACCACCTTGTATAAAAGCAACTCAAAGCAAGAAAATAGTGCAGTTTCTTGCAATGTAATGTAATCTGGTACTTTAATATCTTGGTCTTTCGTTTCTCTTATGTGATGTGAGTGTGCCTGGCTCTGGAATTTTGTCTGGAGTGCACTAAACTACAGAAAAGAAAACAGTAAGTGTTGTGGTGGGGAAGAAAGAGAACTTTTGTGGGATAAGACTTAGACCTGGAACTAGGTGCTTGCATTGAAGTAATTGAAAAATGCGCTTCTACCTACTTTAAGACTTTCTAGTGCTTTGTTATTGTGAGCTGGTAGGAGACCAAACACCACCACTTGGATCGCAGATTCTCTGGTTTTATCATAAGCTTTTAATATGAGACTTTTTTGATTGGTCTTTGGTTCACCCTGCTAGGCCAACATTCTGGTTAGTTTTGCTGGTCTCTACTCCCCTTTGCTCGTGTCAAAAGTTTAACTCCTCAGAATATACATATATATGTATATATATCGTCGAGTGTGCAAATACTCAGTAAATTGCTTGCTGTTTCTTTGGAGTTCAGATTCCATGATATGAGTTTATAGTAGTTTTGGCCATTGATCAGGGTTTGACAAGGTAAAAGTGAGGATCACCACTCGTTTCTTTGAGCATTCCAGACGCAACAATTAAGCATTTGAGATTCTGAGAAAGAAGGAAATAACCTAAGAAGCACAGACACGGGCACGGGCACGGGCACGGGACACGACACGGACACGGACACGGGGACACACTAATTTTTAAAATTTGGTGGACACGGACACGGCATATATATATATTATAAAATTTAAAATTAAGAAAAAAATTCATGATTCATAATATGATATATATTGATTGATGTATTTCAAGACTTCCAACATCTTGATAGTTCATACATATTTGATACTTTATAAGCCCTCTTAAAAAACATAGAGCATATATTCTATAGAGCATATATTCCATTAAGTAATATCCGAGAGGTCTCCAGACGTATCCAAGTTGTGTCCACCGTGTGTCAGTGAGTGTCTGACACGAACACGTGTCCGACACACGGACACGGCTCCATTTTGCCGTGTCCGTGCTACATAGGAAATAACAATGGAGCATTTGAGATTCATAGAGAGAAGAAACATGACTTTTCATGACGTAAGATCAATTTATAGGACTGATAACGAACCTGGCCCGGCCAATCAAACTCCTAAATTATGGCATTATATTTTTAGTAGAGTCATTCCTCTCAAATTTAATTTCAGTTTAAACCTTAATCAATTCAACTTTTTTCCTGTTAAATTGGGTTGGATTGATGTTCAAAATTTTAAATAATGCTTGGATTTTCATTTTCTGTCAGTAGTTTTTGATTTTTTAAATAAAAACAAAAGCTTATTCGGTAATTAGATGTAAGACAAAACTTAAAAATAAATTATTTTAAACTAAATAATTTATTTTAATCTCTTGTATAATATTTATTGACAAATTATTAATAAAATTAGTTTTATTTTACTAAAATAAATAATTAAATATATATTAATTATTAAATCTAATTTTATTTGAAATTTATAAATTTGAAGATATTTTAAATTTAATTATATTTGTTAATAATTATTTAATTAGATTACAAAAATTAAATAAAATTATTGAGTAAAATTAAATTATTCACAAGTCTCATTAATAATTAATTTCAATTAATTGAATATATAACATTAAATGAATTATTCATAATTCTTATTAAAAACTAATATATGAAATAACTAAATATTATATTTTTAGTAAATGATAAATCAGATTATGAAACAAAGGAAACAGAAGATAACTTTTTATGATTTTTGTAAAATTTTAAAACCGAGAGAAACCAAAACAAAAATTAGAAACTAAAAATTCAAACAAATGGTTTTTTTATTTACTGAATTTGAAAACATAAACAAAAAGTTACAAATAAAAATGAAATCAATAAACCCTAGTTTTGATATTTATTTTGCATAAGTAGAGTTAATTCTCTTAGATCCAAATTAATTAAAAACTTAATTAAGTCGAGTTTTTGCTTGTTAAATTGTGTTAGACCATTTTGTTATTTGCATCAATTTATAACATTGGACCTTAAATTTTACTTTCTCTGTTAGTGAATATATAAAACTAATTAAGTTGGTATCACATAATAGCTTAAGTTATTATAGTGAAATGGTTACTTAATATGGTATCAAAGCCTTTGTGACTAAGTGGTCGTGAGTTCAAATCCTACCACCCACTTATTATTCAGCACAAGATAGAGTGGGTCTGTGCAAGTTTTAAGTCTAAAGAGCTTTCACTTGAGAGGGTGTGTTAGTGAATATATAAAACCAATTAAGTTAGTCTCACACAACAACTTAAGTTATTGTGATGAAACGGTCATTTAACACCCTTACTCCCCTAATTCTCTTTCCAATTCCAACTAGTTGTCCGAACTTGACAACTTGGTCACAATCTATTGATGATATTGCCCACCTTGGAAGCATGATGGGGTAGGGTGGATATGGATAAAAAATGGTTTTACTTCACGTGTAACAACAAGGACCTAGGTATGATTATTTATTAATATAAGGCCTACTTCTATAATAAAAGATTTAGATCACTTGTGATGTTTCTCTCACTGGGGTAGCAGAAAATGCTAAGCATGCGTCTTAGCTTATGATGAAATATAGACAAAGATACTTCACTTCCAATTCCAGCTTCAAAGTGATGATTCTGTCTCCAACCATTGCCAAGCTTAGCCAAGAACAAGACCCCACAAAAGTATTCCCTTGTCTAATCGGAGTCACACAACAATCCCATGGCTGTGATTACAATTACTCAAAAGAGCTCCTCACACCGAAAGAAGAAATTGGTCAAACCTGCTTTCATTCCTCTCATTAATGGGGTCCTCTCTCCTCTCCGTCAATCGGATTGCATATCATCATGAAGTTGGGACCCCCTCAAGTCAAGCTCAACCCCCAATTCAATGTCCTTTGTTCCTTACGAAAATGCCCCCAGGACGATCCTCAGGTGACTCAGTTTTCCTGGAAAGTATAACAGGAAAGATGCTTCCTTGCCCTTTCCTCAGCAGCATCCATCAAGAGTGGGCAAGTGGTTGAATCTAATTTTGGATTTTGAATATATATATATATCATTTCGGTTATTTAAAAAATCAATAAGGCTATTTTTTTGTTTCAGCACTCTTTCTGAGGTACGCTATGCCTCATCATTGAGGAGGGAGACAAGCAGAACTGACATTGTATCAGCGAAGTGTGTACCATTGCATGGTAGCTGCAGGTTCATTCTTGGTTTTTACATTTTTCACTCCAAAAAAGGTTACAGTTAGTGAGAGGTAAAACCGACATAAACGAGCCAACTATAAACTTCCAAAACCTACCAACCGTACGATACATTTTCTGACCGGAAAGGAGTCTCCTTCAGACTATTGCTGTTGATTTAAAGGCAAAAAGATCATGGAGCTCTTTTTCTTTTAAAAATAGTTTTTAATTTTTAAAAAATTATTTTCCTAGAATTTTGATTAAAATATAATAACAAAATATATACCGTGTAAAATATTAGATATAGACTATGAAGAATAAATTAGACTAACTCTATGATTACAATATACTAGATACAAAAATTGGATAGATAAATATCCGAAAATTAAGTAACAATTGAGTCCATTGTTGTTTTCTATGAAGCAGAGCGATAGAGATGCAGAGGATTAACTACTGTTATTCCAAACCTTGATTAGAAAATAAAAACTTTACAGTTTTCAATGGGTCGATTGTATTTAAGGTTGGTTAGCAGTAAGGCCTCATGTACACTTCAAACATAGGTCAAGCCTACCTATCATAGCAAGCCTATGAACACAGGTCTAATGACACGTATGAGAGAAGTACTAAGCTCAATTATAAAAATAATCACCGTTTTGGGCTAAATACAACAAATGCTCTAATTATCTTGACATCTAATTAATCAAGATTTGTACAAAATTATGTTTATTGTTTATTATGCTAGTCCACAAAATTATTGATAAACTTCTATCATTCTCCTACTTGGACAGCATAACCAACATCAATGAACAATAGAAACAAATTCCCAGATTAATATAACAATATGTGGCCATAATAGGATGTCAACGTAGAGCCAACAATCTCTCAATCATAAGTCCAAAATGATGTTACAAGTACATCAACAGTATAGAAATCAGACCTGATAGGAGTATTGATAACATATATGCAAGATACCCATGTCTCGATGACCTAAATAAAATGTGTCATAAGGAAATGCACATAAAATGGTGATCCGTTTGTGCAATTCCATAACAAATGGCCCAAGCATCCACCCAAGATACCAACTGAGATTTAACAAAATATCTCAAAACAACAAAATGAGACTGGGTACAAAATGTCTCCAACAAAATGCCATATATATACAAATATTTAAACGTATATGCGCAGTATATCAAGCAAGCATATGTCAATAACAATAATAACAACAATTATAAGCAAAAGTCTCTAGACTGAATAACAAAATAGTTAAAAATACATTATTACTATTAAAATTAACATAAAAGACAGACTCCCACTAATCTAAGGCATCCAAAGATCTAAATAGACCCATTCACAAAAGTCTTAATAGTCAATCCTTTGGTTAGAGGGTCTACCACTATAAGATCGGTGGGTATATGCTCTATACGAGTCTGATATTCCTTAACCTTCTCTCTAATAAATATATACTTTATATCAAAATGTTTCGAATGCATGGAGTTCTTGCATATTTGAGAGAAACCCACTACAACAGAGTTATCACAGTATATGGTTAGAGGTCTTGAAACACTCTCCACAAGATGAAGCTCAGAAATGAAATTCCTCAACCATATTGCTTGTCGAGTAGCTTCGTAACAAGCCACATACTCTGCCTTCATAGTTGAAGTTGCTGTAAGTGTTTGTTTAACACTTTTCCAAAAACAACTCCTCCAGCAAGCATAAAGATATATCCTGATGTTGATTTGTGATTATCAGGGCAGCTACCATAATCAGAATCAGAATAACCTATCACCTCAAGGTGATCAAACATCCTATAAGTGAGCATGTAATCTTTAGTACCTTGTGGATACCTCAGAACTCATTTCACAACTTGCTAATGATCCACACCAGGGTTGCTCAAGTATCTCCCAAGTACACCAAAAACAAAAGCAATATCAGGACGTGTACAAACTTGAGCATACATAATACTGCCAACAGCAGAAGCATATGAGACTTTTTCCATCTCTGACTTATCTTTATCATTTTGAGGACACTGGCTATTCGAGAATTTGTCACCCTTTTGGATGGGTGCACTGCAAGGATTATAAGTCTTTATGTTTAATCTGTTCAAGATCCTTTCAACATACCTTTTATAAGACAAACCAAGAAATCCACGAGATCTATCACAATAAATTTCAATGCCTTGAACAAAAGAAGCATCGCCAAGATCTTTCATATCAAAATGAGCTGTCAATATTTGTTTAGTCTTAGAAAGAAAACCCATATCATTACTGGCTAAAAGAATATCATCAACATATAAGACAAGAATAATGAATTTTCTCCCACTATTTTTCAAATAAATGCATTGATCAACAACATTTTTCTTGAAGTCAAGGGAGCAAACTATTTGGTCAAACTTCAAGTACTAATGTCTGGAGGCTTGTTTCAGCCCGAAAATAGATTTTATCAATTTGCATACCATGTGTTCCTTACCTTTCTCAACAAAACTAGCAGGTTGATTCATGAATACATTTTCATACAAATCACCATTTAGGAAAGCAATTTTTACATCAATTTGATGGAGCTCTAAATCAAATTGAGCAACCAAAGCCATCACAATACGTAATGAATCTTTAGTAGAAACCAGGGAAAAGGTATCTTTATAGTCTATACCTTCCCTCTAGTTATAGCCATTTGCGTTTGGCTTTGTACCTTTCTACCTCACCTCTAGCATCACGTTTAGCCTTAAAGACTCATTTACACCCAACAGTTTTATAACCACTGGGCAATTCCACCAAATCTCAAACGCCATTCGTACTTATAGAAGCCAACTCATCTTCCATGACTGCCAACTATTGTGAACTATGGAACGAGAAATGACATCCTGAAAAGAAATAGGATCTAAATCTTCAACTAAATTGAATTCATGCTCCTACAAGTAAATATAGTAGTCTCAGAATTTAGAAGACTTGGTGGATTTAGGAATCCTTTCAGATCTCCTAGGTGGAACTGCAACCACATCTAAGACTTGAGTATCAATGCCATCCTGTTGAGGAATATCAACATCATTTCTTGG
>JAOSBM010000206.1:3387505-3398539 GCA_027568955.1 Erythroxylum tenue | reverse complement strand
TTAATTATTATATAATTTTAAACCATATGAAACATAAATGAAAATATATCTAACCAAATCTTTTATATAGATTATAAAATAAATATTAAAACATATAAAAAGGTCAAATAATATTATATAAATCTCAAAATAAATATCCAAGATAATTAAATACATAATAAATGTGAAGATAAGTTTGTGAGTATTGTAAGAATTATGTGTAAAACATAAGAGTAAAAGGGACTAAAAAATAGGGTCATTAATTGATCTGAAAAATCTACCTAAAAAATACTTTTTTGAGAAGCTCGTATTTTGACTGGAAAAAAAGTCATATATATTACAAAATACTTTTTTATTTTATAGTCAAATATATATTTTTCTTAGAAAAAACTTTTGTAGCGAAGAAAATTATTTATTGACCTCAAAAAAGTCCATCCAAACATGCATTAAGTTAAAGTCCTTTTACAACATAATTTGTTTATAAACAATTACGAACAAACTAACCATTTTTACTGGTTCCTGAATGGTAGTCAAAATCACGGGAATTGCTTGAAAGCTTTGCTTAGAATTGATGGCTGTCCAGAATCTAATAACTAGGCAACAAAGTTTAAGGAATCACCTGAGATTTTTCTTCAGTTTAACCAATAGAAGAAAAAAAATTGTTCGGTACATTGAAAGATAAGTTGTAATTTCATCACAATCTAAACTTTCTAATACACCGGAAAGGAAAATAAAATATTAGACATTCTAGAGGCTGTACAACAAATCAGAAAGGCCATTTCCACAGTTCATTTTAAAGGAATTGAGATTTGAAATAAAAAAAGGAGAAGCAAAGGACTTATGAATTGTTGAAGACTTGAAGGTGTGAATATGGCCGACATGGTTTGGAATGAGGCAAGACCACCAGGGAGCATATGGGGTCTGATCTGAACTTCCAAGTTACCGTAGACTTTTGTGGGTCATCTCCTTTGCCCTTTAGCCATTTTCTATAAGATTTGCCATCTCTTTGTATACATTTTATTTAACAATCACTTCTAATACTGCTTTTATGTTTCTTAATATTTTAATCTCCTACTTTATTAATAAAATTCTTGAAATAATAACGATATAATCTTATTATATTCTTACGCGAATTGGAAGCTAGTAAATCTCACACTCTAATCACTGTGAATTAGTATTTAAGAATGAAAATGTGTGATGTCTGGATCGAAGAGAAAGCGCGTATAAATAACATTTGTTTGGTAACAAAACATATTATTAAGGTACAGTAGTCTTGTCCCTAAGGTCCAATTCGTCATTGTCAACCTGTCTTTGGTGTTCTTCACTTGTGTGTATATATATATGTGCGACTTGGCTAATACTTGTCCACTGCACCAATCGGCAATCTCTCTTCAGTCCCTCCTCCATTTCACTTGCTCGTACATAAATCTCTTTCAAGAACTCTGAATTCCCTCGATCGCTACCTAAAGTTTCTTTCTTTTTGCGTCTGTCTGTGTCTTGCACTTTTCTAGCTTTGTGTTTTGATATAGAATTTATTGGGCATAGAGAGAAAAAATGAGGTTGTTGTCTCAGAAAGCCACGTGCAATACTCATGGCCAAGATTCCTCATACTTCCTAGGATGGGAGGAATATGAGAAGAACCCATATGATGAGATCAAGAATCCAACGGGCATCATCCAGATGGGACTTGCAGAAAATCAGGTTAGAATTTCGTTATATGTATTAATATTTGTTTTTATTTCAAGATATTCATTTTTTTTTTGGTCGTTTTAGGAACTCCAGAAACTATGTTAAACTTGCTAACTAATTCCTGCTTGTAACTGTTTTTTCAGCTCTCTTTCGATCTTCTTGAATCATGGCTTTCCAATAACCAGGACGCTGCTAGTTTCAAACAAGATGGCAGGTCCATTTTCAGAGAGCTTGCACTCTTTCAAGATTATCATGGCCTTCCTGCATTCAAGAAAGTGAGTGTATATATCTTGTTTCCTGTTCTTTTAAGCGATTTTTTTTATTGTTGTTGTAAATGAATAATGCAGCTAACAATGGTTTGATAATGATTGTAGGCAATGGTTGAGTTTATGTCAGAGATAAGAGGAAACAAAGTAAGCTTTGATCAAAACAAGTTGGTTCTCAGCGCCGGCGCAACTTCTGCTAATGAGACTCTCATCTTCTGTCTCGCTGAACCCGGCGATGCATTTCTTCTTCCTACACCATACTACCCTGGGTGCGTGTATCTTCTTAGACACATTTCCTGTTGCTAATAATCCAAGTTACATGTTATTTATGCATGAAATGTACGTTTCTCATCATAGTTTTTTAATGTTTTTCAGATTTGATCGTGATCTTAAGTGGAGAACTGGGGTTGAGATTGTACCTATTCAGTGTACAAGCTCAAATGACTTCCAAATCACTGCACCGGCTCTTGAACAAGCTTATCAGGAGGCACAGCAACGAAACTTAAAGGTCAAGGGTGTATTAGTCACAAACCCTTCAAATCCCTTGGGGACTACGATGAGCCGTAGTGAATTGAATCTTCTTCTAAGCTTCATTGCTGCAAAAGGGATTCATCTTATCAGCGATGAAATTTATTCCGGGACCGTTTTCGACTCACCAGGGTTTGTTACTATCATGGAGATTTTGAAAGACAGAAAATGTGAGAAAGCAGAAGTTTGGAACAGAGTGCACATTGTGTATAGCCTCTCAAAAGATCTTGGTCTTCCTGGTTTTCGAGTAGGTGCAATTTATTCCAATGACGAGATGGTAGTGTCCGCAGCAACGAAAATGTCCAGCTTCGGTTTGGTTTCTTCCCAAACTCAGTATCTTCTCTCCGCTCTTCTGTCCGATAAAAAGTTCACTAAAACTTACATCTCGGAGAATCAGAAGAGACTTAAACAGAGACAAAACCTTCTTATCAAAGGCCTAGAAAAGGCCGATATAAGCTGCTTAAAGAGCAATGCAGGCTTGTTCTGCTGGGTCAACATGAAGCACTTACTGAAATCCAACACATTCGAAGCAGAGATGGACCTTTGGAGAAAGATTGTTTACCATGTCAAGTTAAACATCTCTCCTGGTTCTTCATGTCATTGCACCGAACCAGGTTGGTTTCGAGTATGCTTCGCTAACTTATCCGAAGAAACACTAAACCTGGCTATGGACCGACTGAAGACATTTGTGGATTCAGTCACCAACACTCGAAGCCAAAGCAGCCACCAGCAGTTGAAATCTTTGAGAAGAAACTCCCACACCAAGTGGGTTTTCCGGCTATCTTTTGATGCGCTTCACGATCGTGAACCCGATGAGCGATAGCCTGGTGTGAAGTGTGAACATAATCAAACTCAGTACTGTTCATCACATTTTTTTCCCCCAAAATGATTTTTGGTTGGTAAGATTTTTTTCCTTCCCGGAATATCGTAGCAATTGCACTCGATCCAACTATGGATTAGAAGTGGCTCTTGTTCTTTGTTTTTCTTCAAGTGGTGTCGATTCCCTTGCATAGGAGATCTTCTTGAATTCTTCCAACTAAATGATTATGTTATTATCATTATGTGTGAACATAAAATAGAAAAAGGAATCATATTCAAATTGCAATTATCTTTCATCTCATCTTACATTGTTACATCATTCCAAACGTCTTCTTATAATTTGCCCATGAGATCGTGTCACAATACACAACCGACCTCATTAAATATTCCATACTTTTAGTAGCGAACTTAAAGGTGGTACAAGCCGTGTGAGTAGGGGACTATCCTTTTACTACTAAGAACATAGAGTCCTGTTGTGTTGTGTGAGTCAAAAGCAGCATGTAAAGTCAATAAGCGGTATATATATTTTTAATGCTAGGGTTTCCGAAACATATACCCTTTTGGAGATTGAAACAAAATTTGTAACGAAAAGAGACTGCCACACTTGTCTATTTACGGTTTCAAGTAAAAGAATGAAAGGGATAAATGGCAATGTGGGAGCGATGTGTCGAGCTTTTAGAGAGGAAGAGTTTCTTGCAAGCAAGTCTATAATGCCTTCGAAGATAATTTCTAGGGTTAATCAATCTTTACTTTCCTCATAAAGTTTGTCTTACTGCAGAGATATGCTCTTTGTTCCCCATCTTTAGCCAACTACTAAACTAATCACGAAAGTTGTACTTGGTTTTAGGAGACAAAAGCATGCCTATATGTGGTATAGCCAAGCACCTTTTTTAATTTATAAAGAATATTCTAGTTATTTGAAGTGTTGTATTAAAAAAAAAAGATAGAGCAGTCTCATCACAAATTTATATCAATTATTGAACTTAACTATTTTTTTTATTTAATTTAGTTATATACCTATATGTGTGTGTCCATACCGATAGGCATCGACCGACATGTTGTTGTGATGATAATTGATATACGATTTAACTTACAAGATACGATCTCTTATTATGACTTGGGTTACTCATAAAATAGGTTATTACTAATTATTTTTAAAAAATACACAGGATCTCTTACATGATTCTGGGTATCTAAATATGGTTAATTAAGTATGTGAAGTATTAATTGTGCATCTCAACGTTGAAAATCATTGAAGTGAAACAATCTTATTAGTTATTTTCAATAATTAATAATTAAAGAACTCGATCGATCGATCCAACTATAAAAACTTTGATTTGTCTAACTTTTCAATTTAATTTTTAATTTTTCGATTCGATTTATTTTAATAATTCTTATTGTTAAAAATCAATCAATTTATTAATTAATTAGTTAATTTTTATTAATTAATAACTTCTTATAAACTAAAACAAATCAATTAATTTTCATTTAACAAAAAATTTCTTTTCTTAATGGTTTAACTTCTTGTCTAGTTTTTAAAACATGGGTTATTATAATAATGTGTTAAATCGATGAGAATAAATTAACAAGTTTAAACATTTATTAAATTAAATGAGAATTGTGATATGTTTATTTATTATGTTATGGTATTAATTAGATTCTCAAAAGTCGAATCCCACTATTTCAACGATCTAAAGTAGGCTATTTTCCAAGATTAGAATTAGTTCCTTAATGAGTAATTGGTCTCTCAGTACTTAAATTCGTTGATAAATATATTGCTAATCTCGAATAACCTTTGGTTAGTTGACATTTAAATATAATATTCATGTTCATAATGTATATTCTTAGCAAGAACAATATCTAGCCAAATTATTTTATTTGGTATAACAATGTAATATTTTAGCCAATCATATGATACCATAAATATCTTGTGTTTCACCAAAATTGCTACTTATTATAGCATCATTATATCCCATCATTAGTTCCATATTTCAGTAGGTCATTGGATCGCGTTACGTCACATTTTCACAGTATTTGTACATCTAACATGCAAAAGTGCAATGTACATTCATGGCTTACCACCTAAATAGAAGGGATCAAATGTTAGTTAGGTTGATCAAGCTATTGAGAATTTAGACCTCTCAAACCTACACCTGATAGATAAAAATATCAAAAAATAAAAAATAATAATAACAACACAAGAGAATTTACGTGGAAACTCCAAATCGGAGAAAAAACTACGGGCAACAAGGAGAAAATCTACTATGTGAAAAATCCTTACAATCACACAATTTTTCTTCTCACCTAATCCCCTAATACAGCAACACATCCACAAAGAAATACCCACAACAAACTCTCCAACTCTCACCTCAAAAGAGGAATTTAACTAAAGTCAAATTTGTCATATAAATTTTTAACTTTGTATTGGTGCATTAACTAAGGACGTAGCAATCTCCTTATATAAGCAAGAGCCTTGTCTTAATTGTTGTCTCTAACTAATATGAGACAACAAAGGAGCCAAATTCAACACAAAAATGCATGGGAATTTGCAATAGATGATTGGTAATACAAAGAAGAATATATAATGGCATCACCGACCATTAATTACTGTAAAAGATCTCCATGTTTTACGGACTAAGACACACCAAACTTGTTTTTTAATTGTTGTGTAAACAAATAACAAACTTCAACTTAACACGTCCAATTTATGCCTTAGCCTGTAAATTACTTTTAATCAACTCAAGTTTCATCAAGAATTTCAATATATCTCTCAGATTTTACGTTTCAGCAGAATTCTCACCGGATGTTATTGTTGTTGTTATTATATTAATAAGGATCATTATCAAACACATATGGATAGGTTAAATTTTTCATATATTTCTTTGCTTTGTACTTCAAATTTTCTTCACGTAACAAGTAAGTTATGAAAAATTTAACTGTTAGAGTGTTTCATATTACTTAGACATAAAAATATTAAAGGGTTTATAAATGATAAGAATCAACTATCCAAATACCAAATACTAGTTATTTGAATAATTGACCCTTACCATTTATAAATCAAACTAATTATTTGGATAATTGACCCTTACCAGTTATAAACTCTTTAAGATTTTCATGTTTAAACAATATAAGACACTCTAACATATTCGTGGTCTCAGAAAATAGAGTATATGGACTTTTATGTTGCACGTAACTCAACCTTCTCTTTTTCTTTTCTTTTTGGAGTGCAATACGCCCAATCCATGTGCTATGTGGGATACTGAGAGCATCCCGGTTGATACTGATAAAATATAGGCTATGTATTCTATATATATGATTGATTGAATGTATATATTAAACTGAAGTGTTCTTTTTGGTCTTTCTCTGATATGCGGCGACCGAATACCTGTCAAACTACCCATGATCCTTTCATGTGATTAGGAGTTTGGTAGATTTAAATAATTAATTAGTTTTAAATATATATAGTTATGTCTTTTTTTTATATTACTGAAATGAGAAATTTCGGTTATTCCGATTACGTTGTTGACTATGATACCATGTGCCGGTTTTTGCTGCTTGTATTATACTCGTATAAGAATGGGTAGTACTTACCCAGAATATTGGAGTAGGTATATATATAATCATATGTTACAACTTTGTTAGTTGCTCGTATTTAATTAACGGTCAAACACTGTTTCAGTTAAGTTGATTTAATTATTAATTAAAGAGATTTAAGACTTTTGGACGGTCGATGGGGCTCATGTAAGGATAATCCCAGACCTTATCGCTTATTTATTAAATAACATATAAAACTTTAAATTTTTAACTGAGAAAGGACTAATTAATTGAGCATAGTTGATTAGGAAATCATGTGTTACACAACTAATTGACACTTAACATCACAATTAGACATTAATCACTGTCAAATGTCTACTTGTTATGATGATAATCACAGAGACAAGGACAAGAAAGGGCTTGCTTTAATGTTCTGTACAACTCAATCAATTAAATCAGCATTAAACAACCCTAAAAGTTTCTGATAATTAATCTTTGGAAGCCAGAGGGCTGTTCCTTTCTTTCGCTTTTTTGATAAAACCCATGGGTATGGGAGTCATGTGGGTTTCACATGAGCAACCACATGCTAGGGAACATAGAACACCTGCCCAAAGTTCTTCAATAAGGGTGGGCTTTGAAAAGGATAGGGTATATGTTTTTTTTTTCTCTTTTGTTTTTTAAAGATTGAAGGAGCAACCTGGTATGACATCACTTGGGATATGCTTCTATGGATGATGACAAATAGGGTCATATGAACATGGCTCAATGCTTCCTCACCCTCTTCCCATACCAATAAATTTTAGTATCCTTAATTGGGTCCCTTTTTATATGGGTCCACATGAAGATTGATCTTGTGTTGTTGAATGATTGAGCAATTTATGGGATGTTTTATGTTTTATGTTTTTTTTTCTCTTATTGTTTTTGTCTTTCTTAAAGGGCTATATATGTTGCTAGAACCCTTTTGTATGTTTTATATTGTGTTATTCAACATTCTCAATTTTCATTTTAGTGTTATGTTTTGGATAGCAAATAGAAATTATGTAACAAATTCCAGTTCATAAGCTAATCTTACTTACCATCATTTGGTGTTGTGACGATATTTTGTGTGCATGGTGCAATCATCAATCAATTCAACATTCTTGTTTGGTAAAGAGTATAGTTGTGAAATTAGAATTACCTAAGGTGTAAATCTAGCTTTGCCTTTAGAGTGGTTATTTAGTGGAGTAAATTTTATCTAAAAATTTTAAAGAAAATTAATAAAAATAGACATTAATTAAATGTATTTATGTTAATTAAAATAAATTTATTATTTAATTATGAATTACTAATTTATTCAATAATTTATTCAAAATTCGTAATTTACAAATTTATACCTACATATAATAGTTTACTACTATTACTAAATGTATTGTGCTCGCATATTATTATATTAATGTCGATCTAAAAAGAAAAATGAAATAAATAAAACTTAAATAAAGAGATATATATTATATATAGTATATACATATAAAGTTTCAATGTTCTAGTCACGGATTGAAAGATTACAAATTTGAGTCACGAAATTTTATGTACAATTGATATCCCTCCCCCCATACTTGCAAGATCAGGGGAATCCTATGCATTGGGATTGATGACTTTTGGCTTTTGACTATATTGTAGTATATACAAATGTTCTACGTATCAATAAGAATTACAATAAGAGAATTGTTGAATAGTTTGAGTGAACACAATCATTTCTTTAACCATTTGGTGAGTGGTCCTCTGTCGACAAACTATCATCAAAGATGGAATTGGCGATCAACAATAATTGCAAATAGTCCCAAAAGTACATCTTCATAACAATGTTTTTGAATAACAATAAAAATTGCCAAAAGTTATAATTCTGTCCTTATTCTTTTCTGTAAAGTTAACATCGCACTAGAAAAATTATTTAATGTATATAATAATTTTAAAAATAAATTATTTAACGAATTAACAATTTAGATTCAATTAACAAATTAAAAGACAAAAAGGTAAGATCATGATTAAATAAATTACATGGAGTCATTTAATCAATAAATAAAATTAATATTGAGTTCCATGAATTTTGGAAAAATAAGTTTGAATCTAAACTTAATTTAATTTATTAATTTTAAATTATGTCGAACTCATGTCATTTTATCAATCTTTTATGTGGAAGGGGTAGAGATGGTAAGATTCCAAGGTATCTTTAGCAGACTAATGAGCAACCTGTTGACTACAGTTTTACAAGTACAAACAATTAGACAAGCTTATGTGGGTAGGACGACTTTATATGTAACTTTGGATATAGTGTTCTTATTAATGGGGTTAATGTGGGGCATTGCAATGGTACTACGGTCTTGAATTAGCCTAACATGAGGGACGATGAATGACTGAGCTTAAAAAGTTTTGATAAAGAAGTCATGATCACTAGATCTTGACATGCTAAACCAAGCAATTTCTCTTACATTACATTGTGGAGATTGTTCTACTTGGCCACCTGAAGATCTTTGTTCCTGTAATCCTTTAACAAGAGCATAAAGTCTCAGGAATATAAAGTTGATACTATTATTTTACGTCATATTGGTTAAATCAAAATGAAGAGAATTATAAATTTACATACAAAAATATGTATCATTTTGATTATAAATTGTACGAAACTTGTTAAGTTGAAGACTAACCAAGTCAACCTTTGGTGAAAAAATGATGATGGTATATTGAATTGTTAAATTAATACATGTGATCTATTATAACAATTCATAAAAGGACAGTACTTATATTTCATTAGATTAGTAATGATTTTATATGATATAGTCACATGTATTAGATGAAATAATGATTTAAAATTTTGAAAATTTAAATTATTTAATCTAAATAGAAATTAAGTATTGAGAATGCTAAAGCATTTCGATAAGAATGATTTAGTAAGTTTTAAATTTTCTATTATCTATGAGGAATGAGTAACTATGGTAGATATCTTCACAATAATATTTCATAAGAGTATGAATTTATGTGAGGAAGAAAATACAATGTGAAATATTGTATGATGCAATATTATTTCTTCTATAGCTACGCTTTGTACAATGACTTACTTTAATAATCAAATTGAATCAATTAGCAAGAATTTATATTATATATGAACCGCTAATTAGTCTTTGACCTATTGAACATATTGTTTGTTTCAATGTATATTTATTAGAGAATAGTTCTTAAGATAAAAAGTTGGAGTAAGATGAAATTTGAAAAGTTTAAATCTTATGATAGTACATCTAATTGATACTAGTACCTTTGTTGATATATTTGATGTATAATTAAAAAGCTACGAAACATTGAAATATTCGCTTTCATGATGAATTCAAAGAGTTTTTTTAGAGATGATTGTGAATTTATCATGTCCACAAGAAGGTTCGTGGGAATATAGTTACCCTCTTCAGTGGGAGTATGTAGAGACATAATGTTTATAGAGAATAATAATTATAATTTTCACTTGTTGAAAATATAACTGTCTAAAAGCAATTCTTGTTGAATATGAAAAGTCAACATCTTATTCGGAGAATTAGGTTTATAAAGATAAATTGGAAGTTGTTTACCTATTCTAAGTCCAAGTACATAGATAATGTATTAAAGATGCTTAATATTTGAGGTATTTGATACTTTTGAAGTAGTAAAGATATTCATTATGCTATGTGTGAGTTGATATTTGAGTTCAAAGTTATATGGACATTAATATTAGAATTAAATTCTAATTAAGGTTAGTAAATCTTAGTTAAGGTCTATTTTACTTATAACAATATCATTAAAGATTTGAAGGATTCTAATGTAGTGATGGTTGTTAATTAAGCTATAACACATTTTTCATTTAGTGAAAATGATTAATTAGATCAATAAGTTCTTTAGTGAACTTTGATATAATTTCTTCATTGTTTAAGATAATAGTGTATTGTGGAACATTAGAGCCATTGAGTATGTAAAAGGAGCTAAGGTCTCATTAAATATCTAAGGATGTATTTAGGCAATTTTTCGTAATTATGATGATAATGAAGATGAAAGTTATAAGATTTAAACAAGTGCTCACTATAAAGAATTTTGTAGAATTCTCTCATTAAACCACTGTCAACGGTCCTCTTTTGAACGGTGGAGGTATTCTTCAAAGGTTTGGACTTCGTCTCTACTGTTTCCAAATAATAGCTAGTTAGCGATTGTGTGTTTTGAAGAGGTA
>JAOSBM010000206.1:3250108-3271299 GCA_027568955.1 Erythroxylum tenue | reverse complement strand
TATGATTTAAAATTATATAATAATTAATATATTGTGTTTTGCATATTGTTTAATATATTTTAAATAATATTTATATGTATAAATAATTTATATTATAAAATAAAATATAATTAAAATTAAAAGTGCTTTTTATTGTTATGTTGTCAAATAGTCTATTGTAAGAAGCTCTTTCAAAAAAGTTCTTTTTTAAATGACAGTCAAACAATTAACTAATTTCTTAAAAAAACTCTTTTTAGAAAAACTCTATTGATAAAAACTCTACTAACAAAAATCCTATTGATAAAAGCCCATTCAAACAGACACTAACCTTAATGCGGTGCGGAGCAAGGACCAGGAGCTTTGATACAAGCTGGGTAAGGCTCGAGGGTCAGTCACAGAACAACAAAGCCCACATGGGTATGATTTTGCTTATTTCTTCTTATTTCAGTGAATAAAAAGAAAGAAAAGGCCAAACACCACCTCTGCGAATCTTTTTCTTTGTTTTTTTAAGTAAAAAGCTGAGGGAACTCAAGGAATGAAAGCGATAAGCCGAATAGAGAAAATCCATAGCTGTGATGAAATGTCATTTGGTGTAAACTTTGTCTCTCGTCTTTGTTGGGTAATTGATGAGGAGTTTGTTTTTTGTTTTGGATTTTAGTTGCCCTTTTCGTATTTCACGCAACGTTACTAAAGGATTTAAAAATCAAATTATAAGCAAATTTAGATAAAAGTTAGTGTATCCAGTACATTAGGTTTTTTGTTTTGCGAGAGCCTAAAAAGAGTCATCGATATACACATTTTTTGCTTTGTTATTTTTACAAAGAAACTGTTTATGTAATTTGAATATGTATATTTCTGGTCATAAAGAAGCAATTTTTACCAGTTATTTATTTATAATATTTATTATTTTTAAAAACAGACTGAAAGTTAAACCGATAAGACAAGAGGTTTAAAATTTAAAAAGTTCAATCACTATTATAAAATTGACTAAATATTGAATAAAATTAAATAATTTAAAATATGTTTGAAAAAATTGTTCTTACTTATCAAATAATTTAAAGTTTAATTAAAAAATAATTATTAAATGAAAATTAATCAATTTATTTTTGTTTATAAGAAGTTATTAATTTACAAAAATTTATCGATTAATTAATAAATCGATCAGTTTTAACAAGAAAAATTATTAAAGTAAATCGAATGAAAAGTTAAAAACTGAACTGAAAAATTAGATGATTCAAGGTTTTTACGGTGAACCGATCTAACCGGTTTGATTTTTTAATCATTAATAATATCATGTTATATTTTATCGTTTTCAAAATAATACTAATAAGTGAAATACTTATGATCTTATGTTGGCAAATCAACAATTAATACAAGTCTAACCGTCACTATTGTGGTAATCCTGAATCTTGTTTGCATGCTATTAGAGATTATCCTAGAGTGCACTCATTTTGGACACAGTTTTCTATCAGATATGACCACTGCGAATTTCTTTAGTCTTAACACTTCGGGCGTGGCTAATTTCAAATCTCTTCAATCAAGTAGAGGTTTGTGGTTTAAGGTGGTCAATTATATTTGAGATTTCCTGTTGATTCTGTGGCTTTGGAGAAACAAAAGTTTATTCGAGAACGATTTCTCCTAGCCAATCGCTAGCAAGGCTATTGTTTTAGATTATGCGGCTCGGGTTGTGAAAGCAGGTACGGTTACTTCTTGAGCCGCAGTTAGTCATACCACTAGTAGCAATCGGCATATTGGTTGGGTCAAACCAAATGAGGGATGGATTAGGCTAAACACGGATGAGGCGAAACGAACGTCAAGTGGAAATGCTTCTGCCGGTGGTCTCCTTCACGACAATTCTGTTGTTTGGCTAGGAGGGTTAGTCTATCATATTGGATTCAGCTCACCCCTGGATGCTGAGTTATGAGGTGTTTATTCGGGGTTGAATCTGACTTAGAATATGAGTTATTGGAGGGTTGAACTAGAAGTTGATTCCTTAGTAGTTATTAATATTCTTTCCTCCTCAGGTTCGTGGATTTCTTATAATTACTTCACTTATGCAAACTATTCAAGTTCTTTTAGCTAAATCATGGACGGTTCGCATCCATCGTATGTTTCGTGATGGAAATCGTTGCGCTGATTGGTTAGCATCTAATGCGGAGTCTTTTGGTTGCGGAGTTACTACTTTGTAGTCTCCTCCTTCGAGATGTCTTGCTATCCTCCTCGGAGATATGTGTGGGGTTTTAGCCCAAAGCTCCCGTTTAGGCTTTGCTTTTCTCCGTTATAAATATTTTTAAAAAAAGTAAAATAACTATGTCAAAAGGCTTTGTATAATTAATTTTGGCCATGTCGTCTGTCTGTACAGACACATGTACTAAGAAGCTCCAGACGCCTTCTCTTTCTTCGATTATAGCGATGGCTATATGTATGCATGCTGTTTGAGTTTGAGGGCTCAAGAACCAACGTTATGGTTCTTGCCTCTTGGGGTTTGCTTCTAATCTTTCTTTTCGCTTTCTTGCCATTTCTCATTTGTCCTTCTATGTTCCATCACCTCAAAGCATCAGAGAGATAGTGAAAGAAAAAGCACTTGCAATAATGTCAATGTCTTTCAATTGCTGATTTTCTTGTTCTCTTATACAAAACTATGCACACTTACCTTCTCATCATCATATATGCAAATTAACTTGCAGAATCTGTCCTCCTTTTCTCATCATCTTTTTTCCCCCCCTTTTATCAGTTCTTACTCCATTGAACTTCTTCTAAAATGGGATGTAGTTACAAGCTCTTGTTTTCTAGAAAACTTAACTATCTTGCCATTTCTTTTCTCTTTCTCTTGATTCCAAGCTCGACCCAAGTGAGATTCATGGCTGAAGGTATTCCAGTTCTGTCTGAATCTCAGTTTTGACTTAACGAAATTCATAAACAGGCTTATAGTATGTTGGTTCATGTGATGATTTTTACTTTTTCTGTTTTTTTGCAGCTAGAGCAAGTCCTGCGTTACGTACCGCTTCACAGGTGAGCACAGAAATTCTGGTTTGTTTCAGTCTTTAACAAGTTAGCATGATCCATTTGATGAGTAACTTAAGGAGGATCTTATGAATTTTGTTAGACAGTAAATGAAGACAAGAAGATACTAAGATCCCAGATAGGTTCAAGGCCACCAAGATGTGACAGAAGGTGCCGCTCATGTGGCCATTGTGAAGCTATCCAAGTACCAACAAATCCTCAAGTGAATAATGGCAATGGCAACTACTCTACTGTGTCCACCATTACCTATGTCAGAGGAGATGGCAACTCCAACTACAAGCCAATCAGTTGGAAGTGCAAATGCGGAAACTTAATCTTCAACCCTTGATCTTAAAGCTTTAAATTGAATGAAGTTCCTTTGTTGTATCTGAACCAAAAAAAAAAAAAAACCATTTTTTTTGGACAATGTATATATGTGAGACACTTCTTTGACTGATAAATCTAATGTCTTTTTCCTTCTCCATATTACGAATACTCTCTGTTTGTTTCTATAGAATCTTCTGTCACCCCATTGTTCTTAATCTTTTCTTCCTGTCATTCCCTGACAACTTTAATATAATCCCGATCATTAGTTGAATCATGCAATACGAGTAGATAGTTCCTTAGGGCTTGGTGCATTGTAAAGAAGATGATTCCTTTGGAATATGTACGTATTCATACAGACAGAGAACCTAGTTTACATTTTGATTTGCGGACTGCAGTAACAAATCCACAGGACTACGAGAAAAGATTTGGTACAAGAACAGTGAACAGAGAATCATCAGAGATAAGGATCAAGGCGTATATATCGTACTTCATCACACGCTACCATTGAGGCACTCCAAAACTAAGGCCATCTCAACACACCAAAAAACCAAATTTGGTGGTTTGGTGTGATAAATTTATTCCAAGGAATATACTAAATTTGGTATTGATTGAACATTTGTAACGATATGATAATTTAGAGGATTAGAGGTTAAATATGATATTAATTATATATGTTAAATAATATTAATTTAATATAAAGTATGCATTAATTAATTAAGAATAATGATTTTATTTTTATTTTTATAAATAAATAAATAAAAATTATTGTATAAATATAAATTAATTTAGCTAATAACTAAATTACTGTTGAATATTCTTTGAAAATAATTGATCACCAAATTTGATGTCGGTTGAAGTAACGCTAAATTTGATATTACAAAATTTTTAAAATATTTTTTTTACACTAAATTTAGCGTAAATTTTTTGTGGAATGATCGGAGATGACCTAAATCAACCAAAAGTTCTACACTATACGTACATGCAGTTTGGTCTCACTGAATCTCCAGTCTTGAGTTCAAGTAAACCCTTTGGACAAACTCTCCCAGAATCTGGGTTTTGGGTTTTAATTTCTTGTCGTGTAAGAAATCATAAAACCAGTAGTTTCTCAAACTCCTGACATACGGATGAATTTCCTACAATGATAATCATCTTGACAAGTACATATATTATTGCAGATAGTCAAACATTGATCCCTGAAGTTGATGACCCTTTCCCGTTTTCACAAAACTGAAGGTGTTCCAAACTTCCAATACTAATTTTCTCGCCTGTCACAGCCGACGTCACCTCTTTTGCCGTTTGTAGGTGAAGCGGAGGCTACAAAATGACGGTCAGAGATGAACCCTTTTGATCAACTTGAGCTAATGTGAGTTTTTTTGTCAGAATATAGAGTTTAGACAAATGTAACATGACAGGAAGAAGAATTACATGTGCTAATTTTAGCCTATAATGACTAAAAACAGCCAGTCTGTGAAATTTACAGGTCCTCCTTTCTTATCCTCTGTTTTGAAAATCGGATCGGATCGACCGGTTTGATCGGTCCGACTTGTGACCGGTTGGTGATTCGGTCCGATTTAGTCTTCAAAATTGGTGTCCAATTGAACCAGTCTGGACCGGTCAAAACTGGTCAATTGACCAGTTTTTGACCGGTTCGATCGTTTAGACAATTATTTTTTTATTTTTGTATTTTTTAAATATTTTTAATATTATATATAATTAAATATAATTATTGTATAATTATTACGTCACATCGATTTGACCAATAGTTAAACCGATCTAACAGATCAAACCGATAATCAATAAGACCACCGATTCGATGACCAATCCAATTTTAAGAATACTGTTCTTATCAGATTTTTCCATCCCAAGTAGTGAAAAGACGGAAGAGAAAATAGAGAATCATTGTCACGAAAGGAACCTAATACGTAAGTGATGGGATGTTACATGAACATGACCACACCAACGAAGTCAAATCAGGAATAGTGATGATAGAAATAGGATAAACCGTCCTTTCGAGTGATTATTCTACAATGCGTTCCTGAGAGAAAGTAAAAGCAAATAGAAAAATAAGGTAAGCGGAATAAAGTTAATGTTTGCTTCAAAGAGATTGACATGTGCAATTTTTGTTTTAATCCACGAGATGTCCTACGCGAATCTCAACTATAAAAAATACTATTAAGTTATTTATATTCAGATTAATTCTTGTTCGAATCGGGTAAATTTTTTTAGGGAAAGTAAAGTTTTGGCTCCAAATTTTAAACAACTGTATACATAAAAAAGGTTCGAATTCACGACCTCACTTAAGTCAAGAGAACCCCTTACCAATTTATCTGGACCTTAAGGTTTAACATGTGCAATTTCACTACATGCATAGTGAAGAAAATTAGGGTACGGATATTTTAATTATTCTCACAGGCCTTGTTAGTTCAGGCATTCATACACTGCAAAGACCTCTTTTAGCAGTTCTACATCTTATTCATCGGGATAAGCAAGAAGCTGTGTACCGGAAAGTCATGCAATAGTTTCGTTATGTTTAACTTTGAGTATTTTTCCTTGTAATAAAAAAAATTAATAGTCTATCTTTTATGTGCTTACTAATTTAAAGATCTCAATTTAGATATTATTTCTTATTTTGGTAATAAAAAATGATAAATTGAGAGTAAAATTACTCTATATATAAGTAAATATTAATTAAATTGAATTTATTATTTAATTTTAAATCCTTTAATTATTAATTAATTTGTCTAAAATAAGTAATTTATAAAATCTTAATAAATTTAAGAAAAACAACAAAATAATGCACATATAAAATTATGATCTTAATTTTAAAGAAATAATTTCATTTATAAAGTTTGAGTTTTATGTGTATTAATTTAAAATTTAAAATTGGAATTATGATTAGGAGTTTATTTAATATTTTCGTAATAGAGAGGGATAAATCTAGAGTTTAATTGAATAAATTTTAATAAACTATTAATTGATTTATTTAAAATAACTAATTTGTGAAATCTTAATCAAAGTTGCCTACATAGGATGAATACTTAACGACCATCAAGCTGATTGACAATGCTCACTTGGGAAGATAAGGAACTGATGGCAGTCACGTGTGAACGAAGGTCTCAAATGTGCTGAACCTGAACCCCGCGAAAACCCAAGTAGGAATGTTGTTGCAAGAGTCAAGACAGACACCCAAAAAGCTGATAACAGTACCTGCCCTATCCTATCAGGATTCTGATTCCCGACGCCTTTTGTTGGTGACAAGTACTGTACTCCTCCAACGACCAGCTTGATAGAGTAATGGCATTGAAAAATCTACATCCCTCAATCACGGACGAAAGAGACTAGGCGGCCCCAGAAGCATAACAGCCACTACTTCCCTTATGATGAGGCATTTTCATGTGCCATTTTCCATTTGTAGAGATGGGGTCATCAGGTTTCTCGGAAAGGAGACCGATGCACGGTTACTCAATTTTTACCAGGGTCCAGGGTTATTGTACCATACCATCTTACAAACCCATGTTTATTTTTTGCTTTTTAGTTACTCTGATGGAGTCTACACCTGCCAAAAAAAAGCCTTCTTTTCTTCTTTTGTTTGATTAAAGGGAAGAAACAAAACAGATTACACGACTTGTCTTTTCTTCGCCACTTCAAAAGTCACTTATCCCTCCTGTCTAGTTACAATAATTGCGAGTATTTGACTTAGATTTAGGCCCTGTTGTATTAATTACTATTTTAAAAATTAAACTGGTTTAAACTGGTTTAATTGGTTTAACAATAAAACTTTTAAACCGATAACTTTTTGATTTGATTTAGTTTAAAAAATTTTATTATTAAAAACTGATCAGTTTATTAATTAATCGATCAATTTTTGTAAATTAATCAATTATTATAAACCAAATAAATCGGTTAATTTTTATTGAACATTTTTAATCAAATTTTTTATTTTTCGATAGGTAAGGATAATCTTCTTCGATCATTAACTTTTTAAACCTTAAATTTTTAATTTTACAGGTTTAACTTTCAATCCAATTTTAAAAATATTGACATTAATAGAGTCGTGATACAAACATCAGATTATTTGAACAACATATTAATAATCGTTTATCAGTTTTTCATGTTTTGTTATGCCAGTTGAAGTAAAGGTTTACGTCAAGATTATGTGCTCTATTGATGCTGGTGCTTATAAGACGTGCAAGCTAGATTGTGTTAGATTTACCTAAAAATGAACAAAAATATGTTAAAATTCTGAACTAACATTTTTATGGTTTGCAAAATAAATTAAAACTCAAACTATATGAATATGAATTTTAAATTTAAATTTAATCGCAGCTCCTCAGTTTATATGTTTTGAAGTTAATAGTATTTTATTAACAAAACATGAAATTATTTATTAACAACAAACAATATTTTTACAATAGAATATGCAAAATAAATTTGATAATAGATATATAATTTCATAAACTATATAACATGTATATGAATTTTAACTAATCTAGATTAAGTTTAAATTAAACTTCTCCCTTTAATTTTAAATTTTATAGATTCATATCCCTAAATTCATCGAATCAAATAAACCAGACCAATTTGCACAAGTCTAATGCTTCTGGTTATGGCTGTTTGTACGGCATTCCAACAGGAAAAAAGAAAAGCCTGTATTTGCAGATCCACTTCACGTATTGATGAATACGGGAACAGGTCTTTTGTACCTCTTATCCAGTGCCAATGGTTGAGATCAAAGAAAAACGGGTAGGCACAGGCAAGAGGTACAGAGATCTGTACCCGATGAATAGATGTGCAGAGTCTAGTGAATGGATCTAAACAATTTATGGTGCTGTGCCTGTCCCTGCCTAAAGCTAAAGTCCTGGACCGACGCAACAGTAAGCTGTTGACGAGCAAGTCCAGTTAAGTTTCATGCAAGGAAATGTGAAAAAGCCTTCAATGAAAAGGAGGCCCAGTTCTCACTAAAACCATGTCTGACTGTGGCATTGCATAACGCGAATTGATCAGAAAGGTTGGTCAACGGAACCTTACGTGAACCACCGTAATGAATCGATAAAGATAGAGAGAAAAACTAAAAACATGCTTTTTAGTTTTTACCTTATCATCCCTCACTTTCTTCATTTGCTTGGAAGCCGGCATGCCTTGGTCAGGCACTTCTCCCACAACCTATCCTAATCGTTTCCCCTTCCCCCTTCTTCTCAACGATAGAGACAAGTTGAGGACGACTAACAAAATGTTTGTCACCTCATTAGTCATAACAAAATAAGAAGGAAGGTCGGGAAGACCTGTCTGTCTCGGAAAAGACGAGTTTTGATTAGCAGCCTCATTTAGCAGATCAACTCTTTCTGATAAGAAGGGCAGCAGTGTTTCGAAGAGGGTGGTTAACCCGCGTTTTTGGGATTGGGTGCACCAGAGTGGGCTCCATGATCTGGGGTACGTGGGTTCGAAGTATACTTGGCGGCGAGGTTCCGTCCTGGCCCGGCTTGATCGGGTGTTCTGCTCGACTTCTTGGCTTCACACTTTCCCCTCCGCGGTTAACCAACACCTCCCTTTCCTCGGCTTAGACCATCGTCCGTTGCTCCTTCAGTTCATTCGGCATGTCCCTCGACTTTCAGGTGGCTCTCGTTTTCGGTTTCAGAACGCATGGCTCGCTCATTCGGGCTTTAACGACGTGGTGCGCACACATTGGCTCCCGGCAGGTGGGTCGATAAGCCACGCTTTAGCTCGATTCTCGACCCAACTAAGCCATTGGAACACCAATGTGTTTGGTCACATTTTGCATCGGAAGAAACGGTTGGTGGCCCGGCTGGCGGGGATCCAGCGAGCAATGACCAATGCTCCCTCCGATGCTCTTTTAGACCTCGAAGATGCCTTAAGTCGTGATCTCCAACAGGTTTTAGGCGAGGAGGAGCTCCTCTGGCACCAGCGGGCCCGTTGTGAGTGGATTTCCCACGAGGACCGGAATACGAAATACTACCATACCGTTACCCTGTCTAAACGGAAGCGCCTACGGGTGGCCGGTCTTCAGGATCCATCTGGCCGGTTGGTCACGGACCCGGCCCTTTTGAGCTAGATGGTCCGTCGTTTTTTTGTCCAGCTTTACACGTTAGACGCCAGGCGGGATGTTCCCTCACCCCCGCTTGGGGCTTTTTCGCCCCTTTCGCCGGATCAACTCCTCCTGCTGGACCGATCAGTTCAGGCCTATGAAATTAAAACGACGATTTTTGACATGGCCCCCAACAAAGCCCCAGGCATCGATGAGTTCAATGCTCTTTTTTTCCAACGACAATGGGAGACTGTGGGGCCGACTGTGGTGGCGTTCATCCAACAAGTTTTCGATTCGGGACGTTGGGACCCAGAGCTTAATCAAACCATTCTCGTTTTAATTCCTAAGCTCCCTAGTCCGCATCAGATCTCTCAGTTTCGTCCTATTAGCCTCTGTACCGTCCTGTACAAAGCTATTGCTAAAGTCATCGTGAACCGGTTGAAAGAGCACATGCCTCACCTTGTCGCGGAGGAACAGTGCAGTTTCATCCTGGGTCGCCATATTACTAATAATATCATCATCGCTCAGGAGATCATCCATTCGATGCGCAAGAAGAAAGGGCGGACCGGGTACATGGCGATGAAAGTGGATTTGGAAAAGGCTTATGACCGTTTACGTTGGGATTTCCTTCAGGATTCGCTTCAGGCCTGTGGGCTCCCTACGAACCTTATTACCGTCATTATGAAATGTGTGACGACTGTGTCCTTCCAGATTGCCTGGCAGGGGGACCTGTCTGACCCTTTTCGCTCGAAAAGGGGGCTCCGCCAAAGAGACCCGCTCTCTCCGTTTCTTTTTGTTCTCTGCATGGAGTGCCTCGGACATCTTATCTCGCGGGAGGTTCATCGTGGGACTTGGCACCCGATCAAATTGGGTAGAACGGGTCCCCCTCTTTCTCACCTGTTTTTTGCCGATGATCTGGTCCTTTTGGCTTGCGCTGAGGACTCCCAAGCGACTGTCATAGCAGACACTTTAGCGACCTTTTGTTCATCGTCAGGACAGAAAGTGAGTCCTTCTAAAACGCAAATTTTCTTTTCGCACAACGTTTCCCGGGATACCGCTCAGCAACTTAGCCAGGGATTACAGATCAGTAGCACGACTAGTCTCGACCGGTATCTAGGCGTCCCCTTACTTCATGACTGTATGACTCGGCAGTCCTTTCAGCATATTGTGGACGCTGCTCATCAAAAGCTCACCTGCTGGAGGGCCCAGACTTTGTCTCTCGCTGGGCGGGTTACGTTGATCCAGTCCATTCCAGCTGCCCTCCCCATCTTCACGATGCAAACTGTTCGGCTCTCGCGTCAGCTTTGCGACGACTTAGAGAAACTTATGCGGGACTTTCTTTGGGGGTCAAAACCTTCACAGCGTAAAGTGCCGCTTGTCAATTGGGAGTCGGCCTGTACACCTAAATCCGCAGGGGGCCTAGGTCTCAAACGGCTCCGTCCTATCAATGATGCCCTCCTGGCGAAACTTGGCGGGGCATTGATGATGCAACCCGACGTCCCTCTGGGTCCAGGTTCTTCAAGCAAAATATCGGCTGGGTACTACCACTCTCCCTCTTACTATCGCACAACCGGGCGCCTCGGTGGTTTGGAGGGGCATTTCGGCCTCCTGGCCCCTCATCCACCAGGGCAGTCAATGGTTGCTGGGGAATGACCGGCGGATCCTTTTCTGGCAAGATAATTGGCAGTCAATGGTTGCTGGGGAATGACCGGCGGATCCTTTTCTGGCAAGATAATTGAGTTCCGGGGTGGGGTCCGCTCATTCAAGTGGCCACATCTCCTATTCCGGCGGATAGTTTGACCGCCCCCGTTGCTTCCTTTGTGACTACCACGGGCAGTCGGAAGTGGCCAGAGTTTCACAACCTTCTTCCGCCAGTTGTCTGTTTGGCATTAGCCTATATTCAACCTCCGCTTAAGGACAACGAGGATGATCGTCTTACGTGGGGGCCTACTGCTTCTGGGCAATTCTCTGTGGCTTCTTCGTATGCACTCCAAGAGGGGCCTTTTCAGGACCTGCCCCACCAGCTATGGAAGGTTCTCTGGAAATGGCCTGGGCCCTAGCGGATTCGCTCTTACCTGTGGCTTTTGGCTAACCAGAAACTATTGAATAACCAACAGCGAGTGGTTCGACACCTAACCACGGACGGCGACTGTTCGTTCTGCGGCCAGGAAGAGTCGACCCTTCATGTTGTGCGTGATTGCTCGCGTGTTCATTCGTTTTGGTGCCAATTTCCTCAGACCATGATTCCTACGGATTTCTTTCACCAGGATATGAGTACCTGGCTGTCGACTAACCTTCGCAACCACTCGACCGTCGATCGGACCGACTAGGCTACGATTTTCGGCGTTGCTGTCTGGAAGTTATGGAACTAGCGTAATAGTGGTCTTTTTTAGCACGATTTTGTTTGGCCGACGGAGGGGCGGAGGATTGTGACGGACTATGTGGATTGGATTGGTCGCGCTCGGCTTCTGGAAGCAAATGTCTTCTCAAACCCGGGGTTGACCGCCGAGCCCCTCGTGCAGTGGACTCCGCCGCCGAAAGGGTGGATAAAATTGAATTCGGATGGGGCATGCCAGCCCGAGTCCTCCAAGTCTTCTGCTAGCGACTTACTCCGCGATTGCCTTGGGAATTGGTGTGGTGGGTTCCAACACCTCCTTGGGTGGGGCTCACCGTTAAATGCCGAACTTTGGGGCGTGGCATCAGGACTCCAGGTGGCTTGGGATATGGGGTTCCGACGAGTCCTGGTCGAAGTCGATTCGCTCGAGGTTCTTCACATTCTGTCTGCGTCCCATAGTCCACTAACTGGGGATTTTCCTTTGATTGCAGGTATCCGCGACTTTATGCACCGCGAGTGGGAGGTCCAATTGCAGCATGTCTTTCGCGAGGCCAATCAGTGTGCTAACCGATTGGCAATTTTTGCCCGCGTGTTACGCCCAGGTCTCCACATTCTTCAGGAGCCACCGGCTTTTCTCCAGGAGATTCTTCACAGCAATATGCGTGAAGTAAGCTACCCCGGCATTAGCGTTTAACTTTATGATTTTTCCCTTTGTACGCAAAAAAAAAAAAAAAGCACCGGCATAAAAATGGAATTACCAAAGACACATAAGCTGTCATGTCCGTGTCTTTCGAATGGTAAGTATATTCCGTATTTCTTAGGTCAAGAACTGATGATCAAGAAACTATCCTCCATAGCAACAAGCAAGCAAAGATCTGCTTCAAAAACAATTTATGAAATGCTAGTTATAAGAAGTATTCTAGGAAGGATCAACATAGCATAGCAGCCTTAAAAATGATACAAAACTACACGAGATAAAAATATACATGCAGTACCAAACAATAATACAAGCTTACTATGTTTTAGTTTAACTTGGACAAGAAACCATACGTAATGAAATTTGCACGGTAATCCAACAAATTTGCATTTAACTAATGGAATTTCAAATATGTTGATCAGAGACGGGACTTATGAGTTATTTTCAACTCCCTCATATTCAAAGATAAGGCAATCAAAGCACATCCGAGCACATGAAAGTCACTAACATTACTATAATTGACAAGGGAGATAGCGTATGCAACTAAACTGTAATACATCTGTGCTTTAGGACGTGTCATCCTTATTGTGGTTCACTAACTATGGTGCTTCCATGGCAAAACAAGCACAAGATAACAACTGATTCCAAAATTATATCATAGACAAAGTATGACAACTCTCAGACGCATATACATGGAAACTTTAAGTTAGAAACTGGATGAAATTCCATTGGCTTATTGTACATCATCTCGGATTCTAGGCTCCATGCCCTTGGCATGAAATCCATATCCCGATTGCCTCACTCTTTTCCACTTTCCTAAGCATCCATATAAAGCTGAAATCAGTGTTGTGACCATTGAATCTGCTTAATATCAATTCCTTCCTTAACCATCTCATAAAGGGGACTCATTTCTCTCAGCTTCTCAACCTGCATCACAGTAAGCTCAATTGCCCTATCAATCTCAGCCTCAGTAGTAAACCTCCCAATTCCAAACCTAATCGAAGTATGAGCCATGTCCTCATCCACCCCCAATGCCCTCAACACATAAGAGGGTTCCAAACTAGCACTAGTACAAGCACTTCCACTAGACACAGCCACTTCTTTCAATCCCATCAACAAGCTCTCCCCTTCCACATATGCAAACGAAATGTTCAAATTCCCCGCATACCGCTTCTCAACACTCCCATTCACCACGATTCCATCCAACTTAGCCCTAATCCCGTTCAGCAACCTCTCCTGCAAAGCCTTTATCCTCTTATCATCATATTCCATCTCATTTTTGGCCAATTGACATGCGGCCCCAAACCCAACAACCAAAGGAGTGGGCACAGTCCCACTCCTTATCCCTCTCTCTTGTCCACCCCCATTCATCTGAGGCTCTACTCGAATTCTCGGCCTCCGGCGCATATACAAAGCCCCAACCCCTTTAGGACCATAAATTTTATGCCCACTCAACGACATCAAACTAACATTCCACTTATCCACGCTAATCGGAATCTTCCCCAAAGCTTGTGCTGCATCAGTATGAAACGGCACATTAAACTCCTTACAAATTCTCCCAATTTCCTCCATCGGTTGAATAACCCCAATCTCGTTATTAACCGCCATAACCGACACAAGTCCGGTATCAGGCCTAATTGCAGACCTCAACTTCTCCAAATCAATAATCCCATCAGATTCAACCGGTAAATAAGTTACCTCAAAACCCTCCTGCTGAAGATGCCGACAAGAGTCCAACACGCACTTGTGCTCCGTCTGAGTCGTGATGACATGCCGTTTCTTCTCTTTATAAAACTTCATCACTCCTTTAACCGATATATTATTCGATTCCGTCGCTCCAGAGGTGAACACTATCTCCTTCGGCGACGATCCGATCAAATCAGCCACCTGCTCGCGGGCCGTCTCCACCGCCTGCTCCGATTCCCAGCCGAACAGGTGAGTCCGGGAGTGAGGGTTTCCGAATCGTGCCAAATAATAGGGAAGCATAGCGTCCAAAACCCTAGGATCCACCGGAGACGTTGCTTGCATGTCTAGGTAGAGCGGACGCGCCGCGATTTTCACCCCTTTCATGGTTACGGCATCGTCGAAGGTTTCCGTCGTGGCGGCCATGGCGGACGTGGAGAGGCGGCGCACGCCATAAGTAGCGGTGGTCCTTGTTAGGGTTCGGCGAAGAGCGGAAGCTACAAGCTTCGAAGCCATAGCTTATGATTTACGGGGTGAAGTGAACGCTTCACTTTGTTTAGGAGATTTAGGACTCTGCTTAATAATACAAATAAAAAAATAAAAAATAAAGGTTCTAGAGTCACCGATAAGTGGGCCCCATCATCGTCCACGTGGCGATTTTGTGTCCTTAAAAAGGTTAGTTGCCCAAGTCGAGCTGATAGTTACTTTTAGTTTATGATCTTTGAAGTTAGCAACAATAAACGGTGTCGTTTCTTTCAAATTGATATCACCTGTGTCGTATGCTCCTCAGTTCATCGTCTTCTCTTGTATTAAAAGTGAGAGCTTAGGTTCTGAGGAAGTTCTCTTCCATTTAAGATCCAATCTGAGAGAATAGAAACACTTATAAAGGAATCAAGAAGCACACTTGTTACGACATTGATGTTTTATGTGATATTTAAACAATTCAGTGATTCGGTCAGTTCTTGCCATCAGTTATCGCTCCTGTTCGTCTTTTTGGCAATGCTTGAAAGAATTTAAACTTTTGGCGTTTTATTGTCCCTTTTCTTGGTAAGTCTCTTGCCTTTTCTTGCTTTTTCCTCTGTTTCCCTTTTGCCATTCTCGTATTTCTAAATCTGGGTTGTTGCTAGATCTCTTGTGCATAGTACGGATCATATGGGATTTTGATTCCATAGTTCTGCATTCTGTGTTGTTTCTTGTTTGGCAAGATGGACACTCTGATATTGTTTATTGTTTCTTCCTGTTGAATGTTATCTGTCTATTCGGTCTTTTCAATTTTTGGGATTTTCCTCTTCTTCTTCTATGTGCTTACTAATACCTGACGACAAGTAATTATCTTTTTTTGTGGTAGATTGCTCACAGTTAATTCATAACAGTTTGCTGTTTCACCAAAGCATTTATTGATGGTCAGTTTTGCTTTCTTAGGATTGAATAGAGCAGTTATGTCCAAGTCTTGGTTGTGTAATAAATATTCTTTTCATGGGGTTTACTAATTTCTCATGATCTGTGTGCATCTTTATCTTTTGTGTTGAAGTTGCTTTAGGTTTGACATACTTATGATTCTTTCATAGGAATACGTGGAATTGATTTCATTTGGAATTTTAAGCAGGTAATTTGAACTTTGAAGGCACATATTCACCAAAAGTTGAGACGAATTCATTATGTTTCGGTTATCTCCTCGAAGAAACCATAGATCAAATGGATTCAAGGTAAAACATGCTTTGCAGATTTGTTTTCTCATTGGTGTTTGCATCTGGCTGCTTTACCAGGTCAGGCATTCCCATCATAAGAAAGCAGCATATGAGGAGAATGCAAAGAATGAGAATGAAATTATAAAACTCGGGAGAAAGGACCTCCGTCCTGAAGTTGAGGAGCCACTCATCAGAGATGGAACGCACAAGGCGGAGGAAGAAGAAGAAGAAGAAGAGGAAAGGAAGAGTGAAGACGAAAACAAGCCTGAAGATAACACGGGAACTGCAGGTGTGGATGATGAGATTCATGATCATTTCCATGATACAACAGAACAAGATGCGGAGGACAATGGAGACTCCATAAATAGAGACAAGATGGGAGAGAACAAAGAGAATGTCAATGAAGAAACAGAGAGGGATGAGAGCAAAGAGAATGTCGATGAAGATAGTAATTCTGAAAGGGATGCAGGGGATGACAGCAATAAAGGTGATCGTATAGAGAGTAAAGACACCGACAATGAAGAAATTAAGGGAAGCAATAATCAAGAGACAAACGAGAACGCAAGTGAACAAAAGAAGATTGTGGGAGAGAATCAGGAGACAGAAATCAGAGAGGTTGCAGAAGAAAACAATGTGAAAGAAAATGAAGATAGAAATTCAGAGAAGAGTGAAGAGGATAATGAAAATACTGGGGCAACAGGTAATCCAGTTGATAATGGAAATGACAGCCATAGTGATGAGGCAAGGGAGGAACATTACAAGGGAGATGATGCTTCCAGTGCTGTTTCCCACGAGGCACAAAATGAGAAACCTGGAGAGGATTCAAGCATTGACCAGAAATCTAATGAGGCAGAGGTTAACGACGACAATAAGAAGGATTTTAATGAAGTAGTTGATACCAATCAAAGTGAAGTTTCAAATGCAGGAGAACTTGATCTTAATGGAACGACAAGTGTCAGTGATGATAAAAGTAATAAGGAAGATATAGAAAAAGAGTCACGCGAAATTTCCACAATGACAGTAGAATCGGATGGAGAGTCAGTTGACAGCAATATTCAGTCTGAAGAGAGCCAACACAATGATGCAGTTCAGAGTGAAAATTCCAGTAGCGAAACTGGAGTGCAGAGAATCCAAGAAACTGTTGTGTCTTCAAATGTGAATGAAAATACAAATGATGGGGAGAAGGATGTTAGTGCTGGCCAGAAGGAACAAGTCGATTCTTCTGATTTGTCGAACACATCAGATAATGGAAATCACTCAAACACGGAAAATCATGGAGATACCACTCAGGTTCAGAATGAGAATAAAGTTCAAACCAACATGAACAACAATGACGAAACTGCGAACCAAAATGAAGGTCAAATAGAGCAAGTCAATGTCAAAAATGGTGATGCTGGCCAGTATGAGAAACAAAATGCTGATAGCAATAACGTTCAGGATGACAATTCCAATGGTACAAACCAAAAGGAGCAAGCTGATAGTACTAATGTCAAAACCGGCCAGAATGATAACAGTTATGATCGCCAGAGCAATACAGACGACAGCAACAATTCAAGTGTCAACACAGATGCAAGTCAACAGGAACAAGACAATACCAGCAATAATGATGGTGGCCATGATGAGAACCATAACAGCAGCAAATTTGAGAATAGCAATTTAAATGGTGATTCTGATGCTACCCAAAAGAAACAATTTGACTCCAATAATAGCAACACGAGGCAGAATGAGAGCAAAGATGTCGATCAGAGCAACACAAATGGTGACAGCAATGGAAATGATGATACAGACGCAAGCCAGAAAGAACAAGTTGACTCTGATTCTTCAACATCCCACGAAGAGAAAGTGGCATCTTCAGACACCAATGTCCAGAATGACCTGGAGAAGAATGTTTCTGTTGACTCTTCAAACTCTTCAGTTTCCCAAGAAGAAAAGGAGGTTCGAACGGATTTGGAAACTCTGCCTGGAACCGGAAATGAAGGGTTGAATGGCAATACAGCAGCAGAGTAAATTTCCTATGCATGACTTCTTGTTTACTTGAGCAGCCTGAGATCATTCTGTTTTTCAATTTTTACCCTGAGATGATCAGCCAGAATTGCAAGATGATTTATTTGTTGGTTGTGCGTTAATGCAATTATATTGTGTATTAATTACCAAAAAATATATATATTGTGTATTAGAATACTTTCCTTGTTTTTACCCTTTTTCTTTTTCCTTTTTCGGCTCTTCTAATTAAGACTCTTCGGTGGTTATTCAACTTTCAGAAGAGTTCTTGACAGTACACATGCCTAGCACCAGTATCCTTTCAGTTTCATTGCAAGTTTGAAAGAGGCATTTTATTCCTCACAGAATCATCCGAAACCTGAAAATGCCACCGAAACTTTAAACTAACCTCGAAAACGCCAAAGATTTAGATCCTACCAAATCCTGATTGTCACAAAGCAACTAAACCTTGACGACTGGAACATAGCACCTGATGAGATCTTCATTAGTGTCCTTACCTTTCACTGTTCCATCTTTGTAATGCAATTTGATGGCATTTGATGTTGTCTAAGTTGGAATGAAAGATGCACTGGATAGTTTTAAGGGGGTTTTAAAGGATGGTAAAGTTACTTCTGCTATGAGCCTTTCAATTTAAGAAATTCATGGAGTATCCCAGGAGTAGACATAAATTGAATGTAATTCTTTGCACATGCCTCATTCTAGTGACTGGAGACTTTTGAACATACTGAATCATATTGTAATAGACTAGTTAAACTGCGTTTGTCATGAAGCAGCTCGTGTACTGCCTTGTCAAATTCCACATCTGTTTCCAATAGTCATCTGTGTCTAGAAGTTCCTTCTTACCTCAAGTGTGTTGAATTGAATAATCTAATCTTAATTTTGATTCTATTAATATGTTTTTTTTTCCAAAAAAAAGAACATTAAGAATGAAACTAGACTACGGTACCTTTTACTCTTGAATTGGCAAGGAAAGTTAATACAGAGCAGGGTGCTCCAAAAAAGTTCATAAGGTGACCCTTCTACGACTTGTATATGATCTAAACCATACTTTTCGCAACGCATACAGTTATTTTTCAAGATAAAGGACTACCCCCTTCTGTCAGGAACATCTATGTTCTAGCTTCCTCATAAAAAATATCATTATTACATACCGAGTTGCAACAAATCTTAACTTTTCTAAACTTTATTACGCACATAACTATTTCATACCTCATAAAATTTCCACCAATCACTATTCATGAACAACAGGAATTAAAAAAGAAAGAGATGCTTTCACTCATCAATCTTATTGAGCAGCAAGCAGTTAAAAAGTTCAGGACAAAGGAGTGCATACAAACTGACAAATTTTCAGTATACGGTCTTATGATCCAAAAATGTCGATTCATGATGAGAACATCAACAATAGCATCCACAGTAGTGTAGCTGATTTGACAAGTTCTGCTGCAGCAAAGAGAAGGAATTTGCTGAACAAAGGTGCTTTCATATCTTCATGCGTACGATCAATTATTTAGTGATGCTTAATCTCAAAGAGTCCATCTGGTCCTGTTTTCACAAAGTTATATCTGAGACAAGGAATCAAGCAAAATCTCTGGTCTTAACACTAAAAAGAGATATGTAAGCCATGGAGAAAGAGTATGAACACCTAGTACAAGGCTTTTTCAAGTAAAAAATTCTTAAGCCTACTTCAAACTACGCTTGGACGTGCTCACAACTTCAATATCCCAACCAATTAAATATTGTGGGATTAAGCAGAACTAAAGACCAATTATTAAGCCAAACAATGCATCCACAAACAAGAGATAAAACAATCTGCTCCCTAAACATGATAAAACATACTTTCAAGTTTCAGCCAATGACATTAGTATCCAAATTGCCGATACCTTCATAAGCCATACACAAAGTGCGGCAAGAAGTTTAATGTAAGGAAGCCAAGTCATGATGAGACAACATTATTAAAACAAAACGAGTATTCAACACTATTGACTTCTAGCAAGCTGAAAGTTATACCCTCCAACTTAACATATTCTCGAGCCATCATAATCAGAATGGACAATAACGAAGCAAATATTTTTTAATTGCACGGGGGAACAGAAAATAGATCCAGGAACATGACTGAGAAGCAGTACATACCCCATGGAAACTCCTTGTTACGAATGTGTAAGTAAGGATAAGCCTGCACCAACAAGGAATCATTTAGAAGACAATTGCCAGATTCAAAATTTTTGATATTCAAATGTCAAGAGTAAATCCCAACTAAAAACTAAGAAAGAAAATTAAACAGAAGAGCTTAAATCACGATATTAAGATTCTACAGTTTTCGAACACAAGAATGAATCTCTAGACGTTCTTAATAAAAGCAAGTGGAAGACTTATGAATAAAGCCGAAAGCTCACAGGAGGCTCGTCAAAGTGATGATGACCCTTAGAGAGGTTATAAATTGACAAGATAGTGCAAGTAGCAATGCCCACATATGTAATCTTCTCCCACTTAGCCGCCTCCTCTATCAGAAACGAATACAAGAAAGAAACAGAGCATACAATTAATTTTAAGATAGTCGAATTGAAATCATATACTATACACTGCTGTTTCGCTCTTTATACAAAATGTGAAATCTTAACCAACACTGGAACTTTACTAGTAGTAATTACCCTTATCCTTCCTAACATATCTCATCAGCCAAATAGCAAAGTAATTCACAAACAAAACGTAAAGAAAATCCCTAAAAATCAAATACCGAAACCCGATACATCCATAAGTAACTGGAATTCTTCAGCTAAAACTTGACTAGATTCACATTCAAAACTGACCAAAATCAAAATCTAAACGCAATAAAGATAACGAGAAGGGGATTTACGAGCATCGTCGTGATGAGCAGAGGAAGCAAATCCTCGCTTCGGAGGAGTAGGTGAGGCTCTAGAGCCGCCACGGAGAGCTGCCCGGAGAGCACCAGATCGGATCAACGCCATCGCCATTTTTTAGTGAGAGAATAACCTTTACGGATTCAGAGCTTTGTTTTAGTTGGCGCGTGGACAGTTCTTGCACGTGCCAAACCCATGATCGAAGTTTTCACCTTGTTTTTCCTTTTTGCTTTACCATATTAAAGATATGGAAATTTTTGGTCCGACCCAATATTAATGGTTTTAGCCCGACACAAATGGATTTGAATTTTGAGTTGAGTTTGGGTCCGGATTCATTTTCCTAAATTTTAAATTTTGAACATAGCTCAAGTTCGAAAAATCCAAGCAGTGCTTGTTTTGACGAGCTTTTGAGTTTTTATAATATTATTTTATTTTTTATATATTTTAATATTTATTTTCGATATTAGTTTACTTATATTATAATCTATATAAAAGATTTGGTTCCATATGATTTAAAATTATATAATAATTAATATATTGTGTTTTGCATATTGTTTAATATACTTTAAATAATATT
>JAOSBM010000206.1:3176204-3191741 GCA_027568955.1 Erythroxylum tenue | reverse complement strand
TAATGACATTTGTAAACTATTTACAAAACATCATTTCACCTTGGCCAAGGATTTCTTGAATTAATACTAATCGAGAATAACGAAATATTTTCCCTAATTACTTTAGGATGATGAATCCTATCTTGATCACTCAACTACCTCTATATAGTTCATGCTACATCCAATGACTATCGATTAAATGACCTATGATTAAATAGATTATAAGTAGTATCAAAGCATAGCAATCCCCATACAAGATAACTTTGATGCTCTCAAGTTAAAGGATCATTTATACAATCATCACAATGAGAATTCCATAGACATACAAGTAATGTCCAAATGGATTTCTCATATCGGGTCTGTTCAGTAAACTTATTCTTTAGCAAGCACCCACACGTTTTTTAGATATCTCTATACTTTAGCCTATGAGATCGACTACTTCCTTTATAAGGAAAAACAAAACGTTTTTAGTCTTCATCAAGACCAGTTGGGCGCCTTGCGCCGTCGTGGCTGTCGTCCGCCTCGTTCTGTTCCTGCTTAATTTCTGGTTTTAGTTTTCCCTTGTATGCAAAAAAAAAAAAAACGTGTGCTGGTCTTTTTACGTTCTATTAAAGTCCAATCTTAATAGAACAATGACTAGGAACATTTATAAATAATACATAAATGCAATATGAATCTCATAATTATAATTTCATAAAAATTTCATTTGTAATGTACAATTATCTAATGGACTTTGTCATATACATCTAAACATGTATAAGATAAAGAATACCTTTAAATAATTTGTCACTAAACTACAACCAAAGCAATTGGTTGTAGTTTTATTATTTATATATCAATTATTAAGACACTATTAAATTATCTTATAATATTTTCTATTTCATATATAATTTTTCTATAGTTATATTTGCCAAATGAATAGAGCTAAATGGTAACATATGTAAGCTACAACAACCAATTGCATATATAAGATCAAATTATAAAACCCAGGACAAAAATATTCTTAATATTTCAATTTTAAAGTTATAGTCTTCCGATTATTAAAATTTTTGTTAATCACTCTATGTTGGAATATAAAGAGAAAATCGGTAAAGTTACTTCTTTGTAATTATAAAGTTATAGGTTCAAGTCACAAAAACAACCTATTTGTAATTATGCACCAGATAAATTGACCCTTCTATATTAGAATATTTTTAACAAAAATCCTACGTAGACATAAAAATAGAATAGGAATTTTGTGAAAATTAATAATTATTTACAATACATCTTAATAAAAAAAAAGTGGCTTTGAAATCTTCGTTGTTAATTAATACGATGGATTACTATTTTGTGCCCTCATACCATTGACTGGTGGAGTACCTCGCATTTCTAGACCTAAAACAAACAATCCAAGCATTATAAAAAGGTTAAAACGTGATGCCAAACGAATATCTCAAACTATCATCGGTCCCAAGGATCAAGTAGAGAGCATGAAACATTGTACACATAATACATCTTTCATTAGAACATGTAAACGTATAGCAGACAAGGTCCAGTCTAAGTAGAGCATGACACACGTACTGTTTGTACCCAGATACAGGCAGCATGTTTGTATTCATTATTACTATATGCGCTGTAAGGAATCACGGCAAACATATACTGTTCGACTGGTTCGATAAAAAAGAAGTGGTTACAAGTTTTATCGATATAAAATGCCAGGAAATGACTCTGTATGCAGCTATAATTTCCCATTAGAAACGGAGTGGCTTAAGCTTAATTCATTGTTGCTGATACAAAATAGAATAGTAATATTGAGTATGATACTTTCTTGCAAGTTCGTCAGGGAAACAAACATCTGTCCAATACAGGTTTAAGTTGCAGAAAGTTTATGAACTTGTCAACAAACATCTTCTGTCAAATACAGGTTAAGTTACAGAAAGTTTATGAACTTGTCAACAAACTTCTTCTGTCAAATAAAGGTTTACGTTACAGAAAGTTTATGAACTTGGCGACAAACATCTTCTGTCAATTACAGGTTAAGCTACAGAAAGTTTATGTATACAAGTTAACAGTGAGAACAATCTTTGGGAAGTTCATGCAGATGCTTTGGTGCTATCGAAATGTAAATACTAAGTCAAAAAGCACGCCGGCTGAGATCAGGGCAGAGATGCTAGCTGAAAATAAAGAATTGCAAAACAACACTTCTCTGCAGCTAGCAAGAAACAACTTTTGTTTGTCCAATTAAACCGCAACCTGAGGCCTCAAAGGAACAAACAAAGATCCACTCTTGGAAACTAGTGCAGTCTAATGAATACCACAGGTGATATTCAAAAAGAAGATGACTTGAAGTGCATAGCAATCACTGAAAGATAAAGAGCCATAGCACAAAATGGGAAGAACTTGAATCATCACTAGCATGCAAAGGGCATGATAATCCATTTCATGTACATATGGAAAAGATTTAAGAATCAGGACCTACAGTGAATAAATCAAATTCAAGACCTGTTTGATAGTTATTCATATTGATCGATGAACCCCTTTGTCTCTCTTCCAATAATCTCAAGAATTAAACTCAATTGCAAAATATAGTCAAAAAAGAGGTACTACTACACGAAAAAAAAGCTAAAATTAAGTGAAGGGCTATTGCTACAAATGCCTGGCTCCATCCTGTCTGCCTTTTCCTGTGAATGCTCTTGCTGTAAAAGAAAGAGAGAGAAAAGAAAGAGAAGGTTACATCTTAGTAGTCTTCACCTACATTAAGAACGCACCCAAATGACCCTTCTGTCTCTTTCTTGACAAGGGTAGTGAAGTCATTGAAGATTGTCCAGAAGGAACTGACCCAAATGGGTGGTTGAGAAAGATGAGAAGTGCTAGTCCTCATAAGCCATTTCTGATCTTTTGTTCTAACTCCAACCCCACAATTAACTCCATCTTTCCATATATCTGGTTCAAACAAAAAGCTTGTGTCTTTATAAAGAGATGGCAGAAGCAGAGAGTGTTTTAAATGGAAGGTTTTAAAGAGGGGTCCCATGTATCCAAGTGAAGAAGAAGAGTCACTACCTCTCTTATTTTTTTATGGTTGTGATTTGGAGAAGAAGGCACGAGTCACAATGTATGTGTGTGTTTCGTTTTTCTGGTATTTAAGTGGCCGGTGAAAGGCTCTTTTCAACTTACCCTTTGGTCCGTTTTTTCTGGTAAGACAAACTCTCTCTTTCAATGGTCCCATGCCTACCTATTAATTATTCCATTTGGGTCGCTGTACAGACAAGACAACCAGAATTCCATGGAGTTTTGTATGCTAATTTCTGTTCCTTTTGGTCTGTTGCACCAATGAGAGAGCCATTGAAAGATAAAGATGGTGCAATTACTTCTGCTTAATACAAGTCCCAGAATTTAGTTCTTACTCATCTCCATTTCTCTGTTCAATTTTTGTCGTTTCAACTGTTAGATTACACCTGGGAATCAATCGAAAATGATCAATCTCCTCCTCATCCTTTTGGACATGGCCTCTTTTTCTGTTATTACCACTAATGAACATAGTTTCACCTAAATGGAAATGGTTTGGTGGCTTGGTCGAAGAGAATATGCAAAGAGATAGATTAAGTTGGTCTTCTTCCTATTGTTAAGTATATGTTTCTAGTCTAACGACATATAATTATAATTTTAAATGTAATATTGTAATTACAAATAAAATTGATAAATTAAATTCATTTGATCAATTTAAGTTTGATTTAAATTTAATTAAAATCAATTTAAAAATATGATAGTTATTGTAATTAATTGTATTAAAATATGATCTTTCCCGTCAATTATATTTAAATAATATTATTTGGATTTCGATTTAAACTTAGTCTAATAAATTTTAGATTGCATAATTAAGAAATCATGTCAAATAAGATTATAAATAACTCAAAATTAACCTAATTAAATATTATCTCCAATTATGATCAAATAGATTATCAAAATTATGGATGACAATGGGCCGACCCATGAACCAATCCCACCAATTTTTTAAATAATTTTTTAAAAATAAAATTATAAAATGTCTTTTTTAATTGAATTCAGGCTTGTGTTGTCCAAGTTTAAATCTACTCGAAGCTCAACTATTCTAAATAAAACGATGTTGTTTTATCTAAAATAGTTAAACTTCGAATTAACCTAAACTTACCTATAACTTGATCCGTAAAAAACACTTGAATCTAAAACCTTGTGCCGCCCGTTGCCATCCCTTATCAGAATTTAGTGTATTGTCTCCAACCCCACTAAAATTGTATTACGTTAAGGCAAAAATGGGGGTGGAGATGTTGTGCCTTATACGTTAATGATCCTCTACATTCAAAATAACCCACAAAAGGTTCCTTCCTCCGATTATGTCACTCCAAAAGTGACATTCCTCTTCTAGAAGTATATTACTTTCTATCTAGTGGTTGTAGTGGCTCATCGTCACTCACCAATTGATCACATCATCATTTCTTGGACAAATCCTACATCCGATTTTGTACGAGTATCTGGGGTTTTTTTTTTAATTACCTTAAATCGTATTTATATGACCCTAAAGTACTGAGATTTTTACTTATTAAGATACTATTCGTACAAAAATTTTGGATAGGGGAAATCAATAATTAAAATTAAGTTATTATTATTATTATTATTTTCGCATTTTGTAATAATTCAAAAAGAAGACCTAACTATAAATTGTTCAATCTTTTGTATTCGGCCAATTTGAGCATTAATTTGAAAATTTGGCCAACACAAATAAGTTTTCATTTTCATTTTTAAATGTACTTAAAAGGTCTAAATTAGATTTTAGACACCAATTAATAAATTCACAATTTTAGATTATAAATATATTTTGACGCTTTTATTCAATTTTACCTTTTTAAAATTTTATCAATTCTTTATTATGTATAGGAAAAATAAAAGAAATAAATATTCTACACTGAGCTAATTTGATTTTTTAATGTGTTTTATGTGAAAGTGGACAACATAGTTATACACATGAACTAGTGCTAAATGTAGGGATTTGAGTTTATCATATCCGAGGGGATTATAACAAAGTGATAAGTTTTAAATCAATAGAATTACAATAAAATGGTAAAATATAGATCAATAAAGATAAGAAGAGATTATTAAGGTGAATATCTCCTAACAACTCTCTACAAGCTCATGTTTGGAGCAATAGTGAGTTGTTACGTAACTAAATGAATGTGGTAGAGATCTTAAAGGCTTTGTCAGTATATTAGTGAGTTATTGAGAAGTCGGTATGTGAAGAATTATAAAGACCAACCAAATCTTGAACAAAATGAATGTTAATCTCAATATTTTTGGTACAAGCATGAGATACCCTCTTAGATTATCACAAATACAAGAGTGACTTGATATCGAATTTACCAATTTCACTGAGAAGAGGATTGATCCAACATAGTTCAATAGCAATAAAGGCAATACTCAAGTATTCAACTTCATTACTAGGCTTCTCAATAGTAGGTTACTTCTTGGAAATTTAAGAAATCAGGGCACTTAAAAATTGTAATTACCAAATGTAGATCAACGATCATCAAGACAATTGACACAATCAACATTTGAATCAACATGTAAGGTTAACTGATTTAAGTTTGGTTAAATGAAGGCATGAGTTGGAGTGGAACAAAGGTACCATAAAATGCATTAAACAGTTGTCCAGTGGACATCAATAGGGCAGTTCAAGAATTGAGAAACCTTGTTAACAATAAATTGTATATCTGGATTGGTGAGACAAAGATAATAAAGGGATCTAATATAACTGCAGTATTTAGTAGGGTAGGTAAGGATGGGATGGTGGGAGTAGAGATAGGTTATGAAGAAACACAGAGCTCGACAGAGGTTATGAGGAAACACAGAGCTCGACAGAGAAGATCACGAGTGTATTTGGACTAAGTGAGAAGAAGACCGATAGATGTAAATGTGGTTTTAATTCCAAGCGAGTAGAAAAGAGGGTCAAGGTCTTTAATGGTAAAGGTAGTATGGAGATCAAGAAAGAAAGTCTAGAAAAAAGTTTTACGAAGAATTGTTATCAAGATATCATCCATCTAAACAAGAATAAAGTGATATGAGTAGAGTTAAAGTGATTAAAAGAGAAATATTTGGTCGAATGAAATAAATCCAAGGTTTGTGAGTTTTTCACTTAATTTGTGAAACTAGGCATTAGGGGCAATGCTTGAAATTATAAAGAGCCTTGTGAAGACAACAAATGTAATGAGAATTATGAGCACCAACAAAACCAAGAAGTTGATGCGTGCAAATAGGTTTTTGAGGATTTCTCTGTAAAAATCCATTGTTGACATCAAGCTGATGAATCGACCAATTTTTTGCCAAAGCAAGAGTAACAATGATGTGAATTATAGTTGGTTTGTTGACTAGACTAAAAGTGCTAGTATAATCAAGACCAGGGGATTAATGATAATCTTTCGCAACATGTCAAGCTTTCTAGCAATCAAGAATACCATGAGGGTTAAGTTTGGCTCAAAAAATCCATTTCCAATTAAATATATTTACATATAAAGGAGGAGGAATAAGAAACCAAGTGTTGTTGTGATGGAGAGCCTTGAACTCATTAAGCTTTGCTCGATGCTAGTGAGAAAATTTATTTACTTGAGTAAATGAAGTGGGATTAAGTATAGGAGATGAATGAGTGGCAGTGTTGTAAGTAATATGATTAGGGAAAATTTTTAGTTTGTGAGTACAATTACAAGTTTGAGTAACCATTATGTGAGAGGGAGGTGACACCGGTTGAGATTCTAGTAATGGTGATTAGAGAGGTGATATTAAAGCAACAGGTGATTCTAGAGTTATGGTGAAGAAATTGATAATGTTGGTGATTGGTAATGTAATGGTTTTTGGATTCATTTTATGATCGAGTTTGATATTTATTGTTATGCTTGCGTAGATAGACTGGTATAGATGACAGAGTTGAGAGAGGTCAAAGAACTTAAGAAAAAATGTGAAGAATATACTCATGTGAGCTTTAATACCATGAAAGGAATAAATATATAATGTAATTGAGGTAATTTGAATTTTTTTGAGTGTGTTTTACATGAAGGTGTACAACGGTATTTATTTATGTAAACCAGTGCTAAATGTAGGGATTTGAACTTATCATATCTAAACGAATTATAAGCAAGTGATAAAATTTAAACAAATGGAAATATAACAAAGTGATGAGATTTAATCAAATGGAATTACAACAAAGTGATATTATTTAAATCAATAAAGATTAGAAGAGATTATTAAGGTGAATCTCTACTAACAAAAAAATAAGAAATCATTATCTTAGTAATTTGTATGGTTAATGTTAAACTAAGATAGGTTCCAATTGATGTTTTAATGATAACAAAAAGTAGTTATTACTAATGAGTTTATTATTTTGATGAAAAGCAATACAAGAACAAAATAAATTCATAAACTCAAGAAAATAAATTGCGAAGTTGAAGTTTGTAACTATCAAAAATTAGATCAAATCAAGAACAAAAGATGATCAAGACTTAGCAAGGTCATTCTTTAATTTGTAAGTTAATTGTGATCTCATCTAATCACTTTGAAGTTTTAAAAAGCTCATTATGTATAAACATTTCATTTCACTTAACAATACGAGTCTTTACATTCATTAAAAGACATTGAAGTTTTTAGTTTTAATAGAAAAACATCTTCATCTTTCAAAAAGTCTTTAGGGAACATTTTTGAAATGTCACAAAAATGTTTTTTATTTTTTGTATATATTTTTTCTAGATACAAGAGAATGATTATATAACATATACAAGAAATCTATTATGGAAAGTTATTTACTACTATACACAAATTTGGGCTATGAACCTAGTACTCCATACAAGAAAATATTCCTATAATCTCTCCACAAAATCTTCTATTAATAGCTCACGCCGACACTCCCTCTCAAGTTGGTGCATAGATGTCTCCAATGCCTAACTTGTCTAGTGAGTTGTAAAAACCTTGCTTGAAACAACCTTTGTAAAGGTGTTTGCTAACTAACCTTCTGATTTGACAAAAGGAAATAGAATTATCTTAGCTTCAAACTTTTCCTTGATGAAATGTCGATCTACTTCAATATGTTTTGTTCGGTCATGCTAAACTGGGTTTTGCGCAATCTCTATAGCTGCTTTATTATCACAAAATAAATTCATTGTAGAACTTGATGAATAACCAATTTCTTAAAGTAACCTCTTTAACCAGAGAAGTTCGCGAAGTCGTTTAGCTATGCCTCTAAACTCAGCTTTTGCAGTAGACAAAGCAACCACCTTTTGTTTCTTGCTTCTCCATGTGACTAAATTTCCATCGTCAAAGGTGAAATAGCCTGATGTAGACTTCCTGTCCGTAATACTTCCAGCTCTATTAGCATCTGTGTAGCCACTAATATTTAAATGATTATGTTTTTTGAACATAAGCCCTTTTCCTGAGGAAGAATTCAAATATCGTAAAATCCATAGCACTGCAGTCATGTGATCCTCACTAGGATTATGCTTAAACTAACTCACAAAACTCATAGCATAGGCAATATTTGATCTGGTATGAGACAAATAAATCAATTTTCCTACAAGTCATTGGTACCTTTCTCTATTTGCGGGTATTTCGTTTGGGTCTACTCCCAATCTATGATTATGAACCATTGGTGTGTCTGCAGGCTTACATTCAAGCATTCCTGGTTCGAGCAACAAATCAAGAACGTATTTTCTTTGTGAGAAAAATATTCCTTCACTTGACCAAGCTACTTCGATACCCAAAAAACATTTTGATCCCCCAAGATACTTCATTTCAAATTCAGTTGTCAAATTCTTCTGCAAGCTAAAGATTTCTTCCTCATCATTCCCTATAATTATCATATTATCAACATATATTATTAAAGTCGTTACCATTCTATTTCGATGCTTTAAGAATAGAGTATGATTTGGATTACTCTGCTTAAAATCTTACTTCTTCATAGCCAGACTAAATCGTCCAAACCATGTTCTGGGGGATTGTTTTAGTCTATATAGTGCCTTCTGCAGCTTACATATAACTCCAGTTTGTGGTGATGTAGTGAACCCAGTGGAATATCTATATAAACTTCTTCAACAATATTCCCATGAAGAAAGACATTTTTGACATCCAATTGATGTAGTGACTAGTCTAAATTTATAGCTAGAGACAACAACACTCTAACAGTGTTCATCTTTGTAACTGGTGAAAAAGTCTCTTGATAGTTTACACCATATGCCTGGGTGTATCCTTTCGTTATCAATCTTGCCTTGTATCTTTCTACTAACCCATTTGCCTCGTATTTAATGGAGAACACCCATCTATACCCCATTGTTTTCTTTCCTTTGGGTAGTGGCATGAGCTTCCATATATCATTCTTCTTCAATGCTGTCATTTCTTCAATTATTGCTTGGGTCCATTTGGGGTCATTCAAGACCTCATGTACTATACTTGGAACATACTCAGGATGATAACTTGTGCTCAAATGCTTTGAGGGGTGGTGATAGTTTTTGGGTACAAACATGATGGGCAATTGAATACTTTGATTTCTTTTCTCCATGATCAGGTGAATATCAATTTGGTGGCTGACCATGATTGTGCCTGAAAGGTAATCTGTAGCTAACATAATCATCTATAGTATTATTGGGAGCGTAGTTTAGATTTTGTACCTCAAGAGTGTTCTCAGGAGAGTGGTTGTCGTTTGGTACGAGAGGGGGTTATTCTTTTATAGGGGCTCTTGCTCATTCCAAGTATCAGCACCATTACTTTCATCTCTTGGTGGCATCATTATCATCATTGATTCCATATGACTTGTTGGAAGTAGTTCAGTCATAGCACCACTGTGATTTTCAAAGCTTAGCCAACATTCCCAACCATCCACCATTTGCTCTTCATTTAGCAACTCCCCCTAAATACAAGAATGAGAACTGGGTTTTGCAAAGAAAGTTTCATATTCAAGAAAGGTGACATCCATTGTGATATAAAGATGTCTAGTAGTGGGATCATAGCACCGATGGCCTTTCTTATGTGTTGCATATCCCAGGAAAACACAACAAAGAACACATGGATCAAGTTTTGTTCACTGGTTCTTATAAAGATGAACATAAGCAACACATCCAATATTCTTGGAGGAAGCATTAATACGGAGGGTAAATGGAACATGATGAGCAAGAGCTTGTAGTAAAGTTTCAAAATTCAAGACTTGAGATGGTATTCTATTCAACAAGTAGACTGCAGTAACGATTGCATCTATCCAATACCGTCAGGGTCCATGTGCTACTATTAACAATGCTCACGTTGTTTCAAGAATATGTCTATTCTTTCGCTCTGCAACACCATTTTGTTATGATGTTTGAGAACATGTTGTTTCATGATAAAGACCACATGCTTGAAAATATTCTCGTAACTCATTATTGTCATATTCCCCGCCGTTGTCAAATCAAAGAATCTGGATTTTAGCAGAGAATTGAGTCTTGAGCATATTATGAAAAGAACGAAATATTCCAAACACTTCACTCTTGTTTTTCATCAAATAAAACCAAATCATTTGTGTGCAATCATCCACAAAAGACACAAACCATCTAACATCTAAAGAAATTAAGATAGGAGCCAGCCCCAAAGCATCTGAGTGAATTAACGTAAATGGAGTCCCACATTTTTTCAATCTTATTGGACAAGATACATGATGACTCTTAGATAGAATGCAAGTTTCGTACCTAAAATCAGACTCATGTAGGTTGGAAAACAAACTTGGAAACAAATTCGTTAAGTAAGAAAATGATGGGTGCCCAAATCTGTCGCTCTTTATCACTAGTTTGACTCATAATATTTGCCCGACCAAAACTGAAATCATCCATGTAGTACAACCCCTCCCTTTTAGTACCATGACCGATAATCTCCTTGATGAGAATATCCTGGAACAAACAAAAATTTGGATAAATATGTGCACAAAAATTTAATTCCTTTGTAACTTAAAAGGAACTTGGCCAACAGATAATAATTTATTTGAAAAAGATGGAACTAATAAAGTATGTAGTAATGAAAGAGAGGATGAAAGTGTCACTCTCCCAACCCCTATAACTGGGTATGTTGCTCCATTAGCATTAGCAATGGACGTCCTTTTTGGTTGAGTGGTTTAGACAAAATCTTGTGGATCAAATGTCATGTAATCAGTTATCCTGGAATCAATAATCCATCCATGGTTACCTGAATCATTAAGGGCCAACTTCTTGTTTCTTTTTGGTCTTGAGTTTGTGCCACCACTCTGGATATTCATGTAACTTGAAACAGGTGTCTTTGGTATGTTTCACATTTCCACAGTGTGTGCAACCACCTCCCTCAACTTGTGACTTTGACTTTGTCGATGTGGTAGGCTTTCCACTAGACAAAATTTGAAGTGAGGGCTGTTGCTGCGATTTCTGTGCTCCTTTTGAGACCATAGCAGCACCAGGTGTGGCATCCCGTTTGTCAACATCATTACTTGCGTTAAATCTTCCCTGCAAACATGTGCATAAGCCTGCTTTACCGTAAGAAATGGTTGAATTTGGAGCACATCTCCTCAATTCTTGTCAAGATGATCACCAAGACCATCCAAGAATGTGTAAACTCTATCTTCTTGTAAAATAGAATTATACTTCTATATGTCAACTTTGCATTTCATTAGATTTGGTCGGCGAAAATCAATTTCTCGCCATAAGCCTTAAAGATTGTTGTAATATGTCTCAGTAGATCCTCCACTTTGTGCAAGCCTTGTCACCTTCCTTTCGAGTTCATAAACTTGTGAGTTGTCGTTTCCATCAAAATATGTTGTAGCAATAGCGTCCCATACTGCTTTCGTTGTTGGGAATCTGATGTAATTGCTGCTTAGTTTCGGATCCATAAAGTTAATGAGCCATCCCTTCACCATGGCATTTTCAGTTCTCCATTTTCTGAAAATGGGGTCTGTCTCTTGGGGTTGTAGAAGATCTCCATTTATATATCCCAACTTGTCTTTGCCCGAGATATACGTATCGACAACTTGGGACCAAAGTCCATAATTGTTGTCATCTAGCTTGACGCCAATTGGTCCAACAACTGATTCATGAGTCGGTGGTGTCTGATTCTACATTTGTGATATCCTAGATATTAGGTTTGCAAGAATTGAATTGTCTCCTCATGAGTTCTCTATTGAGGGAGTATTATCTCCCATTGCTCCCAATCTCACTTGTCTTTTTTAGAAAAACGTAAGTTTTGGGATCTATGCTCTGATACCATATCACAAAAGTGTTTTTTTTGGTATATATATTTTTAAGATACAAGAGAATGCTTATATAGCATATACAAGAAATCTATTTTGGAAAGCTATTGACTACTACACACAAATTTAGGCTATGAACCTAGTATTCCGTACAAGAAAATATTCCTATAATCTCTCCACAAAATCTTCTATTAACAGCTTACGCCAACATGAAAGTGTTTAAATCATAATTGCATTCGACAAATTATTTTTTAGCATTTAAAGTTGTTAAAATCATGTTTTCTGGGAGCAATTGGTCAACCTATATTAGTTAGTAGTTGACTAATGTAAGTTAAAGTTGTTAATTTTAGTCAATTAGGATTCTAACTAGTAACTACTAGTAAATCCTATGTTTTTAATGCATACTAGTCAACCAGTATCTCACATAATTGTTGTAATGATCAATTATTGGCTCTAATGGTTAGGAAAAGTCCTAAAAGAAGATAAATAGGTGTTTTCTCATTATTTAATGATCAAGAAATTTTTGGGTATATTTTACACACATTTGTGAGTGTTTTTCAATCATCTGACTATCATTGTCTTATATCTAGCCTCTTTGAAATTATCAAGTGAAAAAGTGAGGTACTTTGAGTTGTAAAATTTTGTTAGGATATTATATTATTGTATTGGGGGAGTGATTCAAGTGAGATTGATTCCTATTTACCTTGGAAAAATATTGTAAATAATCTATCTTTATTGAAAAAGATTATACAGATATTATTCTTCGCCTTGAAAAAAGAATTATAGTGAAATTATAAGAAGAGTCATAAGACTGGACGTAGGCAAGAGTCGTTTGCCAAACTGTTATAAATCAGTTTACATTTTCTTTTTCTTATCCTCTTTAAATTATTATTCAATTGTTTAATTAATTCATATTAACCATTTTCCTCATTTTTATTAATAGTGAATGTTGTTAATTGAGTAATTTGATTATAAAAAAAATTCTTAAATTTTATAAACACCCAATTGATACCCGTCTAATTGATACCCGTCTTGGGTGTCATTAAGGACTAACAATTAATATTAGGTACGTACACTTTAAATAATTTATTAATATATACTACTATTTTAAATAATATTAATTATTTAATAATTAAGGGACCAATAAACTGGTTGTTACTAGATCAAGGATAGAGAGTTTTTTCTTACTTCGCCGTCTTTCAACTTGCTTCTATTCCCATCTCCAACTTAAGAAACTACAAACAACAAATCCCTAACATTGAGGGGATGCTTGGTTGATGGGTTTGGAAAGGAGTTGATGGGTAAGAAATGAAAAGTGAGTGGATGGTTGCTGATTATCATTATAGGGGTAATAGTTTGATATCCAACTTTTGGAAAATTTTACATACTCTCTATTTAGTAGAGGAATGAAACTCATTTTTTAGTAGTGATTCTATTTTAAAAAATATTTTTAATACTAATTAATTAAGTACAATTAATTAATTATAATATAATATAATAAATTAATTACAATATAATTAATTAAAATATAATTCATTCATTCATTAAAATATTTTAATTAATTAATTACATTATAATTAATTAAAATAATAATATTATTATTAATTAATTACATTATAATTAATTAAAATATAACTATTCATTAATTAAATATTGTAATTAATTAATTAGTTAAAATATAACTAATTTCAATATAATAAATTAAAATTATTATTATTAAGTAATTAATTACAATATAATTAATTAAAATATAATTTATTTATTAATTAAAATATTATAATTAATTAATTAATTAAAATATAATTAATTACAATATTAGAATGATCGTTCGTTGTTGTGTTTTGAAATTTTAACGGCACATGATAAGACCATTTTGACGCCTTTTTATTATTAATCGGAAGAAACACAGAACAGCTTACATACTAAGTCTAAGGAAGCTAATCCTATAATTGTCCTCTAAGAGGATGGGAAGGCACCCGGAGGGGGCGCTAATAAAAGTGGCGATCCCTAAATTACAAGTTACTGCGAAATTAGCGACTCAATCGGCACACCTATTACCCTCCTCGGTAGATGTGACGAATGCAAACAACCCATTTGCGATTTATAAGCTCATTAATGCTAGCAGTGAAAGGGTTCAGGGAAGCGGCACGCTGGACGGAGTCTGATAAGAGGCAAACCACGACTTGAGAGTCAAGTTCGACAACCACCTAACGATAACCGAGGTCCCAGGCTAGGTTGAGTTCGGATAAGACACCCCAAAGTTCTGCTGCAAGCGGGGAGCATCGTCCTAAGTTCTAAGCAAATCCACCCTGCCAAGCCGCAATGTTGTCTCTGAGAAGGCCGCCCGCTGAGGCGAAAGGAGGGGAACGTTTACAGGCGCCTTCCGTGTTAAGTTTCACCCAGCTAGGGGACGGTACAGACCATCCTATAAGTTGTTCACGCCGGGAGCGGTGGCCAGGGACGGTACAGTGGAAGATTAGCGTGGGGGTCGAAGACGGCTTGATTACACCATGTCCACAAAAACCAACAAGCAACACCAAAGATGATATTCCAGGGACGACCATTAATTTGGCGAAGCTGATGAAGATTAGCGTGAAGCCAGTCAGGAGCTTGTAGAGAGAAAAATTTCGGGGAGATGTCTTGAAGAGGGAAGGTGTGTCAGAGGCGACGCGCTCTGGGGCAGTCTCGCATTGTGTGCAGGGAGTTTTCATCCTCTCGACAGTAGTGACAGTCCGTCGACGTGGTCAGATGGCGGTGCAGACGCTGGTGGTTGGTCAGGAGGCGGTCTTGGGCAAGGAGTCAGAGCAATGAGCGAATGCGTTGTGGGCCGGTCCATCGCCAAATGGTTGTCCAGGGTCTCTCAGTGGCGTGAAGGGTGTGGTCCAGAATCAACAAGTAAGTGGACTCCGTAGTGAAATGGCCCGTGCCCGATCTCCCCCATAACATCTGATCCGATCCTTGGAGGGGCTGGGGTGCTGGACCCTGCTCCCGAAGCCCGGCCGAACAGCGCCGGACCCCGTTCCCGGAGTCCAACTATCCGGATCGGAATCACAAACGTAGACCGTTGGGCCCGAATCCCGACCCCCAAGGCTGAACCCAGGGTGATCCGTCGGGACAAACAAAAGAAAGAAACTGCGGAAGCTAAACGTTCAATTAACATCATACATTATCAAAGGTTTAATCAAGTCATTGACATGTTATCATCCATAACAAAACTGAAAACAAAATACATCAATATGCTCGATGTGATATGCTCGATGAACTATCCAAAAGTTAGCACTAACTGAATGCAAAAGTCTCTAACTATTGAGGAGCGCTCGATGCCTTGCAAGTAATCA